>CM068372.1:151342716-151942716 GCA_034769895.1 Magicicada septendecula
TGCCAGAAGTATGCTGATATATTTGGTTTCGTTCAGAGTGTACATATTAAAAATAATTTGATAATTATAACATGTAAGTCATGTATGGTTCTCCATACCGATTTTTATTTAACATATTCTACCAAGTGCCAAGCGACCACTTACATCAGTAAATGTACTAGGAACCGGAGCTCATAAAAGTAATAAAACCGCAGGGAACCGCAGGGGTGGTTGGGATAAGTATATATGATTAGGACGACACCTGAAAAATTTGATGAAGCCAAGAAGAAGAGAAGGGAAACCACTAGCCAGATACACGAATAATGTAGAACCAGATTCTGCAAAAATAAGTGACATCGATATTTCTAAAATCACTCATCAATAAAAAAAAAAACTTGAGACGAAAGTGTTGATAGCTGTAAACATTGCTCATTGTATAGGTGACAGAAACGTTGGCGCATCTACAGAGACATCTCTGGAGGCCTATAAGAGAAATAAGAGATCGATATAAAAAAAAACAATTCAGACGATCATCATTTCATTCAAATTCTCTCGCTCTGTATTCAGCAACACTATAAATCGCGGTCCATTATTTTCATCAGCTGAATTTAACAATGAATAGGAATTTGGATAATAATTCGGTACTAGAAGTGGTAAGGGACAATTCCCAATATTTAATAACAAATACAGCAAAATTTGAACATATTTATATAGCTAAGCTCTCTGAGCTCCAGAACTTAAAATTTTGAACGAAAATCATTTAATATTAAGTAAATTTTAATATTAGGTTATTTTTCAATTATCAGAATAATTACGAAAATCGCTATTATTTTACCGCTTTTTAAGTAAAATAACAATTGTATTACAGTCTACAACAAACATTAAACATTCTAACTACAGCATCGGGTTTTATAGTTAAATTTATAACCATAATGTCAAATAATTTTCATAGGTATCGATAGGCTTAAATCTAAAATATATAATAAATAAAATAAATTTTAAAATATATTTATATAATAAATATAAAATATAGGCTTCACAAATATATATAATTGACAACGATATGTAAAGGTTTTTGCAAGCATATATTATGGATGTTTTGATACAGCCAAAAATTGAGAATTTTGAAGGCAAGCAACTTTAAGAGATACTAATTTCGTCAAATTATTAAAGATACTGAGTTTGTATTTAGAATAAAATTTTGGTAAATTGATGCCCACATAGACTTTTTTATTTTCTGTAGTGTCCCAAAGTTAAATATTTTCGGAGTACACGCTAAATTCGGCTTTGGGTTAAATTTAATTCGAACTCGGCTGGATTTAAAAAAAAAATTTTGACACTTTTTGGATTCTGGTGTACTAAAATTTTTCACTTTCCAGTACTGAATATTATTATATTTAGATTATAGCTAAAACTCGCCTTTAATTTTCCACCCAACGTGATTTTCGTCATTTTTTCAAACTTTTGCCCTATCACGTGTTCGTCTCCCATACGATGCAGCATAGTAGCCGACATTCTTTAGGGCACATTCGTACTCTATTCGAGTGTAGGCTACAGATCCCTGACCGCCGATCCTTCCTGTGGCCATCCACCGAAGGCGCTCATGTGGATCATGGTCCACAATGCTTTACAAACCTCAATTAATTTCAGAGGAAAGAATCTGTTCATAATGTAGTGAGGTAAAGAAACTCCGTATGACAGGTTTTAAGACGACGGATCGTCACGATACTATTAAAGGTGAACGATACGTACAGTGGATGTTTCGTAACAATCGTGTGGGCGTGGAACTCAGAATTAGCGTAGTACGTACACCGTTTGGGAACGCGATCGGTCGGAAACAAGTGAATACGTTCGTTTCAGAATGACTAAGGTTTGTATTTTCGTGGAGCGGAGTGGAGTGCGCGCGCATTCGTACTTGTGTGTTTGTGTATTCGAATGACTTCATTAAACAACCAAGTAGTCTCCCTCCTAAAGCACACACACACATACCCTTTGCTAAAAATACACTTTGTTGTGTTCAGACTATACGGTCCGCCCCCCCTCTTACCCGCTATGTTTCGCCTTTACTCAATAATTGCACTTCCATATTTGGGCAGAAGGAATAATTCGGCTTTTCTGCAGTAGCACTTGTTGAAAACCAGCTAAAACCGTGGTCCTCGTTCAAAATAACTGAAAAGCAAAGTAGTTCGGGTTTTGTAACTATTTTTAGGGGTTTTCTGGCCCCGGTATTTATGTTCTGATGTTGATTGTCATAAATCGATTAAGTATGACGAAATTGAAACGATACGGATGGATATCGAATCTGTTACAATTGGTCTCTAGTAGAATGTTTTCCGAATATGTGATAAAATGGAGTATGAATATTTCACTTTTCATTTTTCACTCGGAAAAATTTCTGAGTACATAATTTTAGAGGAGGCTTGGTGACGAACACAATAACGGTACAATGACGAACGTTAACAAAATGAAATTAATGGCGTTCGTTAAATAAATGATAAGATGATTTACGGGCAATCGCGGAAAAACGGCGCCTTAGGACAGATGTGCGTACAAACAAAACGGACGAGGACTTCGACAAGTACTCACCTTAATTAACTTTGAAATTAAACCGAATTGAAAATCAACTTTATTTCACTGCTTCAACGCTACCCGTTTCATTAATACTTTCATAATACACGAATAATGTAATATTGATAAGTACGTGATGTTTAAATAATCAGCCTTCCATTGAGAAAGCAAAGCCATAGATCAGGCGCGCATCAAAAGTTACATAGACGTTTCGTACATAGTTATCCTGCAATCAGTAAATTAATATAATAAATTTATTTTTATAATATTTATTCTTTTCATAATATACGTACACTAATGTTTCCACAGCCGTAACAAATAAAAACACAATTTGTTAGAGAGATCAGAGATCATTGTCGACGAAATACGAAATTCAACTGAAATTGTTCACTTTAAAACATTGTCGTCGAACATATATAATAAAATAATAATAATAATATAACAAAGAAAGAAATCAGAGTTAAAATATAAAACAGTCCTACGCTGTTTAAAAATACGACAAACTAAAAAATCGGTACGGAGAACCATACATGACTTCCATGTTCTAATTAATTATAAAATTATTTTTAATATTTAGGCCTACACTCAGAACGAAACCAAATATATCAGCATGCTTTTGGTAAAAACGATGAGAAAGATAATCAAAATACGAACTGTACCTAGTTGTTAATATTTTAAAAATAAAGAATTAATTTGATTAAATTATTTTTTATTTAAACAACGCAAAAGAAAGTGAATACCGCGCCCAGCGTTTGTTATCTGTAAATTTCTGACAACAAAAAATTATTTTGTTTACGTTTCCGTGGTTACATAGCATGGAACGATGTCAATTGTCAATATTTTATTGAATTTTTTACTTCCATATTCCTTAAGGAATGGAAGTATGGTGATGGCAAAAAAAATCGTGTTCGAGATTATTGCAGATTCTGATTCTACTACACTCAAAACATGAAAAAAGTCGTTTTTCTAAAAGTGTCTGTGTGTGTGTCTGTCTGTCTGTCTGTCTGTCTGTGTGTCTGTGTGTCTATCTGTAGATTTTTTTTTATGGCAAACGATAACTGCCGCAAATTCAAACAGAATCAAATAATTTTTTGCATACAGCCCTGATTTGTAGAGTACTCACGACCTATTGTTTTTGGTGAAGATCGGTTGAGGGAAAGGGGTAGTTTACCAGCAACGGTTTTTTTATCAAGGGAAATTTTTTTTTTTGGCAAACGATAACAGCCGCAAATTCAAACAGAATCAAATAATGTTTCGCATACAGCCCTGAATTGTAGAGTTCTCAAGACCTATTGTTTTTGGTGAAGATCGGTTAAGGGAAAGGGGTAGTTTACCTGTAACGTTTTATGTTTTAACAAGGGTATTTCCTATGGCAAACGATAACAGCCGCAAATTCAAACAGAATCAAAAGATTATTTGCATACAGCCCTAAATTGTAGAGTTCTCAAGACCTATTGTTTTTGGTGAAGATCGGTTAAGGGAAAAGGTAGTTTACCTACAACGTTTTTTTAACAAGGGTATTTTCTATGGCAAACGATAACAGCCGCAAATTCAAACAGAATCAAATAATTTTCTGCATACAGCCCTGATTTGTAGAGTACTCAAGACCTATTGTTTTTGGTGAAGATCGGTTAAGGGGAAGGGGTAGTTTACCAGCAACGTTTTTTATCAAGCGTATTTTCTATGGCAAACGATAACTGCCGCAAATTCAAACAGAATCAAATAATTTTTGGCATACGTCCCTGAATTGTAGAGGACTCAAGGAATTTTGATTTTGGTGAAGATCGGTTAAGGGGAAGGGGTAGTTTACCTGCAACCTTTTACGTTTTAACAAGAGTAAAGTACTTGAAAATTCATATAAACTTTTTCAAACAATGGTAATTGTTAAAAATAAAATAATTTTGTTGCCAGGCAATAAAATTATAGTTTTTTCATTTATGTATTTTTTCTCAGTTATGTACTGTTTACGTTTACATTTTATTATTATGACTACCGCAATGAAAAGGCAGGGAACACACACACAATTCGCGTTATTTCTGGCCTCATTCATGTTTATTTTCTTACATTTGCACGGTTTTTAAATGGAAAGTGCCGAACCCATACCAACATAACGCATGCAAGCCGAAAAAGTGTCCAGCGTGGATAGCGATTTGCTTCCTGTGGATCGCTGGGCAGTGTAACTGCACGTGTTTACAGAGGAACGATTCATAGACAGACTTTTCGTCTTTAGGGAATGAACCCTCTGCAAGATGCTGAGGGTCCATGAGTGACTTCGGAGCGCTCCTTCTTTTCCGCGTGTTTGTTCTGTGAAACGTACACTGTAGATTCACAGCTTTATTCAAATTAACGCTCAATAGGAAATGTTGAAAATTTTTGTCCACGGTGTACCCTCATACACACTAAACCTGCTCTGATGTTTTAATTACGGACATCATAATATTAAAACTTTGGAAACTTGAGCACTACTTAATGGAGATCAATCATTAACTTATACAAGCCATTAATTTTATGCATATTTTTTATATATATGTGTACAACGTTATCGGCAACAAAGAAGTAGTTTTTGTTAAAATTCCTTCCCGGGATATTTGGCCGTAGTCCAATGTTTTCTACAAAGCCAGACGTTTCGGCAATGCCATCGACTTCCATCATCAGTGAAAATCGAGTGCGATAACGTGAGGTGGTATATGTTAGTGACCACAGTACTGTGGTTAAGGCTGAAGCAGTAAGTAGAAAGAAGTAGTTTCTATGGTAATATTTCATTTCGAAAATGATTTTAAATATAAATCTTAGAATATGGAAGTCATGTATGGTTCTCCATACCGATATTTTAGTTTTCGGTCGAATAATTTTATAACATCTATACAAAAACTTACCTCCTCCCTCTTCAACTACCCTTTTCATATATAGATATTTCATCTACCTTTCTACAGTGGATTATTATTACCTTCTTTTCAGGATACTTTATTTATCAAAATTAAGCACTTTACTCTTGTTAAAATGTAAAACGTTGCCGGTAAACTATCCCTTCCCCTTAACCGATCTTCACCAAAATCAATAGGCCTTAAGTCCTCTACAACTCGGGCACATATACAAAACATTATTTGATTCTATTTGAATTTGCGGCAGTTATCGTTCACCATAGAAAAAATTCTACACACAGACACTTTTCGGAAAATGACTTTTCTTCATGTTTTGAGGGTAGTAGAATCAGAATCAGCCCTTATCTCGAACACGATTTTTTCGCGATCACTATACTTCCATTTCCTTACCGAACATGGAAGTAAAAACACTAGTTGAATTAATATGTAACACACCAGAGCAAAACTACCACATCACGTACACTACAGGAGGTACCTTAGTAACTTAGTAAAAGGACTACGTAAAAGGTGTATACAGAAGAAATCCAATAAATCTTATAGTTTCTGTGGGCATATCACTCGTAAAATACTAAATTTGAACCATACTAAATTTGAGTATTTTACCTATGAAAAAGAAACTTTAATAAAAATCGGATTATCCGTTTGAACAAATCAGATTATCCATTTGAACAACTCAGATTAACCGTAATACGTACATACACACTGAGGATTCCAAACTGTTTTAGGCTATATGACAATCGATACTTTTCGCATAATTACGAAAAATTCGATTTACTGCAATACATTTTATTTAGAATATTATGTGGAAGAAAGTAAAAATAAATAAAAGTTACTGTGGCCCATACTATCACAGTAAATAAACATGTACTTAGTGTAATACCACAGTTCATCCGGTCGATAATAAAAACAAATTTTTTTGCTTCATTCTATTTCAAATAATCCACAACCCAAGACTTCCTGGTTGATCTTAACTCTATTATATTTTATAAGAAACGCGTTTTACGAAAGTTAATCTGTCAACTTCTCCATCTTTTAGTTGAATTTTTAATCAGTGAACGCTTGTTATAATTTTGTTTCCTTTGTCATCGTCATGACGGTTTCTAATAAACATTGTCGCAACTACGTCGTGCTTACTTGCTAAACTGCTACCCGTCACGGTCAGGACAAAGCCTTTCAGTGTCTCCACCATTATCAAGTCCTAGGTCTGGTTTATGACTTGATAATGGTGGAGACACTAAAAGGTTTCGTCCGGAGCATGACAGGTAGCTGTTTACCAAGTAAGCACGACAAGGTTGGAATTACGGAGACTGCTAATTCAAATAACAAGATGAGTAGGGTAAGAATGAGAGTTCTAACGCGGAAGTGACGTCACAGCCCCCCCTTTTGGCGCGAAATTCAAAAATCCATGTGGTGGGGGTAGACTTCCGGCGCAGCGTGTCGTCATGTGCAGAGGTTATGATGGACCAGGGGGGTAGTGGTGTGTCCCACGTGACCTCGATGGGCGTACCGAAGTTGTCGGCCATGTTGTCGGCGTTCGGCCATGTTGTCGTCGTCGTCCATTTTGCGTGGTTCCGTGTGCGTTGATTGGCGGAGGCGTGGCCGCCGTTCGGCGACAAAATGGACGACGACCCCACCACGACGGGCGAGGATCAAGCCAGGCCGCCGCCCAGCGACGATGACGACGTCAACGACGACGGCGAAGGGCGAACGGCGAACATAGCCACGCCTGGTGGCCATGTTGGGAAAGCTGTGATGTTGTCGGATTGTGCGTGTGTGCTGGTTAAGGTTGGGCCACGTTGCCGGATCGTGGTGTGTTATAGTGTATGGTTTGGGTATATGTTTTGTTTTTCCGGAAGGGCGGCCATGTTGGAAAAGCGTCGACGTTGTCAACTTGTGCCGGCCACGTTGTCGGCTCGTGCATGTGTTATAGTGTACGGGTTTTGTATATGTTTACACTGCCACCATTGTCCGTCGACGTTGTCAACTTGTGCCGGCCACGGCTCGGTGTTATAGTGTACAGGTTTTGTATATGTTTACACTGCCACCATTGTTGCCAACTCATGAAATATATATTTATGCATAAATAATTATTACTATAGTAATCTATATTGCACGAACGTAAAAAAAATGAGTAGTGTTGTGTACATGTAAGAAAATACACATGATATGCATTGCATAATTGAATGTCTAGTTGTAATGAATTGGCTTCGGCTATCTGAGCATAATATGTACACATGCTGGTGATGATGTAATCAATCCATCTGTGTGCCCATCTGTTACCAAAGCGTGTGAACGAAAGCTTTATTAGTCGTACATAATTTGAAGAACGCGAGTCGTTGGTGATGTAATATTATTAATTGGGCTCCAGCTGTCTGTGCGCGCTTGTGTGTGCGTACATCCATTTGTTTAATAACAGAACCCTAGCCGTTGACTAACTAATGAATAATAATTGGTTTCGGCTATCTGAGCATATGTACACATGCTGGTGATGATGTAATTGTCTAGCCATCTATTACCAAAGCGTGAGAGCTGAGGCTTTAATAGCCGTACATAATTTGAAGAACACAAGTCGTTGGTGATGTAATATTTTAATTGGGCTCCAGCTGTCTGTGCATTTGTTAATGTGTGTGTGCGTGCGCGCGCGTGCGCGCGCGCGTGTGTGTGTGTGTGTGTGTGTGTGTGAACGAAGTGATGACCGTACATAAATTATTGTGTGAAACAGAAAGCCAAGCCAAGCTAAGTGATTGTCCTTGACTGCACGTGTAGTAGCTCTAGGTTTTTTTGTCGTCGAAACAGAAAAGCCAAGCTAAATGGTTGTCCTTGACTGCACGTGTAGCAGCTCTGGTTGATACCAGCTGCTTGCGCGTTCATCCTTGAGATAGCGTATATATACGCTGTACGAATTGCTCACATCATCACATTGTTCAACGAGACTAGAACTCGTACAGTGTGAGTTTTTCATTTTTAAATAAGTTTTCATTTTTTTAATAATTTTTTTAATTTTCGTTCGTTAAGATTCACATTCAGTCGTACAGAGTGAGTTTCATTTTTTTTAAAATAATTTTCATTTTTTAAATAATTTTTTTAATTTTCGTTCGACGAGATTCACATTCAGTAACTCAACTAGAACTCGTACAAGGTAAGTTTCATTTTTAAATAATTTTTTAATTTCTAAAATATAATATAATCAAGCAATTCTCAACTAGAGCTCGTACAAGGTAAGTTTTATTTTAAAATAATTTTTGTAATTTCTAATCAAGCAATTATTGTTTAATATTATTGATTTTTTAAATTAGTTATATGTAATAACACATGAATGCACATTGCGCAACATTTCTTTTAGCTTGTATATTGAGTGATGATTAGTGTTAATCTTTCAAGGATTTGTGAAATAAATATAGAATAAAAATGTTAAAGCAATATTATTTAATTAAAATACAAGTAATCAAAATATATTACAATTTAAAATAAATATTATGTAATAGTAAACAGTGGTGACAAGTACAAAATACATAATATGTAAACATATACAATATGACATTTGTGTACAATATTCATCTAAATAAAGTAATTACAAATTAAAATATGATGACGTACACAGTAATGACAAAAATTAATATGTAAACATGTATGACAATTGTCTATGAATTACAAATAAGTAAAACTAATAAATACATTTGTATACATTTATATTATGTGTAAGCAAATTAGATTTTAATTTATAAATTCATTACGCATAATAATTTATTATTTGTAATTGTTTTAATAATTGTTTTGAATTACATTAAAATAAATAAGTGTAAGCACATTATATTTACTATTTGTGTACGTGTGCAATGACAATTTTGAACAAATATATTTGTTAATTTTGAAGATGTCTATCCAGGCTTACTCTAAAATGTACACCATGTAAGCCTTGTTTTATTATCTAGATATACAGTAAATACATTGATAATTAAATATAATTAAATTAAATGAAATATATGTGTAAGCACAATATATTATAAATTAAAATACAACTAAGTACATGTTAATATATAATTGTACGTGCAGCTAATGACAATTATGTGTATTTACAATGAAAATTATACATGGTAAGTGAGTATGTCCATTCGGTCTTACTGTATAATTTCTACTATGTACGCTCTATCCTTTTCTCCACGAAAAATTAGATGCAGCGAACACGGTACTAAATCTTTTAATTCATCATCTTCGAAAACGCTCGCGTATCTTTTAGGTAGATATACGCGATATTTTAGTTTAGGGTCTTTATAATCTTGAAGAGTGACGAGTACGGCTTTCCCGTACTTCGCGTCTATATTCTGCATTTCTTCTATCGGATATTTTACACCGATTATTAATTCTTTTATTTTTTTATATTCAATTGCGCTAATAGTTGCAAATTTTTCAGTGAATGATGCCATTTTAAAATAAAGAATTTTATATTTGTCTCGCGCGTCTCTCAAGGACTGAACGAATAACGCTCGCGCACAGCGGAATAAATAGGGAGGTAGTTGTCGAGGTGGAACCAGAGAGGGGGAACTACATAACGTACAGTAAGCGTTTATTTTTAACCGTGTGAACAGGATACGACTTGTCTTCTCACGACTCGATGGGTAGGCGGGGAAGAGGAGACGAGTCGGTTATTTTTTTTATGAATAGACAGAATGATGTAATTAACAGCACTCATGCGTGTTAGAACATGTTGCTGAAGCTAATTTTTTTATCGTACAGTAAGCGTTTATTTTTATCCGTGTGAACAGGATACGACTTGACTTCTCACGACTCGATGGGTAGGCGGGGAAGAGGAGACGACTCGGTTATTTTTTTTATGAATAGACAGAATGATTTAATTAACAGCACTCATGCGTGTTAGAACATGTCGGTGAATCTAATTTTTTTTATATGACTATACAGAGTGATGTAATCGTCAGAAAGGTTAATTTGTTTTACGTAAGCGCTAAACAATAATGTTTTCAATTAGTAATTTATTAGAAACATATTGATTACTCTAAAATCTGATACAACCCACTCGCGTAAAGCGTGTACTCTAGTATTTGTACATATTTCTGGAAGTAAGTGGTGCGCGAGACAGACTGTTCCATGTATTGATTGTAATTGATCGAGTTTAGGACAACCGAAATCTTCTAAACTTATAATATTAAAATGTACGATACGCTTCTGTAGAAATTTTTTTTTTGCAATCCTTTTACGAACACAAATTTAAAAGGAAATGTATATTTTTCTAATATCGGTACAAGATGTTCATACGATGTGTCCCCGTCCGTCCACGCTAGTCCATGATAATGCTCTGTTAACCATCTGTTTGTCCTCGCATGTTTATGATTCGAAACAATCATGTTTGCTGGAGGTGAAAATATCCAATGTCTGCTGGCAAATGCAGTGACATCCATAATGGATAGTTCCTTAACGAGTTCGTTTCCATCGTTGCCGATGAAACAGTGAAAGTCAAGGATGACTGCTAGATTATCCTCGCACATCCTTTTTTCGTTATAAATAATGTGTTTGGTGTTACTAAGAACGCTGCAGATCCGTCCGTCTTACGGAACAGACACGTTGTATGTTGTGAAACGCTCGTAAAGAATTTTTTCGGAACGTTTATTTTGTACCTTATATTTTCGTCACGGATCAGTGCAACAAATTTACAGGTCAAAATGTTGTATACAAAAATGTCTATAGGGTATAGTATTGTGTGCTTTAATTCACTACAGCGTATGTACTGGTACGGAGATAACAGCTCCATGCGTCCGTCTTCAACGCGTGCTGTTCAAACACTGAGGTATGCGATATTAGTGGACTTGGATTAAACACTTTTGCCACGGCAGCATATATTTTCAAACCTTGTGTTCACTAATCGATTAAATTAAGGCGTGAAAGTGAACTAGAAATACGCTCTCATGTAAGCGGTGCATGTGGTTCTACATAAAGGACAAGTATGTAGGGTTATGGCGCAATTCACACATGTGATAAAATGTCGACAGGGAATAAGTACAACTTCCACGTTTTGTGCGTAACAGACTTTGCACATTGTATCACGATTAGAGCTTCCTTCTATGTTTTTTATATTCTCCTTGATAGTGTCGACGCGTTGTTCGTTCTCTGCTGTCGCTATTGCTGTTGGTGCTTGCGCTTCGGTAACGATACCCAGTGCCTTGATGATAAAATTTTTATCTTTCATTAACATTACGTAAGAGCACGCAGGGAAATGACGTGCGTGTTCCATCCAAGCATATTCTCCACGTTCCCATTTGTTTAATCCGCCTCCACAGCAAAAACAAATCACTCTGTCGTTGCATCCAGTGTAAAAGAAACCCGCTTCTGATAATTCTTTAGGTGTTATCGTTAACGATACAGGCCATTCTTTAAAACTCTTTAAACGATTTTACAAGCTTCTGTAACGCGGGTACGGAGATGTGATTTTTTGAATTAAGATGACTTGCACTTCTTTATCGTCTGGTGATAAGGACTTGATTGTTGTTGCTGTCGCTTCACCGCATTGTTTGAAATAGCGGTCGTTCTTGGGTTTGGTATCATCATCATCGAAATCGTGTGAAAGCATCTTGTGCGTCCTCTCGCGAGTCGTGTTGATGAAACACTGAGCAAAAAAAAATAGGAAGAAGAGGATAATCGTTTCCCCCTCCACAAAATAAAATACATGAAAAATGATTACATTTTTTTTTTAATAAAAAAATTACATACATGTAAGTCATACATTACATTCTATTCACAGCAAATACATAAAAATTGATTACATTTTTTTTTTTTAAATAAAAATCGCATACATGTAACACATACATTACATTCTAAAAAGCAACATTATATTTACAGCAAAAAAAAAACAATAATTTATAGTAAA
Source organism: Magicicada septendecula (assembly GCA_034769895.1). Lineage (NCBI taxonomy): Eukaryota > Metazoa > Arthropoda > Insecta > Hemiptera > Cicadidae > Magicicada > Magicicada septendecula. Next base: position 151,355,023 of record CM068372.1, read on the forward strand.
TGTTTAATTATGTCTGCGCACTGTGTTGGATAACGGAGTGTACACGTTGAGCGAATCATGCAGTATCAAGCAGTAGGCCGCGGTCTGAGCGGGGAAATTGCTCGATGACTCGAATTCCAATCTGACGTCGACTGGTGAAGACTTGAGCGACTCATCCTGTCTGCTACAATCGAAGACGAATAACGGTGCTTTTGCTATGAACTCAGTAGGCGTTAGAAGTACGTTGGGTTGACTTCTGTGGTAGTATGACTTTTGAAATCGTGTATACATGTCGTACAGCAATGCATAACGTCCGTTATCGATATCCAGGTTCAGGTTATCGTACGGGTAGTATTTGTCGTTCAAAAAGAGTCTCGCATTTGTCACATTGCAGTGATCGAATTCGCCGGCATGTTTTTTCAGATTATTCTTTCTGCTGGTCTGGAAGGTGAGTATCACGTACCGCGGTTTCTCCAGTTGTGTAGTTGTTTTCACTGTCCAAGTCTGTCTGTCAGTCGTTGGTAAAACCGGGTACTCGTGCAGTTCCCAACTACGAAACGGTAAGAATAGTGGTAGGTCTTTGCGTATGATATCCAATAATCGTATCCGTACTTCATTGTTCACGTACACGAACGGTATCATCCAAGAGATTTTTGTTAGTTCTATATCAGCGTTAGCGGGCGCATCCGTAGACGAGAACAGAGCGTTAACGTCAGTGGAAGTGCGTAATAGTATCAGTTCTTGTTTCATGTTTAAAATAACATGTGTGAAATCTTCAGCAAATCCCATCAGCATCCTCAACGGTATGCAAAAGTTGAATTCATTATTTTTACCAGATGGTGTTAGCTCGTCAGCTGTAGGAGCAACCCAACCGGCATTTTGCATCGAAACAATGTCCTGCTTGCTGGCAGATAGTATGGTTTTAATAGTGGACGTGATGCCAACACTCTTGGTACGATCTACTTCCACGCCGGCCAATTCGTAACGGATTTCTTCGAAGAGAAACGCAATCGCATTGTTTATCATTTTCACGTTCACATTACCAGTGGCAGTGGTTTTTTTGCTCAACTTGCCTTCAACGTACAGGAAACTTTCCATCGGTAAAGTGAAGACTTCCTGTTGCAGGATAGGTATGCGTATCTCATCATTATTTCCATATCGTGACGCCGACGCGTACGGTGCATGAGGATGATATTCATAATGTGTGATGTTGTCTTCAAAGAACGGTCGACGTTCAACCGATAAGACTATACCGCTGTCCGTCATGTTACTTGTTTCTCTTGAGTTTGAATCCTAGTGAAATCAGGTAGCGTCGGTTAGTTGCTGTTAATCGTGTCAACGACGAACGTCTACTGATACCTTTTCCAAAAGTGTTGTCCTCTTTTATCTTGTAGCGCAAGCCGTCGCTACCTCCGCTCTTCATCATCATGGAGGTTTCGGTAAAATAAATTCCCATGATTACTACACACGTTTCAAATGTATACGTGCGGTGATGACTTCCCCTTGAAAATTCACAATATCACCGTCCTGATCGTGTACGGACACTGTAACGTTACGCAAGTGTAGTACGTTAAGCGGAAAATAAATGACGTTTCTAGGCGTTTCGACTATCTTGAATCCTGGCTCAACTGTTGGATAGAACGAGTGCAATATATGCTCGTTTCGACCCGCCTTGTATGAACCTTGAACAGCGTTACACCTTATCTCCAAAACGTTCACTTTGTTAATGTTTACAGGCGCATCCGACGTGTGTAATATATACGCTTCTAACTTGCGGCTCTTGGAAAAACCCAACATGGTACCGATCGTGTGTTCTGTACATCCGAAATCGATATCATATGAACAATAAATTTCACATTTCAATGTGTTGTTGTTGGGTCGTAGAGAAAATTTCGGGTCTGTTAGTTCTTTTTTCAGGTACGTTTCAATATCACTGATTTCATACACACCGGTCGGTATATTGACAGGGTCTAACGTTTTACGTGCTCCCTTTAGTACAGGAAAGACATTGTTTTTTCCACTCTCCACGTTCGGTATAGAGTTGTACGTGGTAAAGTCCAGCAGTCCTGCGTACCATTCACCGTCCGTTAATTCAAGCGGTGGAAAAAAGTCACAAACCAGTGCGCTCGGATCCGTTCCTGTGACGGTGACCGTAAGCGAAGACATCTTGTAGTTTACTGATCGTTCGATGTCAAAAACTCTAAACATAAATGTCCGCAGATGACCGTATCTGACGGCTGTTTTCGCATGTAATTGTAATGAACATCGGTCACGTTCGATCCAAAGTACCGCATTAGCTCGACAGGTGGACGTAGATTGCCGAATCCATCAAAGTACCAGACTCTGTCGCCTCGCTTCTTGTAGCATACCCAGTGCGTGCCCGGTCCGCTAGCATCGTCCAGATTCACGATCGCACTTTCGTTCACCCACGGTGATGTACTAGGAAGTGCGTCGCGCATGTACACACCTCTGAAATAGGGTATACGAAATCGTTTCGTGTACTCATAAAGATCATGATCGGTCAATGCACGCACGGGTATTTTGATTAGTTTTTTCGGTACGGTCGAAGATAGAGTCCTGAAGCCTTTTTACCGCCACTCTTTCTTCGACGTTTTCCTGTCCCTGTTGTCGTCGTCCTCCTCCTCTTCCTGATTATCGTGCGTCGAACCGGTTTGCGTCGTCTGGTGCGACGTCGACGTTTACGCACACCACCACCACTACAGCATAGCCCGCTGCCTAACGCAGATTTCGCCTTCATTGCTGCTGCTACGGCTGCTGCGTACGCTCTTTCACTGATGCCTGAATTCAAAGCTTTAACTCGTTCCCACGCTTTACCGGCTAGCACACGATCCCCTATACCTCGTCGTTCGTTGTCCTTGTACTTGCTGTAAGCGATATCGTGTTCGCGACAGGCTTCGTCCAACTCGTTGATTCCTCGATCACCACGACTCAATCTCTCCTCTAGTTTCGTTCCTGGTCCGCAGAACCTGTAGCCAGGCAGATGTAGTTCTACCGGTAATACGTTCACCGCTCGATTGATCAGTGTAGGTACTGACTTCGCGACGAATAGTACCGCGCTTTTAACTATTTTTCCGATAAGACCACGCCCCCCTTTTTTTTTATCAACACGGCTACGTAGTTCATACATGACTACTGTTTCGTTTGCTCTCGATAAAGAGATCTCCAATCTTGCTCGTTGTTGGATTTGTCCAGATCACTAATCAACACGCTCGTCTCCGTCTTGTTCATAAGTAGTAAGTCTGCCTCTTCGGCACCAAGTGAAGTACGCGCTGCGCGTGTATGCAATTTATAGATATACGATACCACTTTCTCCCAACGATGTTGGAACACTTTTGCGAGTTTGTACGTTTCGCTCTTCGCGTACCGCTTCACGTCCTCCAATTGACGCGCGTTCACTGCATCTGTGGCCCGTGCGCCACCATCGCCAACGTTTAGAATGGGTTTTCCTTGTGCGTTGAAATAAGCATCGTTTACCGCGGTGATCGTGTGTCGGTTCAAAAATTCCAAATTCACTGCATCCTTGTTGTTCATGGGTGGAGCTAACTGTGTTATCCGCACATTGCCGACCATTAGGTTAGAGTTCGTATCCTTCGGTATGATTTTCGAGTCCACGTATATTTTGGTCGCGGCGTCTCTCGCACGAATCGGTTCCCTCAGAGACTGTATGCGATGGTCTCGTGCGTCGACGACAGCACCGTTCTTCTTGTTCGGTACCAATTGTGTGAAACGTAAGCACGAGTAGTCTACGTACTGCTTGTTGACAGCGTCCGCGAGATCGACAGGAGCGCCGACGTTGACGAGCTTACGACCTTTCGCATCTATTCCTTGCGCCGCCGTCGACGAATCGCCAGCTAACAGACAATTGTCACGCACAAAGCGCAGTGAAACGGCATCGCTATCATCGCGCGGTTCGCCCAAATTATGTATTTTTTTTCCCGCTACATCAAAGTGTCCGTCCTCGGTCATTGTGATACCAATATCCTCTCGCAGACTGCGTCGCGTCTCTCTTCGCGCTCTGACAGCGCTCTGGTGTCTGCCAAACTTGTCGACACTCATCTCGTGAATGATGCGCCTCGTTCGTTGTGCACGACATTTATACGTATTCACGTAATAAATCGATTAGTTTTGATACGATCGTACTGTCTATGCATTTTATTCCGACAACGGATAGTGCGTCGTTATGTTTTCCTTTTACAATCGTATCTAGAAATTCATCGTACACGTATACGTGTGTGTCTTTGAAGAAATAAATTTTTCCGTCGATATATCGGAACGCACTATCAACGGCTTCTGGTAAGCCGACAAAACGATCTTTAACATAACCATGTTTCTTGATCGTGAACGTGCACTCGTCTATCTCACTGTAATACATATCGTTGTACAACAGAAGAGTTCGACCCGTGTACGTGTGTATTGCAGCGTTTATTTTCGTCATCGTGCGAACACCGAGCGTTGTGATTGAACGCGGATACCCGTTCACCGGCTGCAGACTGTGTATATCAAACATGTATATATAGTTGTCTATGAAAAGCACCACTTCTTCGGTCCGCGGTCTCTGGTACATCGCCGAAACGTTGGTGAACGTCGGCGGTAAGAAAGTCAACCAATCCGTCAACAGAAGCGGACTCTCGCCCGTTCGCTTCGACTCGATATCCAATGTCCACAAAAAGTTATCGTGCACGATATACAGATGTCTGTTGATTATTAAAAATTGGTTAACGTCCTTTAGTCGACATAAATCCGTTGTCGTCCGCACGGTCTCGTTCGTTGTCGGTGTCGTCGTCGTCGTTGACGTCGTCGTCGACGTTGACGTTGTCGTCGTCGTCGTAGCGGGCGGCGGCGGCGGCTTCCCGTACAAGCGTTGAATGCCTCTTATATCGTCGTCTCTCAGGTCGAACGGTCCGTCCGAGCGTGGTACGTAGAACGGGTACATGATCGAATCCCTCTCGAGGGAATGTGACAGTCCTAACGCGTGTCCGATTTCGTGCGTTAGCACCTGAAGAAAACTGGTCTGATCGTCCGGTATTTCGGTTGCGTTTGTATAATTCCGCGACTCGTAGTAGTCCATATGTATTTCAGTAGTGTTATACGGTAAATCGGGCGGGTAGTAAGCGTGAGCGAGTATACCTCCTCGTCCGTCCAAATCGTACCCGCAGATCGTGCACCTGGAAGTCAGACACCTGTGTTTAAAATATTTCATAGCGATAACCATGTCTGCGTTTATGTCGTTGGGTCGATATTGGAATTCCAGATTCGAATGTTTCTGCCACACAGCGAACGCTTGTCGCGACGCTTCTATAGCGCTGACGCTACCGTGAAAGAATCGCCACGACAGACGTTTCTTGGCCCACGGCGTTCGTAAGGTGTACGACACGAAATCTTCTTTACCACATCTCCGCGCACGCATCAGATTCATCGTTTCATTGTTCAATTCTCCATTTACGGTTAAATTGTAATTCACTTGAAACGTGCGAAGGTAGGCGTCCATATCGATGGTAGTGTTGTCCGTGAGTCGTAAACTATCGTCGGGCACGTATCCGTATCGCACCAAATAATCTATAGCGAAATCTACATCGTTAGCGTTAACGGACGATGCGACGACGACGGCGCTTGTGCACGCAATAATAAACAGTAGCACGATATCCATGTTGTCACAACCAATCGTGGAATGTCCCCCGGTGCGTGTACGACAGTATTATTTATACTTTATCGGCTTTCAGAATCGAATAGGGAGCACATTAACGAGTCCTTTAAGATCGATTCCATGCTGCTGCTGCTAATGTCAGATGATATATACCGCTCTTGTTATACGATTATGTCTGCTTCACGTAGTTCTTCCACTATGGAGACGATTTCGTTCGTGTGCCCACTGTTTTCAACACGTTGTGATGCCATTAACAGTCGCAATCTGTCCACCAGTTCGTTCGGATCGTCCCAGTGCACGTAATCGATTTTGTCTTTTTTTCTCGTTAGCGTCATATACGATGTATCAATATTATTATGCCCCTGTCCTGTACGTTTCGATGGAAACAGTTGCGATATTATTCGTTTATACTTTACACCTCTGTTCGCGTTCACCTGTGCGTTCGCTAAGTAATACTGCTTATGCGCGTTGGTGTTACGCAGTATATCTTTGTACGTTTTCAGATCTGATTCCTTGTAAATATTTTCATTAGGATGCTTCATGAATACAAGTTCGTAGAGTCCTGGTGTACCTTTGTATCGTTTACCGTTGATAAGAATCGTATCGTCCTTATCGATTTCGAACTGTGAATCACCAATCATCCATTTTCCGTTTTCATGTCTTACACCGTACGTATAGTCCATCAGACGATCGCGTTCGGACGAAACGATCATACGCATGTACTTGTTCGCTAACGATTCACTGTCGTATTTGTCCTGAAAATATCTACGCGCTTCACGTCTTCCTTCCGGTGTGTCTAACATTTTTTCAATGTTTTGACTAGGATCGTCCTCATCGTCATCACCTGATGTTTCGGCTATCACGGGTGTTTTCAGGAAAGACAGTTTCGTTCGGGAACGAAGTGGTGTTCCTACATCGCTCTTACTAATTGCACCTAATGGATCCTCTTCTTCTTCTTCTTCCTCTTCTTCTTGTTTCATTTTTTTCACTCTTATCGGCTTTTCATTTGTTGTTTTACGTTTCTTTTCAAGCAATGCTTGTGAAATATTTTGTAACGGTTCCAGAATCGGTTTGTAACTTTTGGATAACGTTGCTTCTTCTTCACGAATACCATGTTTTAACGCACGGTATTTCTTCCGTATGTCATCACTGATCGTGTCGATATCACGTGCTAATCGTTTTTTCTTGTCATCCATCTCGATAAACGGTAGTACGACAACTAAAGTCGTTGACAGCAGGACACGTGTATTTAGCTAAACTTTTGACAATTTTTTTTGTTTAATCGTTAGGTGCGACTACTATGAAACGATCGAAACCGACTCTGTACCTACCGGTGTCGATAGAAGAATCCTTGTCCACAACGAGAAAGCCATAACGATCTTTCCACGCTTCAGCGCACATGTTCTTAAACGTGTCATATTTCATGTCCGTGTTGACATGATCGTTATACACATGCTTCAAGTTGCGATCGTCCTGTTTGAACAATACTATTAGATTGGCATTATCACGAACCAACTGTTTTGGCACTTGACTGTACGTCTGACAAAGGTAAAACGCGTCCACACCGCTGTGACGTCCCATAGAGAAATACTTGCGTATATTGTGTTGTCTTTCACAAGACACATCATCGAAGACCATAATAGAATCAGGATCGACCTCGTCGGGAGGCGGTACCTCTTCGTTATCGTTGTAGGCGTGATAACCCATTCCTTCGTTGGAAAGTTGTGTCATCAAGGTCTCCAGCATCTGATATTTGGGTTGAAATAGTGATTTAGAAAACACGTATAAGTTCGCGAATCTTAATCCGTTTACATCGAACAACAGGTTGAACATGACGTTTGTCTTCCCGCACGCAGAAGGTCCGCAGATGATCGAACGAACGGTATCGGGCAGAAGACGTCCGTGTTTACGTTTTTTTCTGCCACAACCACCCCCACCACCATCGCCGCACAATTTCGAATAGTCCACGTCCTTTATTTTTAATCTGTGCGCTTGTTGCAATATTTTCATGTTGACGTTCCGTGCACAGTCTATTTAATAGTCGCACTATATTGCAGCAGTCGGTAGATATGTAACTGCATACACAAGTGTCCGGACCCGTTTCACAGTTCGGATCCGACCAAACACATTCTTTGTAGTGATCGAATCCGGTACCACTTAGTACTATTTCGTTAAGACGGAATCTCTTCACACGATTGATAACCCGTTGCCAGTACTCGTGCACTGTCAAGATCCTACGCATGCGTTCAACGTCGTTTGCAGTCGTGTTCACGATGTACTCATCGTAACCAGGATGTGACACAATGTCTTTTACACTGTACACAGCGTGCATGTTGTCATCATAACGCATCGATGCATACTGGTTCTATTTCCATGAGTCGAATAGTTGTTATAGCAAGTTCTTCTTGTGTATCCACGAATCGTGTTTACCATCGAATCCTAACCATCTGACTTTTACACGATCGCCTTTACGTTGTACAATCTTTTCTACCAAGTACACGTCACCAACGTTCGATTTACTGATTTCATGTTCATAAAAACCACCTTTCAACACTTCTCCTGTATGATCCTTTAGCGAATAGGTAATGGGTACGCTGCCGGTACGCACCGAATGAACGAGAAATATCTCGTTTGTCCAATTTGGTGTGTATCCTTTGGCGAATGTCATTTTGTGTTTGCTTATACGCACACGATCGCCTACTTTGAATTTCGGTCGTTTATAAACGATGCTCCTCGCTGTGTTCACACGAATCCTTTCTAGCACTGTACGTTCGTTGGATTCTTTCACCTGACACGGTTTCATTCCAATCGTTCTGTGCACGCTGTTGTTGTACGTGTTGACTAGTTCCGGCAACATATCCAACCAACGATAATGACCTTGTTCACTGAACGCGCGATACATGTGCGTTTTCAACGTACGGTTAAAACGTTCCACAATGGAGGCCTTTTTTTCACTATACGTGGAATAGAGTGTGATACCGTATCTGCTCAGCAATTTTTGTACGCTACTGTTATAGTACTCTTTCCCGTTGTCTGTCTGCAGATATTTCATTTTATTAGCACGAAGAATCGGTTCCAGAGCTCGTGCGACCTCTACGCCCGTTTTTGTTTTCAACGGAACAGCGTACGCGTACTTGCTAAACGCGTTAATGATTGTCATAAGGTACTTGAATCCCTTGTTCACCTTCGCGTGCGGTATCATCTCTACCAGGTCCGCTTGGTACAAGTCGTGAAGTCCCTTTAACTCCACCGCACGTCTCGGAAAATTCCTTCTTACCGGTCTGTGCAACTCCTTCGCGATAGTCTTGCGAACGCTCTGCTGTATGTTCTTCACCTGTCGTTTCATTCTCATATCGTACGAACCGTGATTCACAATACGTCGGAACGTGGTAAAGCGTTAACTCAGTGCTGAATGTAACTCTCCTCGGTACCGTTCTGGTACGTCTGCTTTCCATCGCGTGACTGTAGTAAGATTTCCACTCCACGTCCAGTTATATCATCTCGACCGAACGGAAAAACAACGCGTTCTTCTTGTGATTGCGTAAGTACGTTAAAACATGCGCTAAACTGATTTTCATACGTCCATTACGCACGAGACTCATACCGATGTAATATCTCATGAGCGTGTGTTGTTTCATGTCCAACGCTCTTACGGTCTTGACGGAATTCATGTCTTTGAACATGACGCTGCGTATAACGTTGGCACGATACTCGTGCATTTCCGCGACTATGACGTTATCGTTTACGGGTAGATGCTCGCACATGTGTTTAGCTTTGAGTTCTATGATCGGACGATGACTTCTCGACTCCATATGCAGGTGTATAAGATACGAGTTCAACAACCAAAACTCGTCTGCCATAGCACCTGTACATCGTTGCCACTGTTCGTATAAACGTCGATCTTTCACTGTGTACCCTTTTTCATGTGAATACTGCAGACCGAAGTATTCACAATACTTGCGGAGTGTAGGCAATGATTCCTTCAGAAAGGCTACTGAAAACAATCCCTGCGCCTTGTTGTTCACCAATGTGAACTGTTTCCCTCTCGCAAGTGTCGGTAACGAAGATGGCGGGCAGCGCACGTCAAAACTTACGTTGTAGCTAGGATCCACTGCGCACTTTGGTGCTATCATAATCGCGCTTCTGTATATTTCAATCGCTGTACGCATCTGAATAGTGCGCTCTGTAATGACAATGCAACACAAAGCGTGTGGGATTGAACTTCCGTAGGCGAGCATGTCTGTGTACACAGTCGCATAGTTCATTTGTCCGTGTGAATCATGTAAGCCGTGAACACGTTGAACGGCATGATACAGTTCAGGAATCGGTCGGAAACGTGAAATAAAATTCCACGCGTGACGTACTGTACACTTGAACATATTCTTTTCATAAACCACGAGTTCAATCGGTACATTGTTTCGATCACACTCTTCGATAAAATGAAGCCATCGTGATTTGTTGTGTATACGATCAGAGATTATCATCAACAGCACGATCGGCGGGAGATAACCGCTACGTTTCTTTATGTGACGCCAACAACGTCCGTGATATTTGTCAACACCAAACTTATAACGTGTACAGTAGTTACCACAAAACCGTTTTTTCTTCACAAAATACATAGAACACAAGTTGGAACGTATCGTGCTTCGTAACGGTTTTGTTAGTGTGAAATGTTTCCCTTCATCGTATCGATAAACATCCATTGTGTCATCGATCTGCGATGCAAGTGATACAGCTTCGAAATTGTCATGATATTTAATAGGTATAATTTTTATGAAATCTTTTGTTTTATTTTTTTATCATTGGCGCCATCAGTCAGACATTGAATTGTGTACACACATTTAGTAGTAGTACTAGTAATAGTAATATATATAGTACTATTAGTACTAGTATAGTACTAACACAGAGTACTACTAGTACTACCCAAACGGGTATGTTTGTACATGAGTTTATGTTGGCTCTGAAAAGAGCCGTTTTTGCGTGCGTCGACTTCTACAAGTGTTCACGAACGAAACTACATGTAGGCATTGACGCCTTATGGACTTGGACAGGATCATCACCCGCCATCCAATCCATAATTCGTATTTTACAATTGCAGCATCTTACAACATCATCATCGCCTTCATAAATAAACCCGGCTTTGGCTAGGTCAAAAAATCTCACGTTCGTATTCGGAAATTTACGCACGTAAAATTTAATGTTACCTCGACGATGGATGTTATAAAAGCTTTTTAATCGGCTTGCAAAAGAATATGTGTGCACGTCCATATCTGAAGCAAGAATGTTGGTTTGTTGCGCTGCATTTCACTTCCTCAGTGGTAGCTGCGCGCGCAATCGTAGTGGGGATTGCTGTCGTCAATTGGTCGGTATGAAATAAAGCACAGTAGTGGGAACAAATAGCTGCGCACCCACTCATCATAGATAGTATAAGTGGAGCGGTGATCGCTGCCTGCGTTCACCTTCGAGTCTCGTGCAGGCTAACTTTCACGCACTGCTTATAAAATGTTACTTATTTTCTAACTTTGTATCAGTATTCTAATGTTCTTCAAGTGAGCAAGTAATTGATTTTGCTTTTATCGTTATTCTAACAATGCAGACGTTTTCTGTTGATCGTAAACATTCGTTGCGTGGCTCGTTGGTGTCGTACGTTTACACACCTCTTGTAGAGGAAGAAGAAGAATGTGTCAACGATGTCATTACCTTTTTCGATGAAATTCACGATATGTTACGTACGGACATTCTAAACGAACTGACACGTTTGCTTACTATAAAGTGGCATATAGCGCTAAAAGCGAGATTTGTCAAGTACATTGTAAATGCCGACACGAACGAGGACGAAGAAGTGACGAGTGAAGGCTATTTTCATGGACGATGTCATACGACATTGATCGCTGATCAGAACGTATTGCCTGAACGTTTAGAAGCTTCGTACGAAAAAATCATCGAATCGATTTATAAATTCACTCGTGAGGGTAGCGGTTGGGCGTTGGATCATATAATCTCGTTAGAACTCGTTCTCTCACGATACCAACCGCTGGCCGCCTCCAGTTTCATCCGTACACCTCCTGAATTGTCTTGTACTAAATCCATCATCAATGTAAACAATACAGGCGATCAAATGTGTTTTATATGGTCAGTGTTGGCCGCACTGTTTCCACAACACAGAGACAGCGAGCGTGTATCCAAATACAAATCACATATTCACAGTATCACCACTTCTGGTATAACTTATCCCACCCGCCTATGCGATATTGTGAAGTTCGAACGAGACAATTCTGACATTTCTATAAATGTTTTTGGTTACGAAGAAAATGAAATTTACCCGCTAAGAATAACTCCTTTCAGTGACAGACAACACCATTTTAATCTATTACTTCTCACCACCACTGACCGAAAACATTACTGTTTAATAAAAAATATTAGCCGCTTACTATCTTCACTAACCAAACACAACGGACGTTCTTTCTATTGCAACTACTGTCTGCATAGATTCTGTGAAGAACGACTCCTTAGTGAACATGTCCCTCGTTGTTCACCGTATGGTGAACAAAGAATTCGTTTACCAACGAAAGAGAAGGAGAAGGTTATGTACTTCAAAAATTACACGTACTGTCATAAAGTCCCTTTCGCTATATATGCAGACTTTGAATCGTTCATTGTACCTTGCCATCGTTGCGATGCTCCTCCACACACATCGTCCACCACAACAGAGTCGTTACATCTTCCTTCAGGTTTTTCCTACCTCATAGTCGACCACGAGGGTAACATTTTCAAACCACAGGTCGTTTATCGCGGTGTGAACGTGATAGAAACCTTTTTAGATAGACTAATCGATGAAGAGCATGAACTGTACAGGATCATGCGTACCAATATCCCTATGACTATGAGTGATCGTGACGTATTATCTTTCACGAATGCTGTCGTATGCCATCTCTGCGAAAAACCGCTGACTGATGACGACAAGGTGCGCAACCATTGTCATCTGACTGGACGATACCTTGGCGCAGCTCACAACGTATGTAACCTCAACTCCAAGTCCGCCCAACATATTCCTGTCTTTTTCCATAACTTACGAGGTTACGACGCACATCACTTGATACAAGGGTTGGGTAAATACAATGATGAAACTCTCACTTGTATCGCTACCACTAGTGAACGCTTCGTATCAGTCACGTTGGGTGCCCTACGTTTCGTAGACACGTTACAATTTTTGAACACGTCCTTGGATACACTTGTTGGAAACTTGCGCGCGAGCGGTGCGGATTTCGCTTTAACAAAGCAATGTTTCGAAGAACACTTCGAGCTACTCTTACGTAAGGGGGTGTACCCTTACGATTACATGACAGGTAGCGAGAAGTTCGACGAAACATGTCTGCCCGCACGCGAACACTTTTTCAATAGGCTGAGTGAATCACCCGTGTTGGACGAAGATTACGCACATGCACAGAATGTGTGGCAGACTTTCGGAATCCGCACGCTGGGTGATTATCACGATCTTTATCTTAAAACAGATGTACTGCTGCTGGCTGACGTCTTCGAGGCGTTTCGTGAGATGGCCATACGGTACTACCAGATTGATCCGGCTCATCTTTACTCGCTTCCCGGCGTTGCTTGGCACGCGATGTTAAAGATGACCGGTGTGCGACTGGAACTGTTGACGGATATAGATCAGCATCTTTTTATTGAATCAGCCGTTCGCGGTGGTGTTAGCATGGTACCCAACCGCTATGCCAAGGCCAACAACCCGCTAATCGCTGATCAGTATGATGCTTCAAAGCCGACCTCTTTCATATTGTACACCGACTGCAACAACCTTTACGGTGCAGCCATGTCACAGCCACTCCCTTACGGTGACTTTAGATGGCTCGATCGTAACGAGATCGACTCACTGGACGTACGTACTCTGAGTGATGACAGTGACATGGGCTACATACTTGAGGTCGACCTACACTATCCATCCGAACTTCATGATCTTCACTCAGATTATCCACTAGCACCTGTGCGTTCCTGCGTCAATCCTGACATACTTTCACCGTACTCTCGACGACTTCACACACGACTACACTATACAAAAGGGTATAACGGATCAGAAACGCCCTCATCGTCCGTCCCCAAGTTGCTAACGACTTTGGACGATAAGCAAAAATACGTTCTTCATTTTCGAAATTTAAAGTTGTATCTGAACCTTGGTCTAAAATTGAAAGCGATCCATAGGGTGTTGAGTTTTAAACAGAAAGCGTGGATGAAACCGTTTATCGATTTCAACACACAAAAGAGAGCAGCAGCCACCAACAGTTTTGAAAAAGATTTTTTCAAACTGATGGTCAACGCTGTCTATGGTAAATCGCTGGAGAACGTAAGGAAACGAATAGACTTCCAACTAGTCTCTACCAAAGGGCGGCTGCAGAAACTTGTTTCCAATCCACGACTAAAGCGTATGATCCGCTACACCGACGACTTGGTCGGATTGGCTTTACGAAACAGAACTATATACCTTTCCCGTCCAGTGTATGTTGGTTTCACAGTACTTGATGTCAGTAAATTGATAATGTACGATTTTCATTATCGGTACGCTGTCAGCAAGTACGGACAACGATTAACATTATTAATGACCGATACCGACAGTTTACTTTACAGCATACAGACTGACGATGTGTACTTGGATATGAAAGAGGATCTCCACCTTTTCGACACGTCGGACTATCCCTCAGATCATCCTTGTCATTGCGACGACAACAAAAAGTCGTGGAGAAGTTCAAGGATGAAACTAATGGGAAACCCATCAGGGAATTCGTCGGACTCAGAGCTAAATGTTACTCGCTCCTGTTGTCCGACTGTACCGACAAAAAGGTGGCGAAAGGTGTTCCAAGAACGGCAATAAAAGAAAGGTTACGTCATCAGTTATACAGCGAGTGTCTTTTCGATAGTCGTACAGTTTTCACCTCTGCCGAGTGTATACGAAGCGATCGTCATAAGCTGTACACGCAACGTGTAACAAAACTTTCCCTGTCTCCTTATGACGATAAGAGGTACGTACTGGACGATGGTGTAACTACACTCGCGTACGGACACTACAGAGTGTGTAAACGTGCGTTAACCAATGACGATACCAGTCCTAACATGAAGAGACTAAGATACACAGAGCAGTAACTCATGGTAATAATAAACTTGTATTGCAAATATAAAATTTATTTATTTACTTTCATTTAATTTTCAATTGGTAGGAGAGGTGAGGTAGACGATTAGACATTAATGGTTAATATTTATAACAGGATGTAATCGACTCCCACTGAGACCTTCCCACACTATGCACATGTGCAGTTAATTTTATTCGCTGACTAGCCATATGTTATCGCAGCGTGTGAACTTTGTGATGGCGAGGGGCTTTGTTACGTACAGGATGCAAGCCGTGTGTGTGTGTGTGTGTGTGTGTGTGTGTGTGTGTGTGTGTGTGTGTGTGTGTGTGTGTGTGTGTGTGTGTGTGTGTGTGTGTGTGTGTGTGTGTGTGGTGAACACTTTGAGGGTAAGGGGACTTTGTCTATAGCAGACTCCTACCAAGCATATACGTATATATAAGCATTTCGTCATAATAAGTATTATCACATTCATTATAATTTTTCAATTTGCATGTAAGTACTTACTATATTTTTACGTTAATATTTGACATTACACACACACACACATTATTATGTTAGCAAATTACTATACAACATTTTTCTTGTTACGTTTTACAGAATGAGTGGAAGCGATAATAGATTATATAAAAGAGTCTGTGAGGAGCAGCGACGAGTTCGAAGGTAAATTACAACATTTTTTTTATTTAACGAGTACAAACAGAATACAACATTCGACTGACTTACTGTTTATTTTTTATAGTTCCCAAAGGTTACGTCAGGCCTTATTGGGACCTTCATCAGTATCACAACAAAACTCGAGTCGGTAAGACCATTTTTATTAACAATCACTTGTACTATTGCGTTTACGTTCGGTATTCAAATGTATTTTTTTTTCAGTGATGCTACCGGTTCAGCTGCTGCTACTGCTGTTGTTGCTGCTGCTGCTGCTGCTGCTGCTGCTGCTGCTGCTGCTGCTGCTGCATCTCAGGAAGCCGGCACGAGTCGGTACGTTTTTTTTCATTAACGTTCACTTGTACTATTGCGTTTACATCTGGTATTAAAAGTGTACTTTTTTTCAGCAATGATGAGATGATGGTTTATGATGACGATGATAGTGACAGTGATACGTTACTGCTTGACGAAAGAACTAATAATGATGATGATGAAAATAATGTTGATGAGCATCAACAACAACAACAATTACCTACCATCACATTTAATATGTAAGTCTTCTTCTTATGTCTACATACTTTCATGTTTTTTTTTTTACATGATTTTTATATTTTTTCTTTTCACCAGTGATATTCGTCCACAAGCACGACAAATAACGATCACACCGCCACAATCACCACCACCACAATCGCCATCACCACCGCCACAACCACAGGAACAGCCGCAACCACGTCCGCAATGGATAAGTACAGCACGACAACCAGAATCGCAATCCCCACAGCCTCAACAGCAGCCACAACCTCAGCAGCCTCAGCAGCCTCAACCACAACCTCAGCAACAGCATATGCGGCACGATCCACGATTACAGTCCCCTCCAGAAGACGCGCCATGCGTGTTTTATGATATTATCGACACGGTGGAACCAAGGATGCATAGCGAAGTCGCCACGATGAGACTACTTCTCAGAAGTAGATTTCCAACGTGGCGATGGAGCCGTGGAGATCTCTGCCCCATTCAGGGTATGTTAGGGCACACATCTTGTAGTGTGTGCCAAGAAAATTATACTGAGGGGCAGAGACTCCTCGGCTTAATGTGTGGGCACACATACCACTATCTGTGCATCATCAACTGGTTTCAAACCGTGGCACTGGAGGGGTCGCCGCCAGGATGTCCGCAATGTCGGGTGTATGCATTCAGCAGGCCAATACACCCATTTTATGCACGCATGCATTTTTGAGGTATGTAACAGTACACATTATTCTAATCCATCCTACGCCTATCAATTATACATCACTAATATTGTTTTTGTTTCTGTTACAGATGGTCGTGCACATTAAATATGAACAACATGATCTTTTTTTTCATATAATGTTTTATTTTCTGTATATTGTAACCGTATTTTTTTTTTTACTATTGTAATATACAAAGTGATGTTTTTTTGATATAATGTTTTATTTTTTGTATATATATTATAACCGTTTTTTTTTGTCTGTATATATATTGTATATAAAATGTAATATAAACTGAACTTTTTATTTATTTTTTCATTAAATTATATTATTTATATGTCTATTTATAATGTTTTTTTTCTGTATATATATATTGTATTTGTAATTTTTTTTCGGTATATATATTGTATATAAATATGTAAATTTTTTGAATTTGCTTAGTTATTTCTTTTCTTTTCAACTATCCTTTTTCCTTCTAGCATGCATGTTTTATAAGTGAAGTGTCAATCAAAACAATTACACCACAATAGCCAGTCAACAAGAGTTTCACATCGATGCTGTGCACATTTTTTGTATTTTTACAATATATACTTACCACAAAAGCACACATTCAAATTTACAGTTCATGAGTTGGCAACAATGGTGGCAGTGTAAACATATACAAAACCTGTACACTATAACACCGAGCCGTGGCCGGCACAAGTTGACAACGTCGACGGACAATGGTGGCAGTGTAAACATATACAAAACCCGTACACTATAACACATGCACGAGCCGACAACGGCAGTGTAAACATATACAAAACCCGTACACTATAACACATGCACGAGCCGACAACGTGGCCGGCACAAGTTGACAACGTCGACGCTTTTCCAACATGGCCGCCCTTCCGGAAAAACAAAACATATACCCAAACCATACACTATAACACACCACGATCCGGCAACGTGGCCCAACCTTAACCAGCACACACGCACAATCCGACAACATCACAGCTTTCCCAACATGGCCACCAGCCGTGGCTATGTTCGCCGTTCGCCCTTCGCCGTCCTCGTTGACGTCGTCATCGTCGCTGGGCGGCGGCCTGGCTTGATCCTCGCCCGTCGTGGTGGGGTCGTCGTCCATTTTGTCGCCGAACGGCGGCCACGCCTCCGCCAATCAACGCACACGGAACCACGCAAAATGGACGACGACGACAACATGGCCGAACGCCGACAACATGGCCGACAACTTCGGTACGCCCATCGAGGTCACGTGGGACACACCACTACCCCCCCGGTCCATCATAACCTCTGCACATGACGACACGCTGCGCCGGAAGTCTACCCCCACCACATGGATTTTTGAATTTCGCGCCAAAGGGGGGGCTGTGACGTCACTTCCGCGTTAGAACTCTCATTCTTACCCTACTAAGATGAACAAAGTTTCTTGGTTGTGATGATGTACAAGAAGAGTTAAATCGACAATGGAAACTCTCGCATGCATTCTTAATGTCGCTCGACCCTCCTGAACAGGTTCAAGCAGGCTGCGAATCTCGTCAGCGTTGGATCGGCTAGCTGAAAGTTGTTGTCTTTTAGACAGACAGAGGGTGCACGGGCGTCTTGCGTTGTCCAGGCCTAGGCCTGATGAACGTCAGGTGCAAACAGGTCGGCACGGTCGTTTGCTCGGCACAAGGTGTTAGGTTGCGGTCCGCGACTACATGATTATCCATGTACATCACGTGAGCAAGCTAAGGCTTTCTTGGTTCAGCCAATTGTCACGCCGAGACGCGGCACCATGGTTCCTAGGGCTTCGCCCACGGGAACGTAGTGACGCGCTGGCGAGGAGAAGAGGCTCGGACGTCCTAGAGCGTCGGCCGAAACGAAGGGGAGCAACATCGGGGCAGTCAGCACTCGCAAGGAAGGCGTTGAACAACCTCGCGGGAGCCCGTGTCCCGGGTCGCTCCCCTGTCGAGTCGGCAAAGCAGGTGCTGACAGGGGAAACACTGAAGGTGACTAGCTTCAGCCAATTGCCACGCCTGGACGCAGCTCCGTGGTCCCCGAGGGCATCGCCCACAGGAACGTAGAGACGCGCTGGCGAGGATAAGAGGCTCGCCCGCCCGAAGGCGTCGGCCTAGTCGCTTAATAAGCGATGCAAGGATTCCAGAAGGTTGGGGGATAAGATGCTGAGGGGTTTATGTGATGAACTACGGGGAGTCGTCTAACAGTGCCCTAGGGCGCCTGACGTCGCGTGGGGGTGGTGATTGTCCATACTGTTCACCCTACGGATATGCTGGTAAGGGGATTCGCCGGCCTTGGCAAACAAATTCGTCGCCAAGGACCAGACGAAGGCCTCTAGGGTAGGAACGCGGAGACCCCGGTGAATGGCGGAATTTCTCACAAACCACGGGGACCCCGGAGGGAGCGAAGGGTCCGATTCTGAAACGTCGACAGCCTACGCCTGTTGGTGGCCGACAGGAGAGGCCACCAAGCGCGTGCCGCATACGTGAGTACTGTCCGGAGGAACAGTAGATAAATGTTTTACTCAAATACATACCGTATTTGGTTGGCTGCAAGTATTGTACACGTTTTCACTTTATTTTACAATTTGTCTGCATTTTATTTCTTCCTTCCTCTTTTCGTTTCAGCCAACTATGTTTTATGATTACGTTGAGTACATTTTTTATCAATTTTATTATAATATTTTTTTTAAACTTCTATTAGTGGTTGTGTTTACAAACAGAAAACAAAACTGTTAAAATTATTGTTACTACCTGTTACTAGTAAGAACAATATTTAGAGGAGTACAAGAAAATGGAATGTGGCGCAGGCGCTATAATTATGAACTATACCATGTTTACAAAGAGCCGAACATTGTCAGGCTAATCAAAATACACAGGCTAAGGTGGGTTGGACACATAGAGAGAATGGAGGAATGACAGCCTACGAATAATATTTTCTACCAGAATCCAATGGGTAGTAGAAAAAGGGGAAGACCCCGAAGTAGATTCAAAGAACAGATAGAGGAGGACCTCGGAAAGCTGAACATAAGAAACTGGAAAGCCAAGGCATGCAATAGGGAGGAATGAAATCGACTCTTGGAGCAGGACAAGAGTTGTAGAGCCATGGTTGATGATGATGACCTGTTACTAGTAATAATTGTTATAAATAAAATTATTAGTTAATTTATAATTATAAATTTAATTAGTTAAAAATAACAATAAATACAATTTTATAGTTACTGTTAAGCCGTGGTCGACTGTTATTATGGACAGACGTTTTGGCCTCACCATCGGAGGCCAATGTTTGGCAAGGTGTCCACCAATTCATCCCAGTACTGAGGTAGAGGCAGTGACACATTACCAAACATTTTCTGACACTGAAGATGGCCTCCGATGGTGAGGCCGAAACGTCTACCAATAATAACAGTCGACCACGGCCTAACAGACCGGCTAATAACAATAACATTAACATTAACAATGTTGACGCCGGCAGTGAAAGCTTAAGAAATTTCATTATAAAAAAAACTGTTGTAGACACTATATAGACACTCCCCATTAGCGCTTTCGGGCCTTTCAAGTCGAAATATGTACCTGTATGTTTCTGAAAGGCTGCAATGCTCTAATCGGGAGTTGTCTATGTAGTGTCTACAATGGCTTTTTTTCTGTTTGGAATTATTTTTGTTTACCAAGATTTACTATAAAACCCGGTATCACTTCTATGTGTTTTGTTCTTTTTTTACATTTCACCTCAGATATGAATTAAGTAATTCATAACCATGTTAATAATCTAAACTTCACTTTATAAATTTTAATTTCTCACTATCGAATCAAGTTTCCTTACATGTTTTCATCAAGATTGGTGGTACCAACATTTCTTTTATTTTAGAATATAATAAAAAAAGTAAAAAATTAAAAAAACGCTTTTATTTAAAATTAACAAAATGTTCAATGTACTAAAAAGGATAAAATAATGTATCTTATACCAAATACATTAACAACAGATGAAAATAACGTTTATTAGTCCAAAATTTTTGTAACATTAAGTATCACTGATAATAAAAGCGTGGGCGCCTAAGGAACGATATTATACCATGTTTAAATCAATCTTCAATAAAAAAGATCTATAACTGATACTATTTGTACTACCATTTATTTGATTATTGAGGAATTAAATTTTTCAGAGTATGCATATATGTGTACACTTGTCTTACAAGTACAGTCGTGCGCAATTCCAACATTTACATTCCATAAAGAGAATCATAGTATAACTAAATTTGGAAAAATAGCAGATATTTGAAGATTCCTTTCCATTGAATCAAGTTATAACATTATACTTCACATTACAAACTATTATTAAGAGGGGACGTTGAAATTAGGATTGTCATAGAATAGAAAAAAATACACAATGCACTGAATATAAACAAATACTTTTTATAATTTTGTTGAGATTCAAAATTCATTTTGATATTGATTAATTATATTTTCGAATTCATGTTTAAGATCACATTGTCTAAATGAAGGCGCCCATGGTTTTATTATCAGTGATAGTAAATGTAGAACAAATAGTACATTTATACATCTTTTTTATTGAAGATTGATTTAAACATGGTATAATATCATTCCTTAGGCGCCCACGCTTTTATTATCAGTGATACTTAATGGTACAATAATGTTTGATTAATAAACGTTATTTTCATTTGTTGTTAATGTATTTGGTATAAGATAAATTATTTTATCCCTTTTAGTACATTGATCATTTTGTTAATTTTAAATAAAAGCGTTTTTTTAAATGTTTTTACTTTTTTTATTTCACACTTTTTAGTCAAATTTTATAGATAAATTACATAATGAAAAGAGAATGATACATAAACAATAAACAATTATTTATGAAATAGATAAATAGATAGATATATTGCTTTTTATTGTATAAAATATACATCATTAAATGAGCACAGTAAATTTACAATTGCATTCGTACATTGCAGTGTATTGACAACACAGTAGTATTTAGAAGATTAAATACAAATTAATATAATTACAATAGTTTACAATATAGTTGTTGTCATATACTATATATGTTTTAACATTTATCTTGGGTGGTGTGATCCCATTCTGTCCATTTCAGCTAATGCATCATTATTACATGTTTTTTTCCGAGAAGTTTTGTGTTATCTATATCTTCAATTTGAAGTCCTTTTAAAGAGTTTACTCTACTAAGAGCGACGTAAAATTACTTACCGCTATTTTTAATCACGTAGACAGTTTCACGTGGACAGGAAATTGCAATCGGACTCGAACATCAGACTGGTTAGGTGTACAGTGAACCGGAGTTAAATTATAATCGAGCGATAAAACTATATAGTGAATTATTGTTAAAATAATAATAAATGAATTATATAGTGGAAACAACCAAAAAGGAATATAAAAGCGTGAATTTAAAAAGGAAAGTATTGTGATATTAATCCAATTTAAAAAATTTTTTACGGTTATTATAAACTAACCTGTGACACTATATATACTAGCAAACTATTTTTTCACTAACACTGAACAATAACACTGTTGTAATTTTTTTTTTTTAGTTGTTAATCATTATTTTTGTGTGTTTAATTTTAAGAAGTGTAGTATTAATTAACCTAAAAAAGACCGTATCTGAGATCGAAAACTTTCAATAGTGCCATATACCAAGGCAGGGTAATTCATATTAAGAATTATTTATTTATTTTAATTTTAAAAGAGAAAAATTCAAAGTGAAACGTTTTGTACAAAGTAAAATTACTTACCGTTATTTGTAATCACGTAGGCAGTTTTAACATTAAAAATGTTTATAAGGACGTGTCGCACTTTTGTGCGTGATCGAAAATGGGAACCGGTGAGTTTCCATAGACACTACTTCTTTGTTGTCAATAACGTAGTACACATATAAAACTTCGCTTATGAATGCGACTACATTTAACTTATAATCTGTACATTGGTAAATGTATGTATGTATGTTTTTTCATAATATTGTATTGTCAGGTGATTCAAGTGTGTATGCAAAATTTCAAGTCGCTATCACATCGGGAAGTATGCGAAAATTCGATTTGAAAAATCCACTTTAGACCGACGGGAAAAGCAAGTTAAATAAAAGCGTTTAATAAAATTAATAAATCAGTTAAGTCGTTTGCAAATCCTTATGTTTTTTTATTTATTGTAACCGTAATAATTAAATATACATACCTACTGTGCATAATTACTGGCATATTTACTTGCGATTTTGTACATTTTTTATAAAATATAAACTACTTAAAGAGCACATACTAGCGACAGCAATCGTGCATGTCACATTAATGGCGTGTCTGACTGTGTGCGTCTCCTTGTCAGAAGATGGATGACCACTCTGTTTTTACCCAATTCATTGGTCACTTGACCTTATAACATACACCTTCTTCCTCCACGATTTGTTGTGACAACATATCCTCTGTCTTTTCTCTCCTTGCTGCCACGTGAAGGCATTACGTCATCCTTACGTCTTATTCTCTGGTTCATTCATTTCCTTCTTTTTTCCTCCTTAACTTGTTTAAAACCCGTTTCCTACATAAAAATTATGTCAGTAAAATTTATTTGTATTTATATTTATATTTACTTATAAATGCCGATAAAGTTTTCAAACAATGAACAGTCAATATCTTCACTGATTCATTGTAAGTAAACGTTTACGTAAGTAAAATGTAGTTATTATACGAGGATTGTTCAATAGAAACACGTTTAGCGGCTGTAAAACATTTTTTATTCAACGATGTTAAAAGAAGTCTCCATTAACATTAAGGCATGAGTCCCACTGTTGCACTAATCTGTAGATTCCCTGTTGGTAAAATTCTTGCGGGTGTTTGCGGAACCATTCGCTAACAGCAAACTATCTCAGCGTCTGATTTGAACCGCCGTCCTTTTAGTGATTTCTTTAATGGTCCAAAAATATGATAATCGCACGGAGACAAGTCGGGACTGTAAGGTGTTGTAAGACTTCCCACTTCATACGATCAAGCAGATCTTGAATCGTCTGGGCTACATGGGATCGAGCATTATCATGCAGAAGAATGACAAAATTTGTGAGCTTCCCGGGACGTTTATTCTTGATGCTGACCCGTAAGCGTTTTAAGCTGTCTGCATATTGCTCAGCGTTAATGTTGACACCAGGTTCTTTAAAATCTAAGAGCAGCACACCCTGATAATTAAAAAATACGGTCACCATTACTTTTCCTGCCGAACCAACATTTTTTCGTCTTCGGGGATTGTGCATGCTTCCACTGCATACACTGACGTTTGGACTCTGGCTCTTAGTGATAACACCAAGACTCATCACCGGCAACAATTTGGTGTAGAAAGGGATTACCTTGTTGTTGATAGCGTATCAAATGCTGTAATGATAAGGCCGAACGCAAATTTTTCTGCTCATCAGTAAGCAGTCGTGGAATCTACTGAGCAGCAGCTTTGTGATAGCCAAGACTATGAATGATGGAATGAACAGTTCCCACGCTGATGCTTAAATTTGAGAAAGTTCTCTAACTTTGATGCATCTATTTCCGCGTAAAGAAGTTTCCAGCTGTCTCACATTTGCATCTGATGCTGGAACACGTGCAGGTCAGGGACGAGTTAAATCTTTAGTCGATTCTCTTCCTTGTCAAAATTTATTGCACCATCAATTACTGTCGTATGAGAATAACTATGGTCACCATATACAGCTTACATTCTCGTATAAATTTCCATTGGCTGACGCCCCTCAGCGGCCAAAAACTGATTAACGGCACGCACATTATCTTTGGACGGATTTTCTATTATAGATGCCATTTTTCAACCCAGCCACAACTTAGAAAAGAGCAAACTGCAAATATTTTTGACAGATCCGTCACTAGTACTTAAACAGACAATATAAACAAATGAATTTCGTTGCCATTGCGACGAAGTCACGGATGCACAGATCAAACGTGTTTCTATTGAATAATCCTCGTATTATATTTTAAGAAATTTATTGTATGTACACAGTGGCTATAACTAGTTTGATACTATAAGTTATGTTATTTTAGTAGTAACTATGAATAAATAAATGATTAAAGGATAAAAGTTTATGAGGACCTAACTTTGCGGTCATAATCAGGATCTAACACGATACGGGCGGTACGGAAACATTTTTGTGTGAATGTGTTTGTGTATGTTACATAAAGAATAATAATAACTATTACACATACATTATTATTATTATTTTTTCACTAATAAGAATAACTATGGTAGTACATAAATTAAAACATATTATTATAATAACGTATACATGTTTTGAAAATATATAAACGATTATTAGGTTTGTATAACTTATTTTCGTGCTGCCCTATGATGACAATAAACTTTGCACCATGTCATATAAGGTGTCTACATGTTTGCGAAAATATTTTAATGACTAAACGTTACAAACCCTGTTATCTGTAGCAGTTATCAACAAATTCATTTTTGTCAACCGACTTGTCGCCTACTTTGTATTATATTGCGTTATATATATATTTATAACATAAATATTTTTAAATACATACAAAGTATTGTATATTTATAAAATAAAATAAATAAATAATGTTTTTTCAAATAAAACAAATGTTTATTTATAAAATAAATATATATTTATACTTATGAAATAAATAAATATTTATATTTTATGAAATAAAATTTATATTTATTTTGAATTTACGTGTGTCAAATTTACGTTACCTTACTTCGTAAAATGTAATAACAATAACAGATAATAAACAAATCAATACTATAAGGAAAACAAAATAACACAAATAAAAACAAGACCAGTTTAATTATTGTATTAAAATTATATTGAAGAAGTATAAATTATTATATAAAAAACATTGTTATAATAAATTTTTGCCAACTAAAATACAATTATGTCAAAGCTGGAATGAAATATATTAACAATAAAATAAATACTAAACAACAATTCGAAATACTAAATAGTAGGCCTAATAATAGTATTAATAATATTAAATACTAAATAAGATTGTATTATTTACGATATTTTTTATTCCCAACAAACATGTGCAAACAATAAAAGATATTAACAACCTTAAAAAAATAAACTCAATAATTCTGTCAAACAATGTCTCTGATTTCATAACAAGTCTTGTATATTTGAGACCTAAAATTCTATAAATTATTTTTAATTTACTCGGTGGCATTCATTGTGCAGAGAAAGTCGGAAGTTTACTTGAAACGATCAGTGACCTAAGAAGGCGAGTCCAGATGGACCAACTGGACGCTTGGGAAACAGGTGGACTAAACTTAGGTTTGGAATCTAAGCCAAGGAGAACACAAGTCTCTCAGCGCGGCTAAACATGTTGTAGCGTAGGCTTGGCTGCAATCTGATCGAACCGCGTGCAACAAAAACATTGTTTTTAAGTAGTCAGTCCATCATCTTCAAGCCAGTAATTTTCCTTTGATGAAAACTACAAATTTTTAATGTAAAATTTTTACTTTTGATGAACACAATTCAAGAATAAATGTGAAATTAACAGGGATTAAAATATAAACAGGGATTTCTAAATAAATTGTTGCAGATGTTGTTGAGTATTAAAATCATTTTCAGAAAGATAATACAATGTTATTCAAATAGTAGTACTAAATATTGTATCTTTTAATCTGTTAGTTCTACAAAAAAAATAAATTTATATAATGAATGTTAAAAATTAAATTTAAATTTATTTTGAATTACTGTACTTTATTTTACTTTATTTAATTTATGTTTGTATACTTTATTTAATTAACGTTTATATTACTTTAATTTAATTTAATTCAACGAAGATGACAGGTTTCTAAGAAGTACGGTGAGTTTCTAAGAGCTCAAGTACAGCAGAATAATAAAAATGGTTAGAAAAAGAAGTACTAATATAACAGCGCAGTTACAAATACAAATCATAAATTAATCAACAAAAGAATGTAGCACATAATGAGTACATAATCTAGAAAGAATGGACCCTACTCCTAGTAGAAGAAGTAAAGCAAACCCGATTTAGGCCCCCTAAACCGACATATGTATGTTTCTCAATTGTTTGGCCCCGTAGTGTCGCAGAAATGGCTTAAACTTATTCCTACTACTCCCATGATTCTATGCAAAACAATGGTATTTGTATTTCCTGGCGAGTGCTTGATACAGTGTTAGTTTATTTAATTTCATAAATTTGGAAACTTCAGACATGGTAGTTTGTTATATTTACTGAATCAGTGAGTAATATTTCTCTCTTACATAAACTTATTCTGAGTATGTAAGAATTCGACACATATATTTGTCTTATCTGGACTGGTGTCTCTTATACTGCGGTTAAACACACGTGTTTTGCGGTTCCCCAAAATCGACATGCCAAAGCTGACATACTTTTGTATATTTGAAAATTATTAGACTACAATTAATGTTCAGAAAGTCTCAGGTTAATACATGTAAATAGAATGGTTCTATAATACTGTGTTGAAGGATTTTGTAAACAATAGAAGGCTCGATTTTAAAGTCGTGAAGTTTGAACCCAGAAGCAGATTTTCCTACGACACTAACAACACTAAGACGAAATCTGTTGTCTCTGAAATGGTATCCATGCAGAATTATCTTTTGTAAAAGACTCATTCCGAAGATCATAGTGGTCTTTGAGCCCAGTGTGTGTGTGTTATCACTGAGCAATCAGAGTGTGCTCAGTATGTGCAATCATTGGACCAACAGTTTATGTGCAGGTGAGTTCTGTAGATGTTAATATGTTTATTGCTAATATGATTTACAAACTTATAAAAATATTTTGTTCAAATTTTATTATAAACTCTGTAAATAAATTAATGTTAGTTTGAATTTCCCTTTTCCTTTTATTATTTTTTAAAATCAAGAGTGGTATATAAACTGAGTACCTTATAGTAGGCGGTGAAGGTCAAGACCTAGAATTAGGAATAAAATTGATAAAAAATATTAAAAACTTTAGGTATTTGGGTGTAACAATGACATCGGATGTGACAGCAACCAAGAAATAAAAGTAAGAATAGGACACGCTAAGACAGCAACAAAACAATTAAACAGTCTGCTTTGGAGTCCACGAATAACAAAAAAATAATAAAATCAGAATATATAAAAATATAGTCGAAAGTATAGACCTATATGGAGCAGAACTGTGGAAAATTAATAAATGAAATAAATCCATAATAAGAGCTATGGAGATGGATTACTGGCGGAGGTTCTGTAGACTAACAAGACTAGATAGAGTGATAAATGTAGAGATAAGACAAGCGATGGGAATCGACCTTGACATTATAGAAACAATAGAAGCAAGAAGACTGAATTGGTTCGGACACCTAAAAAGAATGTCGGATGAGAGATGGCCAAGGAAGGTGTGGGAATGGACTCCACTCTCTAGAAGAAAAGAAGGAAGACCTAAACATTCATGGAAAATGGACGTCGAAGATGCAATGAATGCAAGAGGACTTACAGAACAGGACTGTTTAGACTG
Organism: Magicicada septendecula; assembly: GCA_034769895.1. NCBI lineage: Eukaryota > Metazoa > Arthropoda > Insecta > Hemiptera > Cicadidae > Magicicada > Magicicada septendecula. The sequence continues at coordinate 151,383,169 of CM068372.1, forward strand.
GCACCAGTGGAAGCTGGGATGTGAGAGGCGGGGCCAGCCGTAATTAAATCGCCCAAAAAAAGTGGTATATTGATTTTGGAACCCGTTTTCCATGTACACCAGTTCATTCATTGATAGAAAATCTCAGTTCTAGAAAGCTTTAGTCTGTAATGAAATTTCGTATTTCAGATAATTACTAGACATGAAAGCACACAGCACGTTCAAGTAAAAACAATATTATACAACTGCATTCAACTTCACCACCCAAAAATAGGCCATAAACAAAATGGAGTCGGTTATATAATGGTAGTGAATATCGCATATAATCTTAGTCAGATGAAAGAATTCGTTAAAATTTATGAGTGTATGTTATAAAATAGTTTGTTGACGATTTCACTCACTTTACTTTACCATATTTTTTAATGAAAAATGCTTCTAGCACTAATATAACACTTATGTGTGCCTGAGACGCCAAAAGTTGAAATTGTTAGGTTAACATATGTAAATTGAAATTATCCATGAAAACCAAAATGTAATACTCGCGTTTATTGCAAACCACGTAAAAAAAAAAACATTCTAAGTAAGACGGAGTGGCCCTTGCCTGTTGCTATGCACGTCTCCCTTTTTGTGACAGAACTCGTTTTCCACTAGTACTCGTTTCTTCACTAATAGTCAGCCTTTGAACATATGGCAGAAAAATTAACCAAGTCGAAGTAAGGTGGGGTGGGCCAAGGGTGACGCTATTACTATACATGCTTCCCTTTTAATGGCAGAATTCATTTCCCACTAATACTCGTTTTTTCACTAATACTTTTTTATTGCAGATCACTGGAAAAGGAACCAACTAGAAGTAAGGCGGAATGTACACATGCCTCCCATTTTTTGTGTTTCACACAAAATTCGCTTCCATTGAAGTTTTTGAGATTTTTACTGAATAACATGAAAGAATATTGGCCATCTAACGAAACGAACGAATAATAACGAAGTTTTTTTTGTTTAAATCTTACTATTCAAAATAACTGTATTTTTGTCACTTTACATTTTCTGTTGTTTTTTTGTTAAAAAAAGTTACGTTCTTTATTTTAAACGTTAGTCTGTTATAAGCTTTGTATATACAAATTAAACGTTATGTTTTTTCATCGCTTTTATTTCTCTAAACAGTAAAGTAAAATACAAAAAACATTATTACCTGACCACACAATCCAAAACATTACTTATTTTCGCTTTACATTAAGAAACAGAATAATACACAATTAGAACACTTCTTCTTCTTTACATCTCGTGGTATATCGATAAAATCGCATAATCGAAATATCAAAAATGTAGTGCGGGCACGGATACTGGCAGAGTACCGGTATTTGATTATCAACCAAGAGTCGAAGCCCTTTGGAGCGGCCAAGAAAAAGATCGAGAGATCAACTCCAGAAACAAGTACTGTAATGTAGAAATAGCCGCACGCTGTAGGACTAAAACATCAGAAAGACGAATTAAACTTTCGAATTTGTAATACAGATCTTGTATAATACATGTTGAACCTTTGAACACCACGTGACCATAAAAAAAACCTTCATTAGAATGCTTAAAGAAGGGTGCACATTTCGATAAATTTTCTAAAGGATCATTTTCGACAACCTGGTCCTAAAGGAAAGATATAATTTGTAGTTTATAGTTCAATAGGCCAATAATAAGTTCCTACTGGCAATGATAAAACATTTGTTAGAAAGTTTTCATGTGTTCTTTGGGAAGTAGTATACTATATCGGGCCAGCCGGTAAAATTAAATATACTAGCGGCGGATTTAAAGGATTTCCTCAAACTCGATTTTTCATAATTGACAAGTAAGTATCACAAAAGTCCGATTTCATAATAACTTGGATATTAACGTTGTTCTAAACATGATTAACTAAAGTTTTAAAGTGTTTATTCGACGTCTTGCGCCTTATGGATCCTTAATCCAACATTCGGTTGTTTGAATACCACTATCAACAACAGTAATTTCGGATTCAATTGCGCAATGTAATTTCGTAATGTAATAACGAGACTTCACTTTTTAACAATTCAATTAACAACTCAATAAAATAAGGCAATTAAACGTATATATATATATATATATATATATATATAAAATCAAATAATAACGGACAAAAATGTAATATTTTTATCGTCGAATTTGGAACCATGCGTTCGAGATTCGAAAAGACATAAACCGTATAATTTTTTATACGGTGGGGTGAACATTACTTGTGACAAATTATGGAAACACGCGTTCGAGACTTTCAGAAAGACGTTAACGTGTTACGACCGGTTGGGGCGAACGCTGCGTTTCCATAGCAACTGCGACTAGCCGGCTAACACAGGAACCAGTTGGGAAACGCGTCCATAAATAGCATACAAGTGTTGCCGATGTATTTATAACGTTTCGGCATGGGGTACTTACAGTAGCGCTTTAACGGAACCCACGCCGTTTATGTCCTGCCTATTCTGAACTGTGAAGACGTCAGTCCGTCGAGAATCCGTCCGCTATTGTCATCGTGACAATTATGTTCATTATTATTGTCCGAACATCATTGCTTTCGTTAGTTGTGCAATAAAAGTTAGCTAATGAAAATAGAATGTTAACTAGATCGCGAAAAAGAAGCACGTGTCGAAATAACAACATAAAACGATTAAAAATTATAGGCTTTGTAGTTATGTACACACCATACCAATTGAAAACTAACACGCGCAGGGGTGCCTACAGGAGGGGATCGTGTCGACATTTATCATTTTTGGGGGGGTATTTTTTTTTTAAACCGTATAGGTGCCTCCAGCAACTTTCTGGGTTTCCCAATTTAAATAGACTATAAATTTATGTTGTCTCTTTCCGTAACAAGCTGTTCGGCAGAGAGGACCATGAGCAGTCTCAAATTTGTTAAAAACCGTCTTAGAACGAGTATGAGTGATACTTGGTTAAAAAGTTTGTTAATTTTATGCAATGAGTCTGAAGTTTTAAGCATGATTCCGCGCGAATAAATAATTGAAATCATTGACGACGAGTTTGCCTTTTCCACCAAATAAAGACAAAAAATATTATTGAACAGCTAAAAACACTTACTTATTATTATTATTTTTTTTTTTTTTGCTTACTTATAAGTTATGTTTCAACTTTAGATACCACAAATATTGTGATTGTAAGCTTAAAATATTACATTGTTCATATTATGATAATGTAATTTTGAAATACATTTTATTTTTTATTTACTGTATTAATAAAGTACAGTGTGCAATAGAACTTTGTGTTTATATTTTTTATGTATCTTGCTTTCTGCTACATTTTAGTACACTACGAAAAGGTCCAAAAACAGTCTGAAATTTTTATAGGATTTTATTGATAAAAACAGATTTAAGTGAGACGTTTAAGTTGGAAAACTAAGTATCTTTTCAATAAAGTCATAGAGTACTGGTATTGTAAAACAAATCACGTTTTACTGAAAATATTAATTTGTGATTTACTATTAGAAATCCTTATTTTTTTAGTTTATACCTTCAATCAATATATCGTTTCGGTAAAAGGTAATATTTTGTAACAGTTTTGAGTTAGAAAGCTCCGGCCTTTGCTCGATTAGGTAAGAAATTTTACTGTAAAAGAGAGAAAAGGTCTTGTCAGAAAAAGGGGGGATTTTTATAAAATTTGGGGGGGAAGCGTCATAGGGGTTGGGGGGATCGGCACCCCTGAACACGCGATACAGATTTGGCCATAACAAAGTCACAATTATAGAATTACTGAAACAAATAATTTATATCAAGTGATATAAAATAAGTGTAGCAAAGATATTTAGTATAGCTTTGTAAATTATTAGTCATATGTAAAAAAATGTCACGTGTTAAAAAAACATCGACTCGAGTTCTACAGCAGACAGAAAATTGGTTACGTTTTTCGAAATTTTTTGATGAAACATTTCACGTAGTAGAACGTTACGGAAAAATTGGTTAGAATAAGACGATATCGTCTATCACATGTCTACTGTAATGATTATATACCACATACGTACGTATAATCGTCTACCGTATATTAATAACATCTTAATGATGTACAACATCTTGACATCTTAAGGAATATACCCTGTTTCTGAAATACAGGAGAGTTTAGGAAATGCCATTATGGTCCTGACTAGAGAGAACTAGAGAGGGACAACGTGTATTCAACAAGCGTCGAACAATCGCAGGCACCGAATATCTCTCTTTTAAAAAGCGCCAACAGCCTCTACGGAGGGTGGAAGGTAGGGCACCCTCTTGCCCTTACAGTGGGAAACCACTCATAAAGGCGGATGATTGTATCAAGGTCAACTCCACAGGATGCGCAGGTAAGAGGAAATCACCTCATAAAGACCCCTGTGGCATCCCTAAACCCAGTGGACTATGATCTTAAGTATGGTAGATCATGAGAAGCATCCATGTTGGGACTCACATCTGTAGGAACTGTCTGCAACTAAGAGTCATAGAGAAAAAGATAGAAAGAGAACGAGGGAGAAGAAATGCTTTTTGTTGAAATGTTGATAACATCAGAAACGGAAGGAGTTATAGACACAGATGAAGACAGATGCACAAGGGCCGATAAAATATTGAGAGCACGCAGTTGAACCTTCGTAAGAAGAAGGAATAACAATGTCTATCAAGTCATCTGAATAGCATCATCTACATCTGTATATATAAAACTCAAAGTCTGAGGATTTATGTGTACTGAATACAAATCCACACCGTTACACCGACTGCCACTAAATTTTGCACAGGTAACCTTTGACACAAGGCGAAAAACACTGTCTAACTTGGAATTTGATATTTTGCCCCGTTCGCACGATTTAGGCTCTTTTAATTGTGCCTTTTCCTTGACGCGTATAAAGGTGTCATCAACACCATGGAGACCAGAGTTAGTTACCACAGTAACAAGTAAATAAACAAATGATATTTAGCAGCATCGGAACTGTACTTTTATCCGTTCCTGCAGTTTTTAATATTTTAATATGCGATTGTATCGATATATTTTGTAATTTTGTATACAGATACGTCTATATATTGTCTTAAACAATTATAAAATTTATGTGTATACCTATTTCTGATGATGCAATGAATAAGTACTGAAATATATTAAATACTACTACTAAAGATGTGAACACCATGGAGACCAGAAAACATAAGCTATTTAGCGGCATCGGAACTGTACCTTTATCCGTTCCTGCAGTACATTTTTGATGTTTTATATAATGTGCGATTGTATTGATATATTACGATGTGCAACGAAAAAATATACTAATTGTAAATTGTCCTATTTCTTAAAGCAAAGCAAAATACGTATTGTGTTCATTTGTGAGGTTAGGTGACAACGGTGTTTGGTTTTTGGCTGAAGTAAATAAAAGCCATGGTTGAGAAGAACATAACGTTTAATGTGATATACAGTGCTTATAACACAGTAACACTTAAAATAAAGAACCTAACGTTTTTGAGTTAACGGGTACTTTATAAATATCTCCAAAGACTTTATAAACGGGAACTTCTAATTCTCCAAAGGCTGTTGCACCAACATAATAATTTAGTACAAGTGTTCAAAACAGCTTTGGAGACAACGTTTTGCCTGAGTATTGGGGTTATTTGGCAAACGCCACTGAAGATAGCCTCCAACGCTGAGACCGAAACGTCTGGTTCTAACACGACGAGACCACGGCTTATGTTGACGCCGCCCGTCAAAGCCTTACATCAAAATATTTAACTTAATTTAGTCTTTTGCCTCCTTACCTTAAACCCTTTCATATACCTTACAGTCTGTTACAGTGACCTCACAGATTGTTAATATTTCTTCTTCCATTACTCTGCGTCTCGCCTCTCCATTGTCAAACTCTGATAAAAAATGTTACTAATTCGCCTACGCGCGTAACTTCATAGTTTAACTTCTTCAGCCACCATGACTTTTGTTCCTGTCAGTCTACTCCCAACAATTACATCCACGAGAAAAACGGCCACGTGTTTCTGAGCCTATCAATTACAATCGCTTTAAGAGGACAATAATAGCTATTTTCGTGGAAGTTGTTTTGGAGAAAACACAGTTTTGTATCGAAATTTCAATTAGGCTCGTTCGGGTTCAAAATTCTCCTACTATTTTTCTAATTTCATCAGACCACCTTTTCATAACTCTTTGTAGTTCTGCAAGAACTAGCCGCTGTTCTATTTCGTTATTTGTTATGCTTTTAGCTCAGTACTTTACTCCATTGTTTAAAACTTCATTTTACGCCACTACTCTTTTATTTATAGGAAGAAGGCAGTGTATCATTACATAATTTCTTGTTCTTATAACACAATATAATATATTATCAATGGGTTGTTTGTGGCATCTACAAAATTTTTGAAAAATTTAATATCTGGGAAGTGAAAGTAATAATTCCGCAATAGTAGTTATAACAAACACACTAACAATCGTAGAATATAGAAATTACAATAAAAACTCATTTTAATAACAAGTTGTGAATAAAAATATCTATGTACTTTTGGAGTTTACATGTACATGAAACGATAATCATTTTAATAATTTACACCAAGATAAGTCACATTTTGACGTATTTGTTTTGCTTCAAACCATTTAATCGTGTTTACTTATTTTTTATAATGTTCATTGTTTTAAATTAATTATACGAATCGATACTGATGTGTTGGAAGTTGATTTTTTATTTTGTACGATTTAAAAGGCTTTGGTGGTAACCATTAGATTGTTCTTTTTAATGTAATGTCCTTTAGATTTTCTCATTTTTCCACACGTTATAACGTGGAAATGCTGTTTTAACTGTTATATTTCTTTTATACTATTATAATGTTTAAAATCTTTATTATGTTACCGTACATAATTTACGTAGTTGGAGAAGACCAATTTTGGTTTTGGACAAGGGAAAGGCACAAGAGACACAATTGAATGTTGGGGGAAAGAATTTTAGAAGTGAACAGGGGAATTACAGGTTTGTTTCGTCAATTGGGGAAGAAAAGTTGTCGACAGAGTTCATTCGTTCATTCTGCTGAAAATTTTTAAAGACACTGGTATGGACTGGAAGGACAGAAGACTAATAAATCAGCTGTCCGCAAAACAGAAGACAGTAGTAAGAGTAGATGAGGATGAAACGATAACATTGGAAGAGGCGGCAGGTAATGGTGTCCAACACTATTCAGTAAAACTGGTATAAGAAGTAGGATGTCAATTGGTAAGAGAGCGTTTAAAAAGGTAAAAGCATTGTTAACAGCAAGAAAGATTCCAATTGTCATGAGATATTTTAAATTTGGAATGTGATTTTATATAGCAATAAATCACGGATCATCAAAATGAAAGAAGAAAGATACCCGGAGAGCCTTGAAATATGCATGTGGTGAAGAATGATTAAGGTGAAATGACTGACAGAGTGAGTAACGGTAAAATATTGACGAAAATATTAGAGGAAAGAAAACTACTGACAGTAATAAGGAAGAGAAAAACATCTTCGTTGGGGAACGTATTGCATAGAAACTGTCTGCAGCTAAGGATCATAGAGGGAAAGGTGAAAGGAAAGAGAGGATTGGTAAGGTTGGAATGCTCGATGACATAAAAAGATGAAGAAGCTATGTGCAGATGAAGACAGATGCAAAGAACCGAGACAAAATGGAGACCGTCTAGTTGAAACCTGCCGTAAGACGGTTTTACTAAAGAAGAAGACACCGTTCACGCAAAATAAACACGTGCACGCTGTCGGAGTAATTTTATTTACACGCGGCACGACAGTAAGCCAGCTTCAGAAACAGTGGCGTTCGGGAACAACTAGAACTATAACCTCTAGTGGAAATATAGTAACTCATCTCCGACGGTTCGGTTCGTGATGAGCCAGATTAGGTATCCCAAGAAAATATTTGAAGAATATCTTGATTTTACAATAAATCTGAAGAAAGGAGACCCCGAGGAAGACACAGCATTGGGTGGATGGACATCAGAGAGACAACCGGGAAATAAATCAAGATTCTGAGGAGGAAAAGTTGGCTTACAAGAGGTGGCTCTGTACCCTAACAGCTAAGAAACAAATGAGAGGGAGAAGTATCTACAATAATTAAGTGAATTGAAAAGGAAACTGTTTTAAACTTTTAGAATTTTATAGAATGATTATTGAACATTTGCCCGTGTACTTACGTTATGTTGTAATTTATTTGTTATTAACGTAAACTATCAATTCTTCATTAATATTGCAATAAAATAATCTGTCTTAATTAATATAATGTAAAAAGTTTCACTACGACTCGGAACACAAAACTTTTTATGGGTAAAAACGTAAAATTTTACCTTATAACCTGAACCGGTTTTCACTTTTGAAAAGCTTCTTCAGAGGTTGCCGCTGGTAGCACTGTCCGTCTATGAGTTTTGTTAGTAATCACTAAAAACGAACAAACACTCCTTGATAAAGGCCTAAAACATAACCTACATTACAAACAAAACAACCAAACACTAACAAAACTCATAGTTGGCACTGAAACAAATATACAAAACGCAGCACCAGAACATCAAGACACACTAAGACATAACGTAAACAATATAATAGGAGCACATAAGACACCATACAACAAGAACCACAACTCAGAAATACACACAGCCATCAAACTGAGGGAAAAGGCACACAAATACAACATCAGTGGGAGAGTACCATGAAAATTTAAAAATAATAATAATAATAAATACACTCACCAGGCTAATGAGATCCTTGGGCCTGAATGTTACTCAATTTCACTAATATCTAAGGAGAAGTCGCTTGCAGCCACACGTAAACAGTCCTCCAAATGTGAGTCATTTAATCTTGATCGTGCTTTGTTCTTGATGTATTTCATTAATGAAAAACATTTTCCACACTGGTAGGTTGTCCCTAACATCGCCAAGCATTTGAGAGAAGCATTTCGCAATGTCGGAAATTTCATTGTATCATTTGCATCCCAGAAATATGTGATCCTTTCCTTTTCGAAAAGATATTTTAAGGCTTGAGAGGACTGCAGCTCTAATAATTCAAGTTCCGCGCGAGCAAGATTGTGCTGTTGAATAATCTGAATTTTTCTGAGAGAGTCCACATTGAATTGAAATGGATTGAGCACCATATTAAACAATGGCTCACTTTCTTCGAGTACATGAAAACGTGTAGCAAACTCTTTCAACAGATCTTGAATTGCCAGAACGACAATTTTAGGACACTCCGAGTGGGGACGACCAAGACTCGAGAGTGTATGTGCCAGTTCAGGAAAATGAACCAAGTCATTTTTACTTGCCGTCCCGAGGAATCTTTGTAACTTTGATCGAAAGGAAAATATAATTTCTTTCAGTTCACAAATTGTGTTTTTCTGACCCTGAAGACGTTTGTTCAGCTCGGTGAGATATTGAAATAGGTCTACCATGAAAGCAAGATTGCTCTTGAAATCATCCCCGAATATTTCTGGAAACTTAGTGACATAATCGTTGGCAGAAATAAATGCTTTGATTTATTCGAAAACTTTCCAGACCCTTGTAATTGCTTCCCCGCGACTTAGCCAACGAACATCCGCATGTAGGATTAGTTCTGAATGTGGCGCTGATAAATCATGCAAGAAGACTTTTAGTAAGCGTTTATTCAGGGGTTTTGAAACCAAAAGGTTGTTTATCAACTTAACTATCAGTTTTAACTGTTCTGAAATATCAGAAACAGATATAAGATGACTGGCTAAGTTTTCAACGTGAATTAAACAATGATAATGAACAAAGAGAGGAAAATGTTCATCATTTTTCATAAGAGCGACAAATCCTTTATTTTTACCTACCATGGAAGGTGCGCCATCAGTAACCACACACACGAGCTTTGATAAATCAATGCCATTAGGTTTCAGGAAATTCGCGACAGCGTTGTAAATGTCTTGCCCCGTAGTTGTACCCGGGAGCGGTAAAACTGTTAAAAAGAAATCTTCTACAATTCCCACATTATCTATACAACGTACAAAGCACGCCAATTGTGCTACAGAAGCAATGTCTGTTGATTCGTCAACAGCAAGAGAAAAATAACTACATTCAGAAAGTTTCTGGAGTGCTTTTTGTTTAATTTGAGCCGCGATGAGGTCAACGCACCTGGCAACAGTGTCATTACTAAATGGCACATTTTTTGCCGCATTAATCAAAACACTTCTATATTTCTCAGGTATATCTTTCAGCGAGAGTTGTCACTGCGGAAACTATGCACTCCTTCACAATTTCACCACTTGTAAATGGCATCCCATGCTGAACAAGTTTATGAGACACAGATACAGACACTTCGGTTGAAAGTTTGTTAAGAGAACTATTAACATTAAATGAAAAAGACTTCTGTTGACGTTGGAGTTGTGATTTTAACTCTTTGATTTTATGTATCCTTGCATCTGATCCCGTGGGATATTGATCAGAAAACGCACTATGATGAGTTTCATAATGTCTTTGACAATTTGCTTTTCTGAAACCCGATAAAGGTGCATGACACAAAACGCAAATAACTCCGGTATTCTCGTCATTAGTGACCACCAACAAATCTGTCTCCCAGTTACCTTGAAAAGAATACAGTTTCTTTCTTTTTGCTTCGCTACTTTTGTTGGAATCTTGGGTTGATGAAGAAGGTAACTTAGGTATCGATTCTTCACTACGTTTTCGTATTACAAATTTATTCATGTCTCTTTTTTAAGAACATTCACAACACACTTCGAGGCAAAAGGAAAATTGCAAACTGACAATAATTACGTGTATTTCACAAATAACAGAACAGCAATACTACAACCAAAATACGTCACAAAACTGGTGTACACCGCTACACTATGTCACTCCAGTCACAATCTAAATAAAACTGATAAATCAACAACACATCTAATTTCTGCTTTCCGTGCCCTCAAACGGGACGGAAGGAGAGTAGTGGCCATAGATAGAGGGAGCAAAGTATAGGCGCTCGTGTAAGTGGAAATGTCCACGCAGAAACATTCATAGAGGTCATTTCTATCCTTGTCTACTGACGCATGCGCGAGAGTGGAACTCGCGCGGATCAGCTGATTCAGCGTCAGTTCAGCGTTAGAGGCAGACAAGGACAGAAATGACCCCTACGTGATTCCATCTCTCTTTTCGATCCGGACGGTTTCTCAGCCAGTTCACCACCTCTATCTATATACCTCTATGGTAGTGGCTGCTCTTAAAGTCTCATTGGCAAATTTTGAAATTTCTATTTAAAATCTGAAAATTGATTGGTTGAGCTAAGTGTAAAATGCTACGTGACTATTTCTGTGAGAACGTACTTAAAGCTGCCAAGTTTAGGGATTTCAGAGGCAATAAAATTAAAATATTTTGAATAACCACTTCTTTTGAGGGTACTAGTACGTGTTTAACAGCCCATTTACAAGATGAGACAACCTGGCGCCTACAGTAATAAACCCCTCGTAGGCTGTCTATGCCTTTTAAAGCTGCAAACAATAGAGTCGGTATCGGCTTGTAAACTACGGACAATTCCGGAAACCATTGCAAGTAGTGCTCTTAGAAGTAACAAAGGTTTCCAAACAGTATTCTGCTATACTCAGTTGTTGGTGGAGAACAGCTGTACGGCCGTGCTATATAGTTCATAATTGAAAATTAGGGGTCACTGTTGCTCGCGAGCACTTTTTTATACATCCATGATGAGCACCATTTTTAGTTACGCGAGCACTACAGTGCTCGCGAGCACCAGGTTGAGAACGGCTGCTCTAGAACAATTGGAAATATACAAACACACGAAAACAAATAAAAACGACATCCTAAACGAACAGACACAATTCAGATCACACGCATTATTCGAACATATCACACCCCACACACACACAACATCGATTTTCGAAAACCGATTCCGTCGCCAACAACAAGACGGACAGTGCTAACAGCGACAACCTCTGAAGAAGCTTTTCAAAAGTGAAAACCGGTTCAGTTTCACCCATAAAACGTTTTGTGTTCCGAGTCGTAGTGAAATAATTATATTTAGTTAAGTAACGGACACGTCATGGACAACGAAATCCAAGAAAGTAAAAAGTTTGTTCCTACATAAATAAAACCAGTGGATGAATATTTCATAGTTCGCGGGAATAAGTAAGAGATTCACATGGAACACGTAGCCATGGCAATAAATCTGTTTATACAGTAAAACGTTCTTGTTTATTTTAAAGTATTTATTTAAAACACTCGTCTGGTACTGCTGCCTCGACATCAAAGCAACTGTTATCAGTGGTAATTAATTTTTTTATCTCTCATCAGTGTAGTTACATTGTTAACATGTTTTACCCGTTATTAAACAACGGCTACACCGACAGCGAATAACGACGACACGATGGATCGACTCATCTTACTAACGGTGCCATCGAACTAACTGGTCGGGAAGGGCCATGCAATTAAGAACACATTGTTACGTCAAAGGGTTCCGACTCTCAGCCTTATGGTAGAGGCAGCATTGCTTATTCTGTCTTTTACTATAGTTGTGATAACGCAAAAGGGCTGAATTAGATTTCCAACCATGATATAATGTAACCCCTCTTTAACTCAAGCAGTAAAAAAAATTATTTTTTTTTTTTGAGAAAAATTTTTGGAAATTTTTTTTTTTTTTTGTAAAGAGGGGCCACAAGTTAATTATAACTAGGCTAAAGCCTAGAGAAGCCAAAATGCGCTGGATCCAGTGAGACGGGACTTGCAATGAAAACCCATGAATTAAAAAATTAACAAATCCTTTTTATTATTCTATCTCAGTAAACAATTAATAATAAAATAAATAAACTCAACAGTAATCCATAATTCCCTTAAATAGTAAATTAAACAAAGTATACTTTCTCAACAAGGCCACCTGAAAATATTTATTGAAACCAAGAAAATAATTTGCTATGTCACTCTACCAATGAATTGAAATTTAAAACCATAACTAACCTTGAAATAAGCTTCCATTAAAATATTAATAAAATATAAAATTTATTTTATATGTTCCTTTTAGAATGCTTCATATAACTTAATGAAGATAATGGTATTGATTCCTTGCTAATATTAATTATAATAATAATTACTCAAACAAATTAAATAAATTTTAAAGGGTGACAATTCATATATTTGTTATAAGGTTAAATAAAATAAATTATTTCCTTAAACAAATGATCAGCAATGATTAATTGAGATAGAATACCTGTTATAAAAAATGAAAAGGATATACCTACATGACTCCATGTATTAACTTTCTTTTATAAAAAGACATCGAACAAATAAAACCCTATATCTAAAGTCCCCACCAAAATACACTAAATGCATAATACTTATAACCCCCAAAATGTACACACAAATATATATACATAACATGTTCCACGATACAAATACATTGTACAATAGTATACAATAAAATATACATAAAGGTCTCTTGCCACGCCCTTTTTATATTACCCTCATGGTGTATATAAATTCTTACTTCTTTCTTTTTTTTTTATAATTATCCCTGTTAGGATTACAAATTTATTTTTATATTACCCCCATGGTGCTGGTTGATTACACATCAGGTGTATTAGATAATGCTTAAGCATACAGTAGTCCCCAGGACATAATAAAATTCAAAACTAAGTGCCTAAGTGGCTAAGTGGCTAAGTGCCTAATGCAGTTATACCATACTGCCCTTCTGGGCTCTATAACAGTGAGAAATTAAAAATATTTAAAATAATGAACGCCCCCCAGTTATCATAATTAATTTAAAGAATTTATATATACTGAAACATTGCCAATTAATAAAAAGAGAAATATTGCATAATATTATAACCCTATGAAAAATACACTTGGCCCAGAGACGGACATGTTATTAGCTTGATGATTCAGCTTTCAACTTGTCTCAACAAACAAGTTGAAAGGTGTTTCGACATGCATTCCTTCTGGTTGAAACTTGTTGAAAATGCACCTACCTCCCCAGTAATTTTTATACAAATGAATTAAACTGATTTTTAAATTAAGAAAAAATATATATATATATACTACTGAATTGAACACGATAAATTACTAATAGCCAGAATGACTTAAAATCTGTAAAGAAACCCCTATAATGAAATAAATGGAAAATCTATGCTGAATGTGAACTGTGTAATGCATGCCAGTCTCTGAGCTGACAATTTTACCAGAAATACACTGAAATTTACAATTAATTTAGCACCCAGTCCACACACTAACTGTCCCATCAATTGGGGATCTAAATAAATGTTTAAAACTTGAAATGTTGTAGTTGATAGATATATATAACTGGTCACTGGGTATGATTGAGTGCTGACTCTATGTGTAATTAATAATTGGTTTTGTATCACCTGATTTCATCCATGAAGGGTTTTTATTGAGGTGACGATCTCGTGGCCGACATTTTAGGTGTTGGTGTGGTCATCCAAATCCCTCCGGTATCGAAGATGAGAGCTTATGATGTTCATAGTTCAGCCATGTAGTAGGTCTTTTCTCGTCTATTGCGGTGGACCCTAATTACACCATTATATTTTTTAGTCAGAGAACACCACGCAATGTCCCACTAAAGTTTGCACACCCTCCAAAATACATATATAAAGTCAACACCGCTATTGAGCTACTTAATTAAACTTGATAAAATTTATATGGCCAACATGCCTTATTTGAAAATCTTTATAACAGTAATTCGTCATAATATTAACTTCACCTAATGTGAGTTACCTTGTTTGCAATTTGACAATTAATTATGGCTTTGTACCATCTCATAAACTTTATACTTAGTGTGAATATGTAGATACCACGTGGTTAAGAGGTTGTTTCAAATTCATAGTTTTTACTACAGAAAATAATATGAATTGGACATTATTTACTTTCAAAACGTGCCTGAGTAAGTTACCAGATATTAATAAAGTTTTACTGTTAATTGTAGTAAAACTTGTATGGTATTTAAACCAACTACGCATTGCAATAACCTATATTAGCGTAACATGAATCTCGTTACATCGATGTTAGATAAATTCTAAACTTAAATATCTGTATTTAAATTTACTTTACTTTTTAGTGCCTAAATTCTGACACGTGAATGAATATAGTTTTATAAAGTTTTTAAAAACTTTACCAACAAATTGCGTATTGCACAACGCAGGGTTGCAACAGGTGAACAGAATCAACTCACTCAGGCTTATTAAAACAACAGTTTTCTCCAACGAAATATTAGTCTATTAATATGAAAGTAATTGAGACTTACCGCAGCCGTTTAGATCTGTTAGCCTAACATAGTTGGAAGAACTGAAAGTGTTGAAAAATTCATTTCTCTACCGGAGAGAATATGGCGTCGACCCTAAGCCACAGAGTTATTTGGTGAGACCACTTGAAAAGAAAAATCAGCTCCTTCTTCCCCGTTTGCGTACCGTACTTCTCGCCAGAAAGCAGCACCTGGAGTTTTCATACCGCGGGCAGGCGGCAGGTGCCGACACCGATCACGCAGTGTAGACTAGAGATCGGTAGGCCATATGTTCACGGGTAGGGTGCAGCACTAATTACCGCATTGTAATTCCGTACTGCCTATAACTACAGGTCGTATATTCAGTCGTTTCGCGCCGTCTTTCCGCTAGAGATCAGCCCACTCTCCAATCGTCAATTACAGAAATCTGGCTGAATCTTCGTGACTCAGCACACCCTCACCCCAAAAGGGCAACATAGTTGCCCCAACGTTAAAGGCCAGGAGGGTACCCTGCAGTGTACCTCTCCTCAAAACAAACCGGTGGACGTCGTGGTTAGGTTGGCTCAGCTGAGCTTGCTCACAGGAGAACAGATTCTCAGAAGGAAAACGAAATAGACGAAAGAAGATATGTATTATGTAAGTGTGCGGGTGCTGCACGCTGACCTGATCAGGGTCAGCCCACAGCAAAAGAGAGAGACAGCTAAAAGAGTAAGGAAAGATTACGGACCCGGAGACTTCCGACCTCCTGAGGCTCGCCCCCTACGCCAGAACACGACTTCCACCTTAAACAAGGACATCCGTCCTATTTTTACGGGGACTAACCCTCTTCGAACGTTTTCGATAGCCCTCGACAACGTTTCAGTTTTGAAATGTGGCTTATCACCATTTTTTGTTTGTCTCCCGGTACGCCCAGCCGAGCCGTCACCGGTGACGTGAATCCTAGGATACGGTATGGCCCCGACCAACGGTAGCATAGCTTCGCAGCACGTTTGTCAGCGGCTGAGCTGAGTGGGTGGCTTTGGCAATAGACCCAGTCACCAATCCGGAAGGGGTTTGGAATACGCCCCTGATTATAACGCCGACGGACCCGCTCGTGCGCTCGCAGCAAATTCTTCCGAGCCACTTTCCATCTCTCCGCAGTTTTATTATTGGGCTCCCGCGGCAGAAGATCTTCGATATCCCACAGGTTGGTCAACGGGAGTGCGGGCGAGAATCCAAACAGAATTTCAAAGGGCACGGCCTGATGACTGTCGTGTCTGGCCGTGTTGAAAGCTAATTGTAACCACTTCAAATTCTGATCCCAGGTGGTTTGTTGCTCAGCATGATAAGCAATCAAGGCGGACCGGAGATTCCGATTGAATCTCTCCGCATGGACGGTTGTGGGTAATAAGAGGAAGTGGTTACGTGTTTGATGCCACTGGCGAAACACATACGCCTGAATTCACTCGAAATAAATTGCGGGCCATTGTCCGAAACAATGATGGTCGGAAGACCGAAATGCTGAAATACATGGTTCTGTAGAGCGTTGATGGTCAAACGAGCGGTTGCCTGCCGTAAGGGCAGTAGCCAGGCAAACTTTGAAAAAGCATCTACACAAACAAGCAGGTAAGCATTACCTGACTTGCTACGGGGGAACGGCCCCACGTAGTAAATAAACAACTTTTCCATTGGTCTGCTCGCCACCTCAGATGATAACAACCCTAGTTTGGTGTTCTGGGCAGGCTTGCTCAAGCCACAAAGATGACAGCTCTTAACCCTTGTCGCGATGTCCCTATCCATGCCCTTCCAGATAAAATGTTTCCTAATACTGGAAATGGTCTTCGAAATTCCCTTGTGGCCTCCGATTGGGGAATCATGGAAATATCTGAAGACCATGGGCACTAATTTGCTAGGCAGCACGATTTTAGGTGCTCGTCCTTTTCTCTCTCGACAACAGAGGACTCCCTTGGACAAGAAATAAGGGGCCTGTACGTTACCCTCCTTGATATTTTGGATGACTTGACCCAGCAGTTCGTCGTTTAACTGATGGGGTAACACATCAGTGAAGGCTAATGGAAAATCTAGAAGAACGGAACAGGGTTGCTCAGCATGGGCATCACTGGGTTGGGAAAACATTCGGGACAAGGCATCTGCAACCACATTCTGAGATCCCCTGATGTGTTGCACGGTGAACTTAAATGATGAGATTTTCACCACCCATCTACCAATTTTACCCAGTTGCCGGGGATGAGCCAGAAGCCATGAGAGAGCCTGATTGTCGGTCTCGAGCAGGAACTCAGCATGTTCCAGGAAACGCCTGAACTTGTCTAGAGCGTAAACAACAGCTAAACACTCTAGCTCATAAACGGATGATTTACGTTCTTTCTGGGTCAACGTCCGGGAGATAAAAGCCACAGGCTGCCTAGCGTCGTCTATAACTTGGGAGAGAACCGCCCCGAGCGCAACCGAACTCGCGTCCGTCTGCAGTATGAACGGCTTCGAAAAGTCGGGCATCCGCAACACCGGTGGGGAAATGATGGCTTCCTTTAATGTAGCGAAAGGCTTTTGTTGGTTTTCCCCCCATGTAATCTTGGCCCCCTTCTTCCTCAGTTCATTCAAGGGAGCGGCAATTTCAGCGATGTTCGGTATGAAACGCCGGTAAAAATTTATCATACCGACGAATCTCGCTATGCCCTTCGCATCCCTAGGGGGAGGAAAGTCACGGATGCCCTGTGTCCTCTCTGGGTCTACCGTCACGCCCCTGTGTGAAACTAAATGGCCCAAGAAAGAAATACTCTCTTGGGCGAAACGAACCTTTTCGGGATTGACAGTGAGGCCAGCCTCTCTTAAGCGACCCAACACCTCTCTTAAATGCCCCAGATGATCTTCGAAAGTCTCGCTGTATACTAAAAGATCGTCGAGATAATTAAATACGAAACGGAATTTCACATCGTGAAAAACCGTATCGAGAAGGCGAGTAAGTGTCTGGGCCCCCACAGCAAAACCCATGGGAACCCTTGTGTACTGGTACAAATTCCAGGGTACACAAAAAGCCGTATATGGTCTACTTTCTTTGGCAAGAGGTATCTGATGATAGGCCGCGTTCAGATCGATAATAGTATAAAATCTGGCCCCACTGAACCAATCAAAGGCCGAATGTAAATCTGGGAGGGGAACAGAATCCACCTCTATATTGGCGTTCAACTTCCGGTAATCAATCACCATTCTTTGTTTGCCCCCAGGCTTTGGCACTAAAAATGCTGGACTGGCATAGCTGGAATGAGAAGGTTCAATTACCCCTTGTTGCAACAATTCTTGAACCTTCTCTCGCAGAATGGTCATCTTTGGAGGAGCACCTCTTTAACTCAGGAGAACACCTCTTTAACTCAAGCAGTAAAAAAAATTTTTTTTTTTTTTTTTTTTTTAGAAAAATTTTTTGGAAAATTTTTTTTTTTTGTAAAGAGGGGCCACAAGTTAATTATAACTAGGCTAAAGCCTAGAGAAGCCAAAATGCGCTGGATCCAGTGAGACGGGACTTGCAATGAAAACCCATGAATTAAACAATTAACAAATCCTTTTTATTATTCTATCTCAGTAAACAATTAATAATAAAATAAATAAACTCAACAGTAATCCATAATTCCCTTAAATAGTAAATTAAATAAAGTATACTTTCTCAACAAGGCCACCTGAAAATATTTATTGAAACCAAGAAAATAATTTGCTATGTCACTCTACCAATGAATTGAAATTTAAAACCATAACTAACCTTGAAATAAGCTTCCATTAAAATATTAATAAAATATAAAATTTATTTTATATGTTCCTTTTAGAATGCTTCATATAACTTAATGAAGATAATGGTATGGATTCCTTGCTAATATTAATTATAATAATAATTACTCAAACAAATTAAAGAAATTTTAAAGGGTGACAATTCATATACTTGTTATAAGGTTAAATAAAATAAATTATTTCCTTAAACAAATGATCAGCAATGATTAATTGAGATAGAATACCTGTTATAAAAAATGAAAAGGATATACCTACATGACTCCATGTATTAACTTTCTTTTATAAAAAGACATCGAACAAATAAAACCCTATAGCTAAAGTCCCCACCAAAATACACTAAATGCATAATACTTATAACCCCCAAAATGTACACACAAATATACATACATAACATGTTCCACGATACAAATACATTATACAATAGTATACAATAAAATATACATAAAGGTCTCTTGCCACGCCCTTTTTATATTACCCTCATGGTGTATATAAATTCTTACTTCTTTCTTTTTTTTTTATAATTATCCCTGTTAGGATTACAAATTTATTTTTATATTACCCCCATGGTGCTGGTTGATTACACATCAGGTGTATTAGATAATGCTTAAGCATACAGTAGTCCCCAGGACATAATAAAATTCAAAACTAAGTGCCTAAGTGGCTAAGTGGCTAAGTGCCTAATGCAGTTATACCATACTGCCCTTCTGGGCTCTATAACAGTGAGAAATTAAAAATATTTAAAATAATGAACGCCCCCCAGTTATCATAATTAATTTAAAGAATTTATATATACTGAAACATTGCCAATTAATAAAAAGAGAAATATTGCATAATATTATAACCCTATGAAAAATACACTTGGCCCAGAGACGGACATGTTATTAGCTTGATGATTCAGCTTTCAACTTGTCTCAACAAACAAGTTGAAAGGTGTTTCGACATGCATTCCTTCTGGTTGAAACTTGTTGAAAATGCACCTACCTCCCCAGTAATTTTTATACAAATGAATTAAACTGATTTTTAAATTAAGAAAAAATATATATATATATACTACTGAATTGAACACGATAAATTACTAATAGCCAGAATGACTTAAAATCTGTAAAGAAACCCCTATAATGAAATAAATGGAAAATCTATGCTGAATGTGAACTGTGTAATGCATGCCAGTCTCTGAGCTGACAATTTTACCAGAAATACACTGAAATTTACAATTAATTTAGCACCCAGTCCACACACTAACTGTCCCATCAATTGGGGATCTAAATAAATGTTTAAAACTTGAAATGTTGTAGTTGATAGATATATATAACTGGTCACTGGGTATGATTGAGTGCTGACTCTATGTGTAATTAATAATTGGTTTTGTATCACCTGATTTCATCCATGAAGGGTTTTTATTGAGGTGACGATCTCGTGGCCGACATTTTAGGTGTTGGTGTGGTCATCCAAATCCCTCCGGTATCGAAGATGAGAGCTTATGATGTTCATAGTTCAGCCATGTAGTAGGTCTTTTCTCGTCTATTGCGGTGGACCCTAATTACACCATTATATTTTTTAGTCAGAGAACACCACGCAATGTCCCACTAAAGTTTGCACACCCTCCAAAATACATATATAAAGTCAACACCGCTATTGAGCTACTTAATTAAACTTGATAAAATTTATATGGCCAACATGCCTTATTTGAAAATCTTTATAACAGTAATTCGTCATAATATTAACTTCACCTAATGTGAGTTACCTTGTTTGCAATTTGACAATTAATTATGGCTTTGTACCATCTCATAAACTTTATACTTAGTGTGAATATGTAGATACCACGTGGTTAAGAGGTTGTTTCAAATTCATAGTTTTTACTACAGAAAATAATATGAATTGGACATTATTTACTTTCAAAACGTGCCTGAGTAAGTTACCAGATATTAATAAAGTTTTACTGTTAATTGTAGTAAAACTTGTATGGTATTTAAACCAACTACGCATTGCAATAACCTATATTAGCGTAACATGAATCTCGTTACATCGATGTTAGATAAATTCTAAACTTAAATATCTGTATTTAAATTTACTTTACTTTTTAGTGCCTAAATTCTGACACGTGAATGAATATAGTTTTATAAAGTTTTTAAAAACTTTACCAACAAATTGCGTATTGCACAACGCAGGGTTGCAACAGGTGAACAGAATCAACTCACTCAGGCTTATTAAAACAACAGTTTTCTCCAACGAAATATTAGTCTATTAATATGAAAGTAATTGAGACTTACCGCAGCCGTTTAGATCTGTTAGCCTAACATAGTTGGAAGAACTGAAAGTGTTGAAAAATTCATTTCTCTACCGGAGAGAATATGGCGTCGACCCTAAGCCACAGAGTTATTTGGTGAGACCACTTGAAAAGAAAAATCAGCTCCTTCTTCCCCGTTTGCGTACCGTACTTCTCGCCAGAAAGCAGCACCTGGAGTTTTCATACCGCGGGCAGGCGGCAGGTGCCGACACCGATCACGCAGTGTAGACTAGAGATCGGTAGGCCATATGTTCACGGGTAGGGTGCAGCACTAATTACCGCATTGTAATTCCGTACTGCCTATAACTACAGGTCGTATATTCAGTCGTTTCGCGCCGTCTTTCCGCTAGAGATCAGCCCACTCTCCAATCGTCAATTACAGAAATCTGGCTGAATCTTCGTGACTCAGCACACCCTCACCCCAAAAGGGCAACATAGTTGCCCCAACGTTAAAGGCCAGGAGGGTACCCTGCAGTGTACCTCTCCTCAAAACAAACCGGTGGACGTCGTGGTTAGGTTGGCTCAGCTGAGCTTGCTCACAGGAGAACAGATTCTCAGAAGGAAAACGAAATAGACGAAAGAAGATATGTATTATGTAAGTGTGCGGGTGCTGCACGCTGACCTGATCAGGGTCAGCCCACAGCAAAAGAGAGAGACAGCTAAAAGAGTAAGGAAAGATTACGGACCCGGAGACTTCCGACCTCCTGAGGCTCGCCCCCTACGCCAGAACACGACTTCCACCTTAAACAAGGACATCCGTCCTATTTTTACGGGGACTAACCCTCTTCGAACGTTTTCGATAGCCCTCGACAACGTTTCAGTTTTGAAATGTGGCTTATCACCATTTTTTGTTTGTCTCCCGGTACGCCCAGCCGAGCCGTCACCGGTGACGTGAATCCTAGGATACGGTATGGCCCCGACCAACGGTAGCATAGCTTCGCAGCACGTTTGTCAGCGGCTGAGCTGAGTGGGTGGCTTTGGCAATAGACCCAGTCACCAATCCGGAAGGGGTTTGGAATACGCCCCTGATTATAACGCCGACGGACCCGCTCGTGCGCTCGCAGCAAATTCTTCCGAGCCACTTTCCATCTCTCCGCAGTTTTATTATTGGGCTCCCGCGGCAGAAGATCTTCGATATCCCACAGGTTGGTCAACGGGAGTGCGGGCGAGAATCCAAACAGAATTTCAAAGGGCACGGCCTGATGACTGTCGTGTCTGGCCGTGTTGAAAGCTAATTGTAACCACTTCAAATTCTGATCCCAGGTGGTTTGTTGCTCAGCATGATAAGCAATCAAGGCGGACCGGAGATTCCGATTGAATCTCTCCGCATGGACGGTTGTGGGTAATAAGAGGAAGTGGTTACGTGTTTGATGCCACTGGCGAAACACATACGCCTGAATTCACTCGAAATAAATTGCGGGCCATTGTCCGAAACAATGATGGTCGGAAGACCGAAATGCTGAAATACATGGTTCTGTAGAGCGTTGATGGTCAAACGAGCGGTTGCCTGCCGTAAGGGCAGTAGCCAGGCAAACTTTGAAAAAGCATCTACACAAACAAGCAGGTAAGCATTACCTGACTTGCTACGGGGGAACGGCCCCACGTAGTAAATAAACAACTTTTCCATTGGTCTGCTCGCCACCTCAGATGATAACAACCCTAGTTTGGTGTTCTGGGCAGGCTTGCTCAAGCCACAAAGATGACAGCTCTTAACCCTTGTCGCGATGTCCCTATCCATGCCCTTCCAGATAAAATGTTTCCTAATACTGGAAATGGTCTTCGAAATTCCCTTGTGGCCTCCGATTGGGGAATCATGGAAATATCTGAAGACCATGGGCACTAATTTGCTAGGCAGCACGATTTTAGGTGCTCGTCCTTTTCTCTCTCGACAACAGAGGACTCCCTTGGACAAGAAATAAGGGGCCTGTACGTTACCCTCCTTGATATTTTGGATGACTTGACCCAGCAGTTCGTCGTTTAACTGATGGGGTAACACATCAGTGAAGGCTAATGGAAAATCTAGAAGAACGGAACAGGGTTGCTCAGCATGGGCATCACTGGGTTGGGAAAACATTCGGGACAAGGCATCTGCAACCACATTCTGAGATCCCCTGATGTGTTGCACGGTGAACTTAAATGATGAGATTTTCACCACCCATCTACCAATTTTACCCAGTTGCCGGGGATGAGCCAGAAGCCATGAGAGAGCCTGATTGTCGGTCTCGAGCAGGAACTCAGCATGTTCCAGGAAACGCCTGAACTTGTCTAGAGCGTAAACAACAGCTAAACACTCTAGCTCATAAACGGATGATTTACGTTCTTTCTGGGTCAACGTCCGGGAGATAAAAGCCACAGGCTGCCTAGCGTCGTCTATAACTTGGGAGAGAACCGCCCCGAGCGCAACCGAACTCGCGTCCGTCTGCAGTATGAACGGCTTCGAAAAGTCGGGCATCCGCAACACCGGTGGGGAAATGATGGCTTCCTTTAATGTAGCGAAAGGCTTTTGTTGGTTTTCCCCCCATGTAATCTTGGCCCCCTTCTTCCTCAGTTCATTCAAGGGAGCGGCAATTTCAGCGATGTTCGGTATGAAACGCCGGTAAAAATTTATCATACCGACGAATCTCGCTATGCCCTTCGCATCCCTAGGGGGAGGAAAGTCACGGATGCCCTGTGTCCTCTCTGGGTCTACCGTCACGCCCCTGTGTGAAACTAAATGGCCCAAGAAAGAAATACTCTCTTGGGCGAAACGAACCTTTTCGGGATTGACAGTGAGGCCAGCCTCTCTTAAGCGACCCAACACCTCTCTTAAATGCCCCAGATGATCTTCGAAAGTCTCGCTGTATACTAAAAGATCGTCGAGATAATTAAATACGAAACGGAATTTCACATCGTGAAAAACCGTATCGAGAAGGCGAGTAAGTGTCTGGGCCCCCACAGCAAAACCCATGGGAACCCTTGTGTACTGGTACAAATTCCAGGGTACACAAAAAGCCGTATATGGTCTACTTTCTTTGGCAAGAGGTATCTGATGATAGGCCGCGTTCAGATCGATAATAGTATAAAATCTGGCCCCACTGAACCAATCAAAGGCCGAATGTAAATCTGGGAGGGGAACAGAATCCACCTCTATATTGGCGTTCAACTTCCGGTAATCAATCACCATTCTTTGTTTGCCCCCAGGCTTTGGCACTAAAAATGCTGGACTGGCATAGCTGGAATGAGAAGGTTCAATTACCCCTTGTTGCAACAATTCTTGAACCTTCTCTCGCAGAATGGTCATCTTTGGAGGAGCACCTCTTTAACTCAGGAGAACACCTCTTTAACTCAAGCAGTAAAAAAAATTTTTTTTTTTTTTTTTTTTTTAGAAAAATTTTTTGGAAAATTTTTTTTTTTTGTAAAGAGGGGCCACAAGTTAATTATAACTAGGCTAAAGCCTAGAGAAGCCAAAATGCGCTGGATCCAGTGAGACGGGACTTGCAATGAAAACCCATGAATTAAACAATTAACAAATCCTTTTTATTATTCTATCTCAGTAAACAATTAATAATAAAATAAATAAACTCAACAGTAATCCATAATTCCCTTAAATAGTAAATTAAATAAAGTATACTTTCTCAACAAGGCCACCTGAAAATATTTATTGAAACCAAGAAAATAATTTGCTATGTCACTCTACCAATGAATTGAAATTTAAAACCATAACTAACCTTGAAATAAGCTTCCATTAAAATATTAATAAAATATAAAATTTATTTTATATGTTCCTTTTAGAATGCTTCATATAACTTAATGAAGATAATGGTATGGATTCCTTGCTAATATTAATTATAATAATAATTACTCAAACAAATTAAAGAAATTTTAAAGGGTGACAATTCATATACTTGTTATAAGGTTAAATAAAATAAATTATTTCCTTAAACAAATGATCAGCAATGATTAATTGAGATAGAATACCTGTTATAAAAAATGAAAAGGATATACCTACATGACTCCATGTATTAACTTTCTTTTATAAAAAGACATCGAACAAATAAAACCCTATAGCTAAAGTCCCCACCAAAATACACTAAATGCATAATACTTATAACCCCCAAAATGTACACACAAATATACATACATAACATGTTCCACGATACAAATACATTATACAATAGTATACAATAAAATATACATAAAGGTCTCTTGCCACGCCCTTTTTATATTACCCTCATGGTGTATATAAATTCTTACTTCTTTCTTTTTTTTTTATAATTATCCCTGTTAGGATTACAAATTTATTTTTATATTACCCCCATGGTGCTGGTTGATTACACATCAGG
Organism: Magicicada septendecula; assembly: GCA_034769895.1. Lineage (NCBI taxonomy): Eukaryota > Metazoa > Arthropoda > Insecta > Hemiptera > Cicadidae > Magicicada > Magicicada septendecula. The sequence goes on from CM068372.1 coordinate 151,408,736, forward strand.
TGTATTAGATAATGCTTAAGCATACAGTAGTCCCCAGGACATAATAAAATTCAAAACTAAGTGCCTAAGTGGCTAAGTGGCTAAGTGCCTAATGCAGTTATACCATACTGCCCTTCTGGGCTCTATAACAGTGAGAAATTAAAAATATTTAAAATAATGAACGCCCCCCAGTTATCATAATTAATTTAAAGAATTTATATATACTGAAACATTGCCAATTAATAAAAAGAGAAATATTGCATAATATTATAACCCTATGAAAAATACACTTGGCCCAGAGACGGACATGTTATTAGCTTGATGATTCAGCTTTCAACTTGTCTCAACAAACAAGTTGAAAGGTGTTTCGACATGCATTCCTTCTGGTTGAAACTTGTTGAAAATGCACCTACCTCCCCAGTAATTTTTATACAAATGAATTAAACTGATTTTTAAATTAAGAAAAAATATATATATATATACTACTGAATTGAACACGATAAATTACTAATAGCCAGAATGACTTAAAATCTGTAAAGAAACCCCTATAATGAAATAAATGGAAAATCTATGCTGAATGTGAACTGTGTAATGCATGCCAGTCTCTGAGCTGACAATTTTACCAGAAATACACTGAAATTTACAATTAATTTAGCACCCAGTCCACACATTAACTGTCCCATCAATTGGGGATCTAAATAAATGTTTAAAACTTGAAATGTTGTAGTTGATAGATATATATAACTGGTCACTGGGTATGATTGAGTGCTGACTCTATGTGTAATTAATAATTGGTTTTGTATCACCTGATTTCATCCATGAAGGGTTTTTATTGAGGTGACGATCTCGTGGCCGACATTTTAGGTGTTGGTGTGGTCATCCAAATCCCTCCGGTATCGAAGATGAGAGCTTATGATGTTCATAGTTCAGCCATGTAGTAGGTCTTTTTCTCGTCTATTGCGGTGGACCCTAATTACACCATTATATTTTTTAGTCAGAAAACACCACGCAATGTCCCACTAAAGTTTGCACACCCTCCAAAATGCATATATAAAGTCAACACCGCTATTGAGCTACTTAATTAAACTTGATAAAATTTATATGGCCAACAAACTTTACCAACAAATTGCGTATTGCACAACGCAGGGTTGCAACAGGTGAACAGAATCAACTCACTCAGGCTTATTAAAACAACAGTTTTCTCCAACGAAATATTACAGTCTATTAATATGAAAGTAACTGAGACTTACCGCAGCCGTTTAGATCTGTTAGCCTAACATAGTTGGAAGAACTGAAAGTGTTGAAAAATTCATTTCTCTACCGGAGAGAATATGGCGTCGACCCTAAGCCACAGAGTTATTTGGTGAGACCACTTGAAAAGAAAAATCAGCTCCTTCTTCCCCGTTTGCGTACCGTACTTGTCGCCAGAAAGCAGCACCTGGAGTTTTCATACCGCGGGCAGGCGGCAGGTGCCGACACCGATCACGCAGTGTAGACTAGAGATCGGTAGGGCATATGTTCACGGGTAGGGTGCAGCACTAATTACCGCATTGTAATTCCGTACTGCCTATAACTACAGGTCGTATATTCAGTCGTTTCGCGCCGTCTTTCCGCTAGAGATCAGCCCACTCTCCAATCGTCAATTACAGAAATCTGGCTGAATCTTCGTGACTCAGCACAATAATATAATCTAAAACACCGAAGGTTAAAGGAGGCGATCGCAATAAGGCCCGAAATTACAACTAGAGGAGAGACATGAGCTTTGGGTAAATAATTTTCCAACAAATCCTTCTTGAGATAGAGGTGGAGGGGAGACATAGACAGAGAGGGGGATGGGGAGACAGGCAGACAGACAGACAGAGACAAACAGGCAGAGAGTGTGTATTAAAGAGTGCGAGTATTAGTTAACATAAACAATGACTTTGTAGATTATCCCGGAATTAAAAATTGTACGAATTCAATTAAAATTATGTTACGTTCTGAAACAAAACTATGGAAATCATAAATAAGTAAAATTATTATTCATTCCGTTACCAGGCAATAAAAATATTTTTACGATCGCCGTGTGGTACAGTGAAAAGCAAAATACAAGACACCAATTACTTCACTAATCACCAGCTTTAATTATCAGAATTAAACATTTTGTAATCAACAAGATAGTCTCTTACAACAAATCAAATAAAAATTGTTCACACGCAATAAAAATGTCTACTAATATAAAACACAGTTGTATTACAATTGTCCCGCACAATTATAAAACACATAATAGGCCTACTTCGCCACAATATTACGAATCGCACTCCAATAAATTTACTCAAACTGAAAGGTTTAATAAAATTGCTGAGTACTTGTATTTGTACCCCGCCGAAAATCCAGAACATTCCATACACTACGCATCAGCTCTACACTAGGACGCAATTGATTGCGGCCTTGACACAGTGAGCGTGGCTGGCGACGTCTAGAAAAGTCTCGCGAGCGCATATTGAAATCACGTATGCACACAACATGCAGCCGGTTTCCTCTTGAACATTCGAGAAACACGTAGATTGTTCTGTAATGTCGTAACAATATTAAAATTTGTTTATATTAAACTTATTCGTCAACGTGTGTTACACAATTATAGAGGCATACAATTTAATATATGGTCACATAAAAATTTCGTCATAAAATCGAATTAATACACTGAGGAAGTATACTGTTCGTGTCATTTATACTTTATCAGATGTGACGCTTATTATCTCATTGAGACAGATTGCTGAATGAATAAAATATTATACTGTTCCTGGCCGGAAACTGTATCATCTCCGTTATGTAATATTTAAATTTTCGAATTTTATTATTTATGGTTATCGCATTCAAAAGACACCCACGCCGCACTCACACACACGCACGCGCGCGCGCGCACACACACACACACACACACACGTAGTAACTGGGTACGTTCGGAGCAAAATCCATAAAATGGTTACTTTTAACCAATATATACTGAAAATTAAGGTAAAATTCAACTATAGGCCTAAATGACTTATAAAAATTTTACAAAAATTATGATAGCATCTACGCATTTATAACTATAAGTAACCATAATATTATAGTGAAAATTTTAAGGTAAAATTCAACCATAAAAGGGTTATAAAATTTCGCAAAAATTATGGTAGCATCCCTGAATTTACGGCTGTAAGTAATCATGATATTAAGTAGTGAAAATTAAGGTAAAATTCAACCATAACAAGGTTATAAAAATTTCACAAAAATTAAGGTAAAAAATAACCATTAAAAAATGCTGCGTTCACCATAAACCAACCATAAAATGATACTCTCGTAAATTAATTTTACTCCAGCCATTATTAGGTTCCAATAACCATAATACTATTTTGAGACTAGTGCAGCCATTGTTAGGTTCCAATAACCATAATCAAACAACTACCTAAAATAATCATAAAGTACACTTAAATTATTAAAGGTATTAAACAACCATTAACTGAAAAAGTATTTTCGAAAATTCTTAAAGTATGTTCACAAAATTAAAAGCGTGCGCTGCTCCCCAAACCTGACCGACCAAATAGCTATGGTTACAAAAATGTGTTTCAGAAACCTTAAGCTTTCAGATAGGTAAAAAACCCCACCCCACTATTGTTTCACTACTACCGTTTCAACTACCTGACATATGCCGCAAAAAGAGTAAACTATTTAGAAAATACAAAACATTTAAAACCTCCGACGTGATGGTGTGTTGGTAGTTTCAAAGGTAGGTAATTTCCCAGTAGAATGTTATAGAGATCAAACGTTTGGCAAGGGCAGTAAATTTACCTAACAAGTAATTATAATGTTTAGAAATGTTTACAATAATTTTTTTATAATATTAAAATAATATTAGAAAGCGCAATCACTTTCTAGTTATGTAATGTAACTAAAGAGTACAATACAAAGTGAATTATTACGGGTTTAATTGTTTGCAGATTGCATATTTTATTTGTAAGGAAAGTTTATTGGCTTAATGTTTTCTATGAAGAGGAACTTATCATATGGAATTCGCTGTAATTATTTACTGTTAACGCACAAGAGATATTTTATTTATCTCGTTTTGTCTCATAGAATGTGTAGAATGTGTTGAAAGTTATTCCGTTTACTGTTGTTTTTATTGTAAGTGTGATGTTGCAAATGAAAATGATACTTCTTCTAATATTTGTTTTCCTTCTGAGTTCTAAAAAATACTGTTGGGTAAGCATTTAATATTAATTCTGAAAAAAAAAGATATTAATATAGGCCTATGTGTATATTGAAGTCATGAATTATGGTTTTGGTACTGTAACGTAGCAGATTTTATAAAGTACACAATTTTTTTTACTGAGCATGTATTCAAAGACAAAAGGATGAATAAAAACATCCAAGACAAAAGACCTGATTTAAGATGTACGTAGACTAATTTGAGACCAATTTTCTGGGTTTCATTTCTACGTAGTTAAATATCTCTTTTAATATTTTTTGGCGGAATAACATATAAGGAAAATTAAAAATCTAACAAGTCCTATCTGGAAAAGTATGATATATAATTATACTTCAAATATCGATACCAGTCTTTAACTATCTGGATAGGCTTCTGTTGTTTTAAAACAAATACTCATTGTCTTAAAAATCCCACAAATTAGAGTCCATATTTTTAATAAATATTTAGAATTTGTATTTTTTTGTCTTGTAGAGAACGCATATTAAACATTTTGAAGTGAGATGTAATACCTTTGCGGTTGTTGTCATATCGAAAGCTTTTGTGGACAAAACTGAATTAATAAAGAAAATCAAAAAATCTAAGTCTCTTCGGAAAAGTATGTTACGCCATTATAGAACATTCTACGTGTTTCTCGGCTATTCCAGCGGAACCCGCCTGCAATTTGTGTGTGCGCGCGCGCGCGCGTACATATGCTGCTACTTTGAGATGAAGGACAATTACGTAACACTTGTCACGCGTCCGCAACCGAGACTGTTCCAGACTTCACCGGTGCGCGCGCACTGTGTTCAAGCAAGGCGGCAAGCAATTACGCTCTAGTCTTTTCTATTAGCGTTGGCGCGTAGTATGGATTATTCTGGAATCTCAGCGGGGTATAAATACACGCATTCAGCGACGCTTAGGCAGTTTTAAGTGGCGATTTATTCAAGTGAGGTTCGACTTCATTTCGGGCGATTATTCTGTGCGTTCAAGTGGTTATTAGTGAAAAGTGATTATTGTGCGCGACTCTGTTAGTTGACATTATTATTTGTGTGGACAATTTAACTTTAGACAATAACAAATAATTACATGCTTATGACGATACTACTAAAAATAACCAATTTTAGGAGTAAGCAATAAATAAAATAACCAATAAATATAACCATTCAGCGACGCTGAATGGCAGTTTAAGTGGCGGTGTATTCAAGTGAGGTTCGAGTTATTGTTGGGCGATTTACACAGTGCGTCTCAAGTAGTGTATTAGTGAAACCTACACTTAGTCAGCAACCGCCAGCCTCTAATTAGCTCTTGTACAATAGAGACTGTGACTGGAAGCCCGGTCAAGGTGTTAGGGAACGTAAACGTACGTGTACGCCTAGATCTTCTCGAGTTTAGCCAACAAGTTCTCGTTTCAGACATTGTCAATGAAGCGATTCTTGCCACGCACATTATAAATGTCTACGGATTCGTTGTGGACTTAGGAGAGAATGTCCTGAAGGTTGGATAAGAGAAGATAAAGCTTCGTTTGCATGGCTAAAATGACAGGGTCTGCCAACCATTCGATTAAACAAGTGGCACTGGCCGAAGAAGAAGGCAGCAGTTCTGGTCAAGAGGAATTTTTCCTATTGCAGGCGGTAATGGAAGAAGAAGTAGCAGAGCAAGTACAAATAAGTGTAACGACAAAAGAAGTATCTAGATTGCATAGTATACTGATAATGAAAGTTTATTGGTTTAGCAGCCTGATTTATATTGGCTTAATGTCTCTATGAAGAGGAATCATATAATATGGAATTCGCTGTAATTACTTACTTATAACGCACACGAGATAGATTTAATTATCTCGTTTTGTATCATAGAATGTGTTGAAAGTTATTCCGCTTACTGTTGATCTTATTCTAAGAGTGATGTTGCATGTCAAAATGAAACTTCTTTTAATATTTTTTTTTCTTCTGACTTGTAAAAAATACTGTTGGGTAAGCATTTAAAATTAGTTCTGATAAAAGATATTAATTTTTGTATATGTGTACATCTATTTAAGTCATGAATTATATTTTTGGTACTGTAACGTAGCATATTTTATAAAGAACAAAAATTTTTTTTAATTAAAAATCTAACAAGTCCTTTCTGGAAAAGTTATTTATTTTTATCACTTTATCCTGGAAAACTTCATTCCATATATTCAAATTACCCTGTAACGCCCTTTCACTTGTAGCCATTAGCACTACATCATCCGCAAAAGCCCCTTCTGCTACTTCTATACTTCGCAAGTTCCTGTATCCAACATGCATTTTCTTAACCTTCAGTGAACACTTCTTAATAATGTCGTCCATATACAAGTTGAATAATATCGGACTCAGTCCACCTCCTTGTCTTAATCCATAATTTGTTGTTGTAAATCCTAACGACCTCATATTTTTACCAATTACATAATTAACATTATTTTTGTATAACCTCTGTACTACCTTAATTATTTTACTCCTTATTCCTCTATTTTTTAAACTTTCCCATATTTTTGTTCTAGGCACATTATTGAAAGCCTTCTCAAGATCAATAAAAGCCAAACATACCAATTTATCTTATCTTGTTGTTGCATCCTCTTCGTTCACTTTATTAATTTAATAATATATATAAAACTTTCACTAATGAACTTACTGTTGTCACTTCCCAAACGTTTCGAGATGTTGTTTCTCTTCTCAGTGGGTGTAATACTGACTGTCGATTACAGAATAACCGTTACGGAAAAATGGTGTGTGTGGTGGGGGTTGATGGTGGGAAGGGATTGGCGCTGAGGTTCGAATTGTGTATGTGATTTATAATGTATTTGTTCATTTAATATGTTGTTTGGTTGTAGTGTGTGATATCTGTATATTTCAAATTGTTCAGCTGTGTTTAGTTTTCTACTTTTAGGTAAGTAGTGTAATATTTCCATGTTGTGTTCTATGTTTGTGTAACTGTGGTTTTCGTTATGTAAATGTGTGGCAAATGTGGAATGTATGTAGTTTGTGGTGAGGGCTTTTAAATGTTCAGAAAATCTGGAAGAAAAAGATCTTCCCGTCTGGCCGATGTAGAATTGTTGGCAATCATTACAATTTAATTTATAAACCCCTGTTTTGCTGTATGTGTCAATGTCTTTGTTAGTATTATTTATGTGTTTTCTAATGGTGTTGTTGGTTCTGTAGGCTACTTTATAATTGTGTTTCCTAAATGTGTTTGCTATTTTATGTGTATTGGAATTGTAGTATGTAAGTGTTATGTATTTGCTGGGTTGTGTGCTGTTGGTCAGATGTGTTTTACTTTTTGTGTTGAGGATTCGTTTGTGTAGTTTATTTATTAATTCGGGGTTGTATCCATTTTTGACTGCTATGTATTTAATTGTGTTTAATTCATCTTGGTAGTCATGTGTGTTTAGGGGTACTGAAGTGAGCCTATGGAGCATGTAGTTGAAAGCTGCATGTTTGTGTTGAGTTGGGTGGTTGGATGTGTTGTGTATGACCATGTCTGATGTGGTGGGTTTTCTGTATATTTTGTATGTGTGTGTGTTGTTTGTTTTGGTGATTGTAAGGTCTAAGAAGTTTATGCTGTTATTTAATTCTATTTCAAGTGTGAATTTTAATTTATGGTGTATAGTGTTAATGTATTTGTGGAAATTTTCTATTTGTCTTTTGTTGCCGTTGTAAAGGAGTAAAATGTCGTCAACATACCTGTGCCAATATATTATTTTATCGGTGTATTTGTTGTTGTTCAGTATGTGTTTCTGTTCTATGGTGTGTATAAATATTTCGGCTAGTATACCTGATATAGGGGAGCCCATGGGTAGTCCATCTGTTTGTGTGTAATACATGCTATTGTGTGCGAAATAATTTTGATCTGTGATAATTTTAGTTAGATGGATGATCTCTTTTATGTGTGTTTCAGGTGTGTTATTTATTTTTAGTAATTGTTCTAATGTAATTATGGTTTCTTTTATGGGAACATTGGTGTATAGGTTTGTTATGTCGAATGAAGCAAGTGTGGAATTGTGGGGAATGTGTACATGTTGAGTTTTATTCACTAGACCTAAATTATTTTTGACAGTGGTGTTGTTTGTTAAATTTATGCTATTTCTGATCAATTTATCTAAATGTCTAGCTATTTTGTGTGCAGGTGCTTGTGTGTTGTTTATAAGTGGTCTGATGGGAACATTGGGTTTGTGTAATTTCGGTAGTGCATTTAGTGTAGGGGCGTTTGGTTTAATTTGTTTTAGATATTTGATGTTGTCAGGTGATACTATGTGTTTTGTGTTATTTAGGGTTTTGTTTATTTGTTTGTGATATTTAGGGGTGGGGTCTTTATTTAATTTAGTGATGTTGTTTTCATTAAAAAATGTTTCAATTTTGTTATTTAAAGCCTGTTTTTCTATTATGACATTTATATTACCTTTGTCTGCTTTGAGTATGGTTAGGTTGTGTTCTTGTAATTTACGTTTTATGTTTTTTAGTGTTTGGAATTCATTATTGTGTTGTTTATTTTCATATTGTTGTGTGTGTTGTAATTTGCGCTTTATATCATAACGTATGGTATCATGGTCTTGGTTTAGTGTGTGTTGTATGGCTGTTTCAGCGTCTAGGACTATGTCACGTGTATGTTTTCTATTAACGTTGTTACTTGTATTGATAACTAAATTGTGTTTTAGACCTTTATCTAAGAGGTTTATTTCTGCGTTAGTGAAATTGGTTGTCGTTGTATTTACAGTACGTGTGTGAAATTTATGTGTCGGTGTAGGGACGGTTACGTTCTTGCGTGTTAATAGGTTATTGATTTTTCTGTTATGTACTTCCTGTAGTTTTATTTGGATTTTCTCTATGACATTTCGTGTATGTTGTATTATTTGTTCGAATTCAATGTGGTGTAATATTTGTGTGAGTTTTACGTGTAGTTTATATGCCGTTTTGTCTAGTGTGTCTTTTTTATGGTATAAATCATTGATGATATTATCTAGGTGTATTATTTCCGCTTTACGTTTGGTTTTTGTTGCTGCATGTGTATTATTATTTTTTATTGTGATTTGTGCATGTGTGGGAGTATAGTTTTCTACTTTTAGGTAAGTAGTGTAATATTTCCATGTTGTGTTCTATGTTTGTGTAACTGTGGTTTTCGTTATGTAAATGTGTGGCAAATGTGGAATGTATGTAGTTTGTGGTGAGGGCTTTTAAATGTTCAGAAAATCTGGAAGAAAAAGATCTTCCCGTCTGGCCGATGTAGAATTGTTGGCAATCATTACAATTTAATTTATAAACCCCTGTTTTGCTGTATGTGTCAATGTCTTTGTTAGTATTATTTATGTGTTTTCCAATGGTGTTGTTGGTTCTGTAGGCTACTTTATAATTGTGTTTCCTAATTGCCCACACATGCGCAAATCACAATAAAAAATAATAATACACATGCAGCAACAAAAACCAAACGTAAATCTGAAATAATACACCTAGACAATATCATCAATGATTTATACCATAAAAAAGACACACTAGACAAAACGGCATATAAACTACACGTAAAACTCACACAAATATTACACCACATTGAATTCGAACAAATAATACAACATACACGAAATGTCATAGAGAAAATCCAAATAAAACTACAGGAAGTACATAACAGAAAAATCAATAACCTATTAACACGCAAGAACGTAACCGTCCCTACACCGACACATAAATTTCACACACGTACTGTAAATACAACGACAACCAATTTCACTAACGCAGAAATAAACCTCTTAGATAAAGGTCTAAAACACAATTTAGTTATCAATACAAGTAACAACGTTAATAGAAAACATACACGTGACATAGTCCTAGACGCTGAAACAGCCATACAACACACACTAAACCAAGACCATGATACCATACGTTATGATATAAAGCGCAAATTACAACACACACAACAATATGAAAATAAACAACACAATAATGAATTCCAAACACTAAAAAACATAAAACGTAAATTACAAGAACACAACCTAACCATACTCAAAGCAGACAAAGGTAATATAAATGTCATAATAGAAAAACAGGCTTTAAATAACAAAATTGAAACATTTTTTAATGAAAACAACATCACTAAATTAAATAAAGACCCCACCCCTAAATATCACAAACAAATAAACAAAACCCTAAATAACACAAAACACATAGTATCACCTGACAACATCAAATATCTAAAACAAATTAAACCAAACGCCCCTACACTAAATGCACTACCGAAATTACACAAACCCAATGTTCCCATCAGACCACTTATAAACAACACACAAGCACCTGCACACAAAATAGCTAGACATTTAGATAAATTGATCAGAAATAGCATAAATTTAACAAACAACACCACTGTCAAAAATAATTTAGGTCTAGTGAATAAAACTCAACATGTACACATTCCCCACAATTCCACACTTGCTTCATTCGACATAACAAACCTATACACCAATGTTCCCATAAAAGAAACCATAATTACATTAGAACAATTACTAAAAATAAATAACACACCTGAAACACACATAAAAGAGATCATCCATCTAACTAAAATTATCACAGATCAAAATTATTTCGCACACAATAGCATGTATTACACACAAACAGATGGACTACCCATGGGCTCCCCTATATCAGGTATACTAGCCGAAATATTTATACACACCATAGAACAGAAACACATACTGAACAACAACAAATACACCGATAAAATAATATATTGGCACAGGTATGTTGACGACATTTTACTCCTTTACAACGGCAACAAAAGACAAATAGAAAATTTCCACAAATACATTAACACTATACACCATAAATTAAAATTCACACTTGAAATAGAATTAAATAACAGCATAAACTTCTTAGACCTTACAATCACCAAAACAAACAACACACACACATACAAAATATACAGAAAACCCACCACATCAGACATGGTCATACACAACACATCCAACCACCCAACTCAACACAAACATGCAGCTTTCAACTACATGCTCCATAGGCTCACTTCAATACCCCTAAACACACATGACTACCAAGATGAATTAAACACAATTAAATACATAGCAGTCAAAAATGGATACAACCCCGAATTAATAAATAAACTACACAAACGAATCCTCAACACAAAAAGTAAAACACATCTGACCAACAGCACACAACCCAGCAAATACATAACACTTACATACTACAATTCCAATACACATAAAATAGCAAACACATTTAGGAAACACAATTATAAAGTAGCCTACAGAACCAACAACACCATTAGAAAACACATAAATAATACTAACAAAGACATTGACACATACAGCAAAACAGGGGTTTATAAATTAAATTGTAATGATTGCCAACAATTCTACATCGGCCAGACGGGAAGATCTTTTTCTTCCAGATTTTCTGAACATTTAAAAGCCCTCACCACAAACTACATACATTCCACATTTGCCACACATTTACATAACGAAAACCACAGTTACACAAACATAGAACACAACATGGAAATATTACACTACTTACCTAAAAGTAGAAAACTAAACACAGCTGAACAATTTGAAATATACAGATATCACACACTACAACCAAACAACATATTAAATGAACAAATACATTATAAATCACATACACTATTCGATACACTGATCCACATACACAATTCGAACCTCAGCGCCAATCCCTTCCCACCATCAACCCCCACCACACACACCATTTTTCCGTAACGGTTATTCTGTAATCGACAGTCAGTATTACACCCACTGAGAAGAGAAACAACATCTCGAAACGTTTGGGAAGTGACAACAGTAAGTTCATTAGTGAAAGTTTTATATATATTATTAAATTAATAAAGTGAACGAAGAGGATGCAACAACAAGATAAGATAAATTGGTATGTTTGGCTTTTATTGATCTTGAGAAGGCTTTCAATAATGTGCCTAGAACAAAAATATGGGAAAGTTTAAAAAATAGAGGAATAAGGAGTAAAATAATTAAGGTAGTACAGAGGTTATACAAAAATAATGTTAATTATGTAATTGGTAAAAATATGAGGTCGTTAGGATTTACAACAACAAATTATGGATTAAGACAAGGAGGTGGACTGAGTCCGATATTATTCAACTTGTATATGGACGACATTATTAAGAAGTGTTCACTGAAGGTTAAGAAAATGCATGTTGGATACAGGAACTTGCGAAGTATAGAAGTAGCAGAAGGGGCTTTTGCGGATGATGTAGTGCTAATGGCTACAAGTGAAAGGGCGTTACAGGGTAATTTGAATACATGAAATGAAGTTTTCCAGGAAAAAGTGATGAAAATAAATAAGACCAAAACAAAGGTAATGGTAATGGGGGAGAAAATAATAAATATAGAGATTGGAGGAAGAAGATAGAACAATTCAAACAATTCAAATATCTAGGGGTTATAATAGACAGTAACGGGAAACAAGAAGCCGCATTAAATGAAAGAATTGAAAAGGCAATAAAAGTATACTATGCATTTAACAGTAGATTTATAAATAAGAAGGAGATATCAAGAAAAACGAAAATGAGTGTGTATAAAACAGTACATAGACCGGTTTTAACATATCGGCTGTGAGACGTGGGTGCTATCCAAAAGCCAAAAAAGTAAAATCCAGGCGGCAGAAATGAAATATCTTAGGAGAGTAGTGGAAGTAACAAGGAAGAACAGAGTTAGGAATACAAAAATAAGAGAGGATCTGGAAGTGATATCGATTCTGGATTTTATTGAACAGAGACAACTATGCTGGTGGGGACACATGCAGTGATAGAATGGTAAAACAGGTTTGGGAGGCAAAATCAGGGGGGAGAAAGAAGAGAGGAAGACCGCGACTGACTTGGGATGGAATGATGGGAAACATTTTGAAAGAAAGAGGCTTGGGCTGGAGGGAAGCGAAGACATTGTCAATGGATAGAGTAAGATGGAAAAAATTTGTATATAGAGTGTAGTTGATGTCATGTATTGATGTAACCCGACACCAATATGGTATAAGGGTATTTTGATAATAAATAAAACAAACAGTTTTTTACTGAGCATTTATTCAAAGATAAAAGGATGAATAAAACATTCAAGACAAAAGACCTGATCTAAGATATCCTCTCCTATGGCGCTACAGCCCAAGTCCGGCCCTGGCCTCCACCAATCTCCGCCTCCAACCCACTCTATCCACTGCAACCCTCTTCCAGTTTCTTATCCCCATGTCCCTCGCGTCCTCTGCAACGCCATCTTCCCACCTCTTCCTCGGTCTGCTTCTAGGTCTCGTTCTCTCCCATGTACCCAGCAAAGCCCTCTTGGGGTTCCTGCCATCCTCCATTCTCATAACATGTCCGGCCCAACACAATCTTTGTATTCTTATAAATTTTGAGACTGGTATCTCTTTATATATTTCATACAGTTCATTGTTGTATCTGAGTCTCCATGAGCCATTTTCTTGTATTGGGCCTATAATGCGTCTGAGGATTTTCCTTTCAAAGGTGAAATATAAGATATACGTAGACTAATTTGAGACCAATTTACTGGGTTTCATTTCTACGTAGTTAAATATCTCTTTTTAATATTTTTGGCGGAATAACGTATAAAGAAAATTAAAAATCTAACAAGTCCTTTCTGGAAAAGTATAATATATAATTATACTCGAAATATCGATACTAATCTTTATGTCGATAGGCTTCTGTTGTTTTAAAACAAATACACATTGTCTTAGAAATTCCATAAATTAGAGTGTATTTTTTAACAAATATTTAGAATCTGTATTTTTTATCTCGTACGGAACTCAGATTAAACAGTTTCAAGTGAGATGTAATACCTTTGCCGTTGTTGTCTTATCAAAAGCTTTTGTGGACTGAATTAATAAAGAAAATTACAAATCTAATAAGTCCCTTTGGAAAAAGTATATAACCTGCCACCCAGTTTGTTAGTAGATTTTTAGATTCATTAGATTTATGTGCCACCCAAAATTCATTTTTAGATTTCTTCATCTATGTCGGAGGTTTTTAAAAAACTAAATAATATGAGATTCCAAAAATTAAAGAGTATGTTTAAAATAAATTATAAGAATTTATGTTTTTTATTTTGTTTGTAGGGAGCCTCACCGTTTACGAATAAGTACGATGTCATGACCTACAAACGGGGACGAAGTATCCGATTCGCCTGTTGCAGAACGAGACGACTCTGTACGGACCCTCTCTGGCAGCTGTTATAACGAAGGGAAAGGACGGCACGGGATTACTAAGGCCGGTTACACACACGGCGGATTTTTCCGCTGCGGAGAATTTACCGTCGCCGCCATTCCAACAGTGGCGCGAAGAAGTACATTGGAGCTTACACATTAGGCGGAAAAATAAACGCGCGGTAAATTTGCCGTTGGCGGTAGCTGTGCAGCCGCCCGTTGCCACTACAATCGACGGTAGTTTTGCCGACGCCGTCCTATCAGTGGCGTATGTGACCAAATGCACGCTTACACACCCAGCGACTTTTCAACTGTTCAGAATCATTCTAGCTGTGTTGCTCCATGTACGCTACGCTTTTCCTTTTTTTATTTAAAGTGGTTTAATTTTGTTTAGTGGTTGTTTTGTGGTGTGTTTTAGAGGTTGTTATAATTTTACTTTTTTTGTGAAACATGATTGACATAAATATAGACAACGAATTGCTCAAGAAATATTTCCTTAGTTCAAGAAAGGCCTGTTCTTTGGGATAAAACCCTGGACATCTTCAAAGATAGGAACGCTACTAGAACACCCGTCCTTATACCTTAGACATTTGTCAGGAATCTCTTCCAACACTTGCAGAAAATATTTACAGTGTTCCTCACATTGTTAGCTTTTAGACCTCCTAGTGCAGTACTCTCTCCTTAAATATATTCCACCTTGCAATTGGCGTTGTATCCTCAATCATGTATCCATCTCTGTCTCGAACAAAATTATGAAGAATAATACAAGCTTTAATAATATCAATACCCAAATCAGGTTGGGCATTAAAGGGTCGATGGAATATTCGCCATTTGGAATGGAAGATTCAACTGCAGACAGCTAACGACGGCGACGGCTATTTTACCGTCGAATGTGTAATCACGACGATTTCTTTGAGCGGCGCGGTAAATCTTCCGCGCGGACGAAAATCCGCCCTGTGTGTAACCGGCCTAAAGGTCTACCTGCAAAAGAGATACGCGAAACTGTTTACGGACGAGGAACTGCAAGGCGTACAACCGGACACGCTCTACCTACAGTACAAAGACGTATGCGAGGTTGGATGTGACAGGTTTGATGCGGTTGTTAAGTTTGTACATTTGTAGTCAAAACTTTATTGATAAAGGAATTTTTCAATCGCCGGCGGGTACTAATTACAGCCCCACGCCGCCGCGCCGGTTCGGAAAGTCAATCAACATGGAAATGATTAATAAATTCAGTGAAGTGATAGTGGATGAAAATGGAAACAGGGTACCGAAAAACGAAACTGAAAATTACAGGGTTTTTACAGATAAATATAATAAAGTCGGAGGAATAAAGAAAGTGTTAGACATATACAGAGTAACACATGGAAGTTTTTTTGAAGAGCATTTCGGACAGTACCCAGTAATATATGTATAGATTTTAAGTCGTCGAACGGTACATCTGAAGATGAGTTTTTAGATAATTTTAAGGAAATGGTTTCAGAAGTGTGTGACAGACATTATTACTTACTGAATAGCAATAGTTTAAATATACGGCAGGTTAGAAAACTCGATACTTTAGACAAGAAAATAGATAACGACAGCCTTAGTAAAACAGTGTTAACATTTGTATCTGAAATTGTGCATGCAGATTTCCACGAAAGGGTAATTCTACTCATAGACGAGTACGATGCGCCGATACAGGAAGCCATATTTAATTTTGGTAATGATATAGGCAAAATAGTT
The DNA here is from genome assembly GCA_034769895.1 of Magicicada septendecula. NCBI lineage: Eukaryota > Metazoa > Arthropoda > Insecta > Hemiptera > Cicadidae > Magicicada > Magicicada septendecula. The sequence goes on from CM068372.1 coordinate 151,424,840, forward strand.
GACTTTATTAAACAATTGATTTCCAATTTACTAAAGTCTAATGAAACGTAGAAAGGGCTCTCATAAACGCCTGTGTAAGTCTGGTCGGGAGTTGCTACAACGGATCCAAATAATGTTAAGCGTTTTATTTTTAACGAGACCATCCGTTCAAGACGTATTATGGTCTTACTGAATATGAAGTGAAAGGTTTGACTAAAAAACTAAGTATTTCTAAAAATGTGACGGAAATTCGAGCATGGTACGAAGGCTACAACGTACCTAATAATAACCTTAAACTATACAATGTATTTTCAATAGAGTCAACTATTTAGAATCTAGAGAATTTAAGAATTATTGGGTCAGGTCAGGTTCTATAGAAAATGTAAAGAAAATACTTTTAAAAGAAAATACTAGAGTTAAAATACATAATCTTTTTAACGATGAACCTGTTGACATAAATATTGCAGATAAAATTACAGTTAATGCGAATCGCATGTTAAGTGAGTTGGGAAAGGAAAATACGGTATGTTAGTTGTTGAAGAAATATTTGTATTTTTTACATTTCAGGTTAGATTTAGGATATTTTACAGCAATTAAGAGACTGAGTAATACAGTTACAATAAAAATGTGTGTGTGTGTGTGTGTGTGTGTGTGTGTGTGTGTGTGTGTGTGTGTGTGTGTGTGTGTGTGTGTGTGTGTGTGTGTGTGTGTGTGTGTGTGTGTGTGTGTGTGTGTGTGTGTGTGTGTGTGTGTGTGTGTGTGTGTGTGTGTGTGTGTGTGTGTGTGTGTGTGTGTGTGTGTGTGTGTGTGTGTGTGTGTGTGTGTGTGTGTGTGTGTGTGTGTGTGTGTGTGTGTGTGTGTGTGTGTGTGTGTGTGTGTGTGTGTGTGTGTGTGTGTGTGTGTGTGTGTGTGTGTGTGTGTGTGTGTGTGTGTGTGTGTGTGTGTGTGTGTGTTTTAAACTGTTTACACATGTAGATATGCCTGAGCAAGAAGCAGAACTACAGGAAGCGATGGCTGGTTTTCCAACCTTAAAGAACTTAAAGAAGTTAAAAGTCAGGCATAAAGAAAATTAAGCATACAACAAGAAGAGTAATAGTCGAAAAAGAGTAATAAAACAAAGACAGTGCCTGTGTACTATAACGACAAATTTTTAATTAACATTTTTTTTTGTAAGTGAACGTAGTAACTAGGGTTTGCTGACAGCTTGAAAAAGACATACGCTGGCACGGTAACATGTGTCGCCCAAGAAAAGCGAAGGAAGGTGTAGAAGAACAATGCCTCTGTCGTAGCAGCTGTTTCTTTAAGAGAATTGCGGGCGACGCGCTGGACCTAAGAAAAACAAAGGAGTAAAAGTATCGCTGCGAAGAGACAAAGAAAGGCTGACAGGGCGACATAGCGACGCTATACGGGAACAATACGCCACGTGCGTGGAGCTGAACACCAAACGCGGCGTTACGTTGTCCACAATAGACAGGAAAGGCTCGGACTGAATGGCGACAATACGTTTGCGCAATTAACGAACTGCGGGACGTACAGCTTTACCAGAAGGGTGCACAGCTAAGGAAAGCCTGCAGAGCAGATGTAGTAGATGTAAGGGATACTCAGAAACGATCACACCAGTCGTGAGAACAGCTAGAAGAAGCTGATAGACAATGCAAGAATTGGTCACGGGTAAGCAGCAGTACACGTGTTGAACAAAAGGGCAGATGAGAGGCCATGCAGCAATTAAGAGTACTTTGTCTGAAAGGACAGGACGCGAAGATAAAAGGGTGATAGACAGGCGTTAAATTTGGTCATCCGCAGCAAACGATGGGTGGAGCCAACCAAGAACTTTTAAGGTAGGAGATCAGGAAGCCTATCAGAATCGAGAATTGAGGAAGGCGTTCCTACAAGAAGAGGTTGCCAAGGAGACGAGCTGGAGGAACGAATGAAAACCATGCCAGAAGAAAATCTAGAGTGTTAAGGAGGAGTTTCCACCAGAAAATAACTGAAAACCAATAGAAGCGAAGAAGTTGAGAAGTTGAGTGGAAAGTAGAGAATGTAGTGGGATTCGGGGTATAAACTGGAGTGTTTACCGCGAGCGGAGGTCTTAGGTCTTAAGTCGTAAGTCTTATATCGCAGAGTCGGGTGTATGAAGTCGTATATCGGGAGTTTTATATCTTATAGCTTATGTCTTATATCTGATGTCGGGAGTCTTAAGGCTTATAACTTATGTATCGGAACTGTCTTGAGTGCGGAAGTCTTAGCGGCGTAAAGTTGTATCCGGTGAAGAGTCGGCTCGAATTAATAAGTGCGGACAGTTGAGAATCGGAAGACGGTAATGGAACTTAGTGATTAACATACATGTCGAAGTACGACTTAAAATCGAATTAGTTTTGTTGTCTAAAATTAATATCATAACCAAAGACGTTAATACGATCTGAAGTGTCGTCAATGTGTAAAAGATAGTTAAAATGTTGAAACCGTGATAGCTAAAAAGAACCGGCAACATGAACAAATTACGGTAATTAATTGAGAGACAATTTTAATTACTAACACCATTAAGCATCATCAAATGGCATATAAACAAAGTTAGTCACGGAAGAAAAGTGCGCATTAAAAACACAGAGCATCCAACACTTAGCATAATTTAAAGAATCCGTTAACATACTAAGAATAATTAAATGACACTTGAATAGAAACGATCCAGCAAAAATAGAGCTATCGAATAACATGTGTTAAAAGTCGAGATTCCAATAACAAGAACTAACCCAAAAGTTATATATGTGTCGGAGTGCGAGAGAATAAGTGATTTGTACGAGTGCCTTCAACGAGATGATAACGCCATCCGCAAGGACATTAAAGAACCTGGAGAGAGAGAAACAGAATGACAGCGCAGAGGAATCTTCGCAGTAAAATGGATTAACGTACCAACAAGTAAAATTAATATACATGCATTACTAATGTTAAGTAAAACACTGTCTGTTCCTCTGAAAGAACTCACGAATAATATTTAAAGAGAATAATATCTAATAGCTAATCAGGTTAAATTGAAAAACAACTTTTTACGGATGATTTTAACTATGTCCAATACTTATGAATCCATTTATTAGGAATACCTTAATATACCTTAATGTACAGGATGTCCGAAAAGTCCCGCACCATAGGGATTTCATTAATTGGGTTGTGTTTTTGTTTGTTGCAGTACTGAAAAATGTTGACTACTGAAGAGCGGGTAGAGCTTATCCTCCTCTGTGAAAGAGAAGGATTCTCCAATAGAGACGGTGCAGCAGAATTTAATCTGAGGCACCCGGAACGAGAGCCAGTGTCGCACACCACGGTTGGCAGACTGTTAAGGAAATTCCAGGCTACAGGTAGTGTGGCAGATGCTCCCCGATCTGGACGTCCAAGGACACCAGAGGATGTGGTGGAAGGGGTTTTGGCAAAGGTAGCAGCAAGTCCAAAGAAATCAATTCGCCGAACAAGCTTGTAAGTGGGCGTTCCTCGATCAACAGTCGCGGACATTTTGAAAAAACATAAGTTTCACCCGTACAAGTTACAAGTGTTACATCACATGTCAGATGATGATCCGGATCTGCGTGTGGAAATGTGCGATTGGTTTTTGGCACAGTTGGAAGAGGACCCACAGTTTTTATCAAAAGTTATGTTCTCTGACGAAGCTAACTTTTACGTAAACGGAGAGGTGAACCGACAGAATTTACGTTACTGGTCCGAGAGTAATCCGCACTGGTTTTCCAGTAGTAAGGAACAAGGAGCAGCTCGCGTCATGGTGTGGTGTGGTTTGTGGAAAGACCGGATCATTGGCCCTTACTTCTTTGACGGAACAGTTAACAGTGAAAATTATTTGGAAATGTTAGGAGATTCATTATTGCCTGATTTGGATCTGCTGGGTCCAAGACCAGAATGGTTTATGCAGGACGGTGCACCCCCCCCCCCATTATGGTACACAAGTTCGTGATTGGCTTGACGAAAACTTCCCACAGTGGATTGGCCGTAGGGGACGAGTGGAATGGGCTCCACGATCTCCGGATTTAAACCCAATGGATTTTGCTGTGTGGGGTTATGTAAAATCCAAAGTTTATACTGTCAAGATCACGGACATAAACCATCTGCGTGAGCGAATCACAACTGAGTGCCGTTCTGTAACACCTGGCTTGGTGGCCAACATTCTGCGGAACTTGGGAGATCGTTTACAGTTATGTTTCGACACTTCCGGTAACCATATTGAACACATATTGTAAACCCCTATGGTGCGGGACTTTTCGGACACCCTGTAGAATAAGAGGTTATAATTATGATTGTTAATGTTTAATAAGTAACTAGAAGAAAGAGATTATAGGAGATTAAGCCTGTGTTGACAAAGTAGTAAATGACAGATTGATGTATTAAGTCACATTGCAAGATACATGTTGTACTTATTTTCAGGAAATCATGAAAGTGACATCAAAGGTAATAATTGTAAATAAATTAAGGTAATCTCGTAAAGTCTGGTGTACGTTGTCAATTATTTGAAAACACCTAAGATGGAATACTAGTGATATCAAGTATGAAAGATTAAATTTTAGTATATGACATCAAGAAATTGTACGACGCCTTCTAAATCATAATTCTAATGAATACATACACGTAATTAATAACAATCACAAACAAAATTATTGTTATATTTGAAGCTCCAATCAGGGGGGCTTAAGAAGACTATAATTCACAACTCAATACTTAATACCTTGATGAATTAATTAACAAACAAATTAATTAACATCAAAACACTTTATTGTTATATTTGGCATCCCATCACGGGACATTAATTAACTATAAAATAACACTGTATCGTTATATTTGGCGCTCCAGAACACGGGGCATAATAAATTACGTTATATTTAGCGTCCCAATACGCGGGACAGTAAATAAGTAACCAAAATAAACGTAATATAATAAATTATCGTTATATTTGACGCCCACACTAGGGGCAAACACATTTATCGTAACAGTACGATTTTATTGACATATTGATTATAAGATGGAAAGATAATACAGGAATTATATTAGAGCTTAAGTATTTCAATACGGTTTCTAAAATAAAATTCTCTCCCTATACAGGCCTCGAACAAATCATAAATAATAAATAAATCAAGATGTTTGATTCTGGTTGATATAAGGTTCGTAATAAGCTATATGTAGGAGTTACAGTTTAAAAATACAGATAAAATAACTAGAAAGCCGCAATGTATTGTTAGCGCTTTATATAATAGTATAGATTTGAATGATAATAAAACATGTACAGTTGATAAATAGAATAGGCTATTGTGTTACAAAGTTTTTGTTGTAGTTTAGTTATAAGTTAATTTAGCAAGTAATTAAAGAACTTACGATATCTTTGTAATTGTCACAACAAATAGAGAAATATTCTGGTACATTATTATTCTTTTTTCATGGCGAGTAACCCTATTTAATATATGTGTAGGAATTTGGTTTTAAGAGTTGGTTTAATGTTCGTTCAACGTTGGCTTATTTTTCTTTAAACGTTACATTACGTTTCATAATGGTTTGATCATGTTTTATAAACGTTTGGTTAAGCATGTTAAACGTTACATTACGTTTCATAATGGTTTGATCATGTTTTATAAACGTTTGATTAAGCACGTTAAACGTTACATTACGTTTCATAATGGTTTGATCATGTTTTATAAACGTTTGGTTAAGCAAGTTAAACGTTACATTACGTTTCATAATGGTTTGATCATGTTTTATAAACGTTTGATTAAGCACGTTGAACGTTACATTACGTTTCATAATGGTTTGATCATGTTTTATAAACGTTGATTAAGCACGTTAAACGTTACATTACGTTTCATAATGGTTTGATCATGTTTTATAAACGTTTGGTTAAGCATGTTAAACGTTACATTACGTTTCATAATGGTTTGATCATGTTTTATAAACGTTTGGTTAAGCACGTTAAACGTTACGTTACGTTCCATAATGGTTTGATCATGTTTTATAAACGTTTGGTTAAGCATGTTAAACGTTACATTACGTTTCATAATGGTTTGATCATGTTTTATAAACGTTTGATTAAGCACGTTAAACGTTACATTACGTTTCATAATGGTTTGATCATGTTTTATAAACGTTGATTAAGCACGTTAAACGTTACATTACGTTTCATAATGGTTTGATCATGTTTTATAAACGTTTGGTTAAGCACGTTAAACGTTACATTACGTTTCATAATGGTTTGATCATGTTTTATAAACGTTTGGTTAAGCATGTTAAACGTTACATTACGTTCCATAATGGTTTGATCATGTTTTATAAACGTTTGGTTAAGCACGTTAAACGTTACATTACGTTTCATAATGGTTTGATCATGTTTTATAAACGTTTGATTAAGCACGTTAAACGTTACATTACGTTCCATAATGGTTTGATCATGTTTTATAAACGTTTGGTTAAGCATGTTAAACGTTACATTACGTTTCATAATGGTTTGATCATGTTTTATAAACGTTTGATTAAGCACGTTAAACGTTACATTACGTTTCATAATGGTTTGGTCATGTTTTATAAACGTTGATTAAGCACGTTAAACGTTACATTACGTTTCATAATGGTTTGATCATGTTTTATTAACGTTTGGTTAAGCACGTTAAACGTTACATTACGTTTCATAATGGTTTGATCATGTTTTATAAACGTTTGGTTAAGCATGTTAAACGTTACATTACGTTCCATAATGGTTTGATCATGTTTTATAAACGTTTGGTTAAGCACGTTAAACGTTACATTACGTTCCATAATGGTTTGATCATGTTTTATAAACGTTTGGTTAAGCACGTTAAACGTTACATTACGTTTCATAATGGTTTGATCATGTTTTATAAACGTTTGATTAAGCACGTTAAACGTTACATTACGTTTCATAATGGTTTGATCATGTTTTTTATAAACGTTTGATTAAGCACGTTAAACGTTACATTACGTTTCATAATGGTTTGATCATGTTTTATAAACGTTTGATTAAGCACGTTAAACGTTACATTACGTTTCATAATGGTTTGATCATGTTTTATAAACGTTTGGTTAAGCACGTTAAACGTTACATTACGTTTCATAATGGTTTGATCATGTTTTATAAACGTTGATTAAGCACGTTAAACGTTACATTACGTTCCATAATGGTTTGATCATGTTTTATAAACGTTTGATTAAGCACGTTAAACGTTACATTACGTTTCATAATGGTTTGATCATGTTTTATAAACGTTTGGTTAAGCACGTTAAACGTTACATTACGTTTCATAATGGTTTGATCATGTTTTATAAACGTTTGGTTAAGCACGTTAAACGTTACATTACGTTTCATAATGGTTTTATCATGTTTTATAAACGTTTGATTAAGCACGTTAAACGTTACATTACGTTTCATAATGGTTTTATCATGTTTTATAAACGTTTGATTAAGCACGTTAAACGTTACATTACGTTTCATAATGGTTTGATCATGTTTTATAAACGTTTGGTTAAGCATGTTAAACGTTACATTACGTTTCATAATGGTTTGATCATGTTTTATAAACGTTTGATTAAGCACGTTAAACGTTACATTACGTTTCATAATGGTTTGATCATGTTTTATAAACGTTTGATTAAGCACGTTAAACGTTACATTACGTTTCATAATGGTTTTATCATGTTTTATAAACGTTTGATTAAGCACGTTAAACGTTACATTACGTTTCATAATGGTTTGATCATGTTTTATAAACGTTTGGTTAAGCATGTTAAACGTTACATTACGTTTCATAATGGTTTGATCATGTTTTATAAACGTTTGATTAAGCACGTTAAACGTTACATTACGTTTCATAATGGTTTGATCATGTTTTATAAACGTTTGATTAAGCACGTTAAACGTTACATTACGTTTCATAATGGTTTGATCATGTTTTATAAACGTTTGGTTAAGCATGTTAAACGTTACATTACGTTCCATAATGGTTTGATCATGTTTTATAAACGTTTGATTAAGGACGTTAAACGTTAGCTTACATTTTCCTCTCTCAGAAAGGAAGAACTCACTAGACCCCTAATTGAAACTCCTGGTCTATAAACGGTCGGAAAATAGTTGTGTGAGGCCACGCAAGAGGTGGAGATTTCGGAGAGAAACAGATGGGAATCAGAAAAGCCCGGATATATCCTAAGTTTTACTATAAAATATTCTATCTATCAATGTAGATCTTAAAAGTTGAGGATCTAAAAATTACTGTATTTTTTCATTTTTTTAATGAGCATAATCCATTAAAAACCAATCGTTACAGCCTTTATACATTTTCATCTTCAAACATACGTTTTGAATGTCTACTATAGAAAATAGCTTTTGTTTTTTATTTAATGTCAGTCCTTCCGATTTACCTTTCTTGTACACGTACAGACAAAAGTTCAGAGTTTCGTCTACAGTGTCGTATTGAGCAGTTTCACTGTTCGTCTCTTCGACATGTTTCTCCAGCAGTTTCATTGTTCGCCTCTTCGACATGTTTCTCCATCTTCTCTTTATTATTAGTAAAAAATATTAACCGATTAAATTACTTTCCATTGTAAATCAATATCGTGTTTGCTGTTTTGACAGGGGAATGAGACCGTAGTACACGATATACAACCAAGTACAACGCGCGTTAATCTTACTTATATCGTCATCTGTTAACTTGTCTGACCAACTAGCTGGAAGTAAGAATTTTAAGTCATCTTCCACAGTTACTACGATACAATCTCCGTGTACTGTCTTAACACGTTCCAAGATATGAACATAGTAACGACCCACATCCAAGTCGGTACTTTTATTGTACTTAGGTTAACACGGTCAAGAAAGTCCTGCAGTTGGGTTAGCATCGACGTTTGCTTTGTTAAGTTCCATCTTCTCCTTATTATCTGTAAAAAATTATAAATTTTCTCGCAGTTTATTACACATTTCATGAAGTTAACCGTCAAAAATTAAATCAACGAGCTATTAGTAAGTCGTCTTAGTAACATTAGTTTTAATGGGTGTGAACATATTTAAACCAAAAAAAACCTCTAAACTGACTACTTTAACATATCACTTGGCTTTATTGAGCCCGTATATTTATGTATTATTCGATTTACGACAGCATCTGACAAAGGCTCATCTTTAGGCGTCTCTGTGCTGCGTTTCTCTTTAGCCTTCTTCAAGTCATCCGCACCTTTTTGTTTTTCTGTACTGTCCGTATCGTTAGGATTCTCATTTAACTTTGTTATCTTCTCCTCCAGCTTACGTTCCAAGTCGTCCAATTGTTCCTTAATCACACAATCATGGCGCGACACTGACTAGTCTCCTTCCTTTTAAACTAACATAAGATTTAGAAAAGCCAAGTGTCCTCCTAACCCTATCTATAAGTTCAACTAGCCCTTCAATCGGCTGTATAGCGTCATCATTAGTCTCTAGTTCCTCTCTGAACCTATCAAACTTCAAACCAAGATTTTCATGTATACTTGTCATCTTACGGAAAATAATTTGCCAGTCCTCTACGTTCGAGAAACACTTGAGAACTTCTAAGCACAAGTAGTCGCATATAGGTGGATCGATGAACGTTTGTATTCTATCCGTATCATGTTTTAGGTCACTCTTACCCAAATAACGCACTAACTCCAAACGAGGGCAAGAGTCACCAAAGGAGTCAAAGTAAATCTTATTATTACCTTTCGTCATGTAACAGGTCCAGGTGTGCCGTTAGAGTACAAGTCACCCAAGTTATGATACCGCATTCTGTCTTATGTGGACGACCTTCTGGCAACGTATCTCTCATGAATATACCCCTAAAGTGTTCAATGCCCAACTTCTTTGCGTAGTGCTCGAGATTGCCCAAGGTCAATGACTTCACTTCTTTTTTATTTGATCACGAACATATGATTCATATGCTTTAGTCATATGATCACGAACATACTCTATTGCTTTCGCATGCAATCCAGAGCCCTTTTTACTTTTAATAACTTTGTCCAGTTCATTGTTTATCTAATCCTTCAACCAGAGTACAACATACTCTTTTATGGCTGGAGCACCCTGCTTCCTAATCAAAGGTGTAATCTTTTTGGCGTAAGGAATATTATCTTCGATAAACTCCAATGTCTCATTGAGTAGCCCTCCTTCTTTATTTTTCAGCATTTGTTCATAATTGACAGTGAAGCGTAAACCCCAATTATTTTTCAGTGCTTTATTGATAGCTTTGTGTTGTTCGTCTGTGAGAAACACTGGATGATTGGCTTTAGGTAACTGATCGGCGGTTAAACCTATTGTGGCACCCCGCCTTTTCTTATACGCTATGCGTAATCTATTCTTCTGCCTTTCTGAAAGGTTAATATTATGTTTATGTAATTCCACACTTATTTATTATGTACAGGAAAATATTAAAAAACTTACCACTATTAAAACCAAATGCTGTACTCCCGTTTAAGGAATTAATGAGCGTAAGTCCATTAAATCCAAAATTACTTACAACTGTGATAACTGACAATTTGATGTACTCAGATTCATACCCAATTTCCTTTTTATTCAAGTAGTACTTCCTGTTGCTAATCCAACAAGCCTTTTGTTTAAGCAGCATCTCGATAAATTACTCTATCGAAAGCCCTGTCTTCGAGTTCTTTATCTGCAACCGATCTCTCTTCTGTATTCGGGTGGTCGCGATACCATACATCATGTTCCTTACAACCATCATCAACACCATTTATTCCTCTGTCTCCACGCTTCAAACGTTTATCTAACTTTGAACCTAACGGTACATCCTTAGACTTTCTTCTAAGGCCGGACTGTATCTAAATGGATCACAGAGTCTGACTACGTCCGTTCAGTCTCTGAGACGGCTCCATACTAGACTGGTCAATCAAAACGTCTAGGTCAGAAGTTCGGATTCCCCAATCCTAGCCGTTATTACCACTGTGTTCGGCCATTACTGAAAAGGTATAAAGATAATGAACAAAAAAAGACCATGCCTAAATTTAAAGTAGGAAATAGAGTTAAGATAAGTGGAGGTTCAGCAACAAGTACAGGAGAAACTGGACAAGGGAGATATTTGTCGTGACAGAGATCTTGAACACCGCTCCGGTGACTTATAGGGTAAAGGATCTACACGCAGGACAGTTGAAGGATCCTTTTATGAACAAGAGCTGCAAAAGGCTACGTTAAGAGACCATCAATACTTTTTTTAAGTTAAATGAGATAATAAATAAAGTAAAATGGAACAACACATATTATCTTTCAAACCCGTGTCTGACGATGTAGTCGGAGTCATATCGAGTACGAGGACAAGGTCTCTATCCATATGCTAGATCATTTGTTCCTGACAGCTGTATCGAAGAAGGACACAGATCTCTAATACTACATTCTGGGTATGCATGCTGTGGATCTTCCAGAGATTGTCTTACGATCGCTATCTGACCAACAGTGGGATAAGCTCAGCCGTAGATATGATTATGATCTACGTCTCACAGAGGATTTTATTAGGCAATACAGGGATCACGTTAGGTGGTCAGAGATATGCACATTTAAGAACCTGTCAAGAGAGCGCAAGTTCCAAGACAGAGTTGACTGGAATACTGTATCAGAATATCAGACTCTTTCAGAAGACTGTTCTTCACAAGCTTTAAAAAAAATGTATCAGTACTTCTTATGGATTTAACAAAGAGAAGGCTATACACGTGGTGAGATAATTCTAATAACGTGTTTCATAGTCACCTGAAAAATTTCTGTTCTTCGGAAGTTTGCGGTTCTCCGCTTACACATAATTCGATATGTGCGCCAACGCGTAAGGTTTTACGCTGAAGTAAAATCTTCAACAATTCCCGCAAAAGGCGATGTTGACGCGAATGTCGTTAAGCCGTACTCTCTACACCAACAGTCATACGCTATTAATTAATATGGCTTTTACAACCACCACACGCGCGCGCTAGTAATGTAGTTATTAAACCGACGTACGTGGGTATAATGAAATTTGTTTTCTTGTTTACAAGTAAACAATCGCCCGAGCGACGGAAAACGCAATGTCGTAAACGCCGTTCGAACGACTAAAACGACCAAAACCAAACGATTTCCGCGTGATTTAGGGCTACTCGAACAGTTTATTAACGGAAACGACCAAAACCAAACGATTTCCGCGTGATTTAGGGCTACTCGAACAGTTTATTAACGTAAACGACCAAAACCAAACGATTTCCGCGTGATTTAGGGCTACTCGAACAGTTTATTTTAAGAAACTGCGCTTGTCAATTTGAACGAGCGGTGTTTTCCGCTGCATCCAACTTTCTAGACTGTTGCAGTCGCTGCATGGCGATACGGCGACAATTTTTTGTAAATGATAAGTTTATTTTCAATATAAGATTTTTAAAGTAAACTTATATTTCAAACCCGTGGTGAGGTTTAGAAGATGCTTTACGCCAATGAGAACTGAAGCGTTCTGTAATCCCTTTTATACTAAATATTGTAATCAGAGAAAGTTTAGTTTAACTTAAAAAGTTTAATTCGTTATAAAGTACATTTATATATGCCTATTGTGTTTAGTTTAGCTCTGACTAACGGCTGACTAGTTTCATTGTGCCTTAGTGTAGAAAACAAATAATACGGAATGCCAGTAAACATTTATAGGTTACTAAAACAACCATATTTCAATGTTAATTGGGACCTCAGTTAATCACTGATGGGATAATGGGACAGAAAGGAAATAACAGCAAGTGAAGAAGAGATACACGAAAGTATTTTAGACGTATTATATTGATTTCATACTACAGTAGAGTCTCCATAGTTCGAGGTAACTGGGACCAAACCAACCTCGAACTACCGAAAACTCGAACTACGCAAAATGCCGTATAAAATCTGCCGTTAGCGGATCTCCCGAAAGACAAATTATGGGACAAATTTAGTGATTCCATCTGATTTTTTTTCCTGAAATATTAAAAGACAAAGATTCCAGATCTCTATCGCCAGTATTTTCAAGAAAACCCCTGGGAAGTGTTGAAGATATCAGTCCAAAAGCACAAATTTTTAAGTTTGGCGTAAAATAACTTTGTTAAATGGCTAGTAAAATGAAAACTGTTGAATCAGATTTCCATATGACTTCATTCTGATAAGTGCAGGAGATTTAGTTAGTCAACAAAAAAACTCCAGTTTATTAATTTTACAAAACGCGCAGCCATGGAAATTGATTGATCAGACAGATTTAACAGCCGGATCCCTGAATACGAACAGTCGACGTATTGCTGTATTTAAAAATAAATTGTTATCCGAAATAATATTTCAAGTTAATTTGTTAAAAGGTCTTTGGACCAATGACGAGTGACGTCGGTCTTGCTGTCGATTCCTTTATCAGGACCGATGTTGTGTGACATGCTGTAGAGACCGTGCCGTGAACATATTCAGGCACTAGAAATATTGTCTCGCCGAAGCCACGAATAGCACCAGCGACAATATTATGTAACACAATTAACACCACGCCATGCTTTGGTTATATATATTTGAACAACGTGGCCGCTGAAGACAATCGAGCGCGCGCTTCCTAACGTTACGTACCGTAGGCCTACGCGGTCGGATAGATTAAAACGCAAACGTACTTCACAATAATTTAAAATATTCAGTTTATTTCACCGTATATGCTACTGCACAAATTAAGAGACAGAATTAGTTGGTTAACTTAGTGCTCGAGGCGCTGTCTTAGACAATTGAGGCTATGTTTTCCTCAAGTTCGCATTCCTGCCTGCATGGGCTTGAGTTCGGACAGTAACCAACTACAGAATTGTTTTTCATTTTTTACTATACCTTTATAGGTATGCATGGTGACGTTAAGGGAAGCATTGTTATTGTAAATGCCTCATTAAAAAATTGCTACATATGGACTGACTCGAGGTTTAATTAAAAAAATCGTGCAATTTTTGTTTATTTGAAAATGTATGGCTTGATTCGTCTACATTTATGTCACCCCACTCAAAATAGACTAAGTCGGATTATAACACGATTATGCCAACGTTTTTTCAGTCTTCAAAAAATTCTAGAATACGCTTTATTTGATATAGTTTTGAGCTCGCTCAGCGATTTTTGTTTTACGTCTTCGACAGTTGCGAAACGTTGTCCTTTTGTGGCACTTTTCATTATTTGGAAAAGGAAAGATCTGAAAGATCACATTGCCACATAAGTATCTGGGGCGATTACGGGGGTTGAGATGTTATTTGGATGTTGTTTTTGTCCCAGATTCTTGTACAAGCAGTGACGTGCGTCGTTGTGCATTATCGGGGTGTAATTTCATAAATTATTATACTTCTGTAAATCTAGCCGTTTTGTACAAATATAGCTTCACGCGTATGGTGTAAAACAGTCGAACAGTACTCTTTATTTGCCGTTGCATCTAGTGATGAAAATTTATGGAACACAAAACCACAATTTTCGTTTGACTACGCGCGGTCTTCAATTCATTCATGACAGTTTTTGAAGCTTTTGCGCCATTTTAAACAGTTTTTCATGCACAGCAGCTCGCCAGAAGCCTTCTGCACATTTTCAGCGTATGAGCCGTTTATGTTACACTTTACACAGAACTTAATCCATGTTCTTCAATCTCCCATTGTAGAATGTAAACGTACCGAAGCACATCTACTCAATCAGCTGTCAAATGCAAACTACGTGCCCAAGAGAGCTAATACTTTGAACGATAGTCATTAAGAGTACGGCAACATAAAAACGGTTTTTTAACCGGACACTTGTAGTGCGGACAAGCTAATAAACTGTACCAATTAGTCTGGTTAAGATCATCACCATTAACATCACCACTCCAAGGACTCGGCCTTAGACGTGTTCCGGAACCCATCTCCTGGTCGGTACCGACGTCTCTCTTCCCAGTAGGGTGATAACCCCACAGGTAGACGGATATCAGGCATGCGATCAAGTGTTCACACCATCTCCTTCTGTGGTCTTCAATCTTCTGGTGCAATGATACAATGTTTAAATCGCGTCTAATATCCTCGTTCCTTCTCCGATCCAAGAGAGAACAACGTTGCGTCCCTCTTAGAAATTTCATTTCGGCTGCCTGAATCCTCTGCACGTCGCTTTTACCAAGAGTCTATGTCTCACTAGCATATGTGGGGACAGCCACAATTTTATAAAATTTAATTCGGGTATCCTTCCGTGTTTTATTTTTCAGGTACCTATGAATCGTTCCACAGATGTCTGGTTAAGATAATAGAAATATTATCGGTAATAACAACGACACTGATTACAGGTGATACCATTATCCTGGAACACAATATCCTGACTGTGTAACATTTCGTATAGTCAACATATCTAATAACGGCAACATTATTACCGCTACTATCAGCGAACTATGTAACCACGTATTCCGTTAAATAATAACGACGATACTTGTCAGAGGTAACCGTTTATACCAGATACAGATAATACCAACGACATTACCGTACAAACGGCGATACTGAGTACAGACGTCGCCGACGGTCCATCTTTCATGTCCTTACAGAAAATAACACCGAAATTACTGAAAATATCGGTATGGATAACCATACATGACTTCCATGTTCTAAGATTTATATTTAAAATCATTTTCGAAATGAAATATTTCTATAGAAAATACTTCTTTCTACTTCTTGCTTCAGCCTTAACCACAGTATTGTGATCACTAACGTATACCACCTCACGTTAGCTCACTCGATTTTCACTGATGATGGCAGTCGATAGCACTGCCGGAACGTCTGGTTTTGTAGAAAACATTGGACCACTGTCAAACAGCCCGGGAAGGAATTTTAACAACAAACTACTTCTTTGTTGCCGATAACGTAGTACACCCTACACATGGCATATAAATAAAAATTATCCCCTCCCCTTCAACTATCACTTTTATTTACAGAAAATTACCCCCACCCCCTTCAACTAGCCTTTTTATTTGTAGATATTTCATCTACGTTTCTACAGTGGATTATTATGATCTTCTTTTCAGGATACTTTATTTATCAAAATTAAGTACTTTACTACAACGTTGCAGGTAAACTACCCCTTCCCCTTAACCGATCTTCACCAAAATGAATAGACCTTGAGTCCTCTACAGTTCAGGGATGTATGCAAAACATTATTTTATTCTGTTTGAATTTGCGGCAGTTATCGTTCTCCATAAACAAAATTCTACACACAGACACACAAACACTTTTCGAAAAATGACTTTTCTGTATGTTTTGAGGACAGTACAATCAGAATCAGCCCTTATCTCGAACACGATTTTTTCGCCATCACCATACTTCCATTGGAACATGGAAGTAAAAAATGGAGACAGTGGTTGCCAGTAATGTCGTTACCTGTATTCCTGTTACTATAATGAGGATGATATTATCGACAATAACGGTGGTATGGTTACAGTTTATTTGATTAGCGACTTATATCGGTTACGGTTGATGTTGCCCATAAAGAGGTGATGTTGTTTGAAGGTGGCAGTGCAACCGTTTACACTGACTACAGATATCTCGATGCTAGTACTTTTAAAAACAGCAATATTGGTTACAGGAGATGCTGTAACCAGTTTTTTTCAGTTACAGATGATGAGGCCGTCATTAATGACATAACTGACAATAAATATGCCTAAATATGACGATGTAGCCATTCATACCGGTTACAGCTAATAACTATGTCATCTAAATAGCCTTTATAAACAAAGAACTTTTATTTCCCAGTTCCTAGCCTCAGATACATGAATTATCCTAACCTTATTGAACACCGCACAAAAAAAGGAACCAAAAGAAGTTCTCGGAGAAAAGGTCTATAAACTATCAACTTCCTTTCGCCCTCCAAGCAAGTTACCTGCTACACCGACTGATCTTCAGATACCAGTATGACTAATTGAGGTACTTCCGAATGGTGGGTAAACTCTCGTTAAGGGCAGGACCTGAGAGTGCTGCTACCTACTTTACCAGCGAGCTTCACGCAACAAGCAAGCCACTCGGAGCTAACTTAAACGTAACATCGACTCAGCAATTAGAAGAAGGAATAACAATCTATACTCACTTTAGATCACCCATTGAAGCAATAAAACCTGGTAAGACCAACCCCATTCGGGAAATTCGTAATCTCTTAAATCGATTGAAACCTTTGGATAAAAGCTGCACTTGGCAGTGGATTCCTGGACCAAATATCAAGTACAATGAAGCAGTTGACAAGTTAGCAAAAAGGTCAGGAGACTATAGGCCAGTCATTTTAAACGCTAAAATCCCAATAATTCATGTAGTTCTAATTTTTTGATATGTTGTTAGGACCAGTACCAGTAGTGTGAATCCAAGTTTGCAGCTTCGAAAGACCTGTGCTGTGTAATGCGTGAAAAACTGCAGACTTTCGGACTGTTTTCAGTTTTTACCTTATAACGTACCCTAACGTATGCATTTTAGGGAAAACGTTATACATACCCTTTTTAAAGTAAATTAAATTTGCAATAATTTGAGTCCAACCGTAGCTCTGTATGTTCAATAGTTCCTGAGATACAGCACTTCAAAAATTGCCCATTTTTTCCAAAAAGTGAAAAAGTTTAGTTGTGGTCGAGTTTCGAGCAAAATATCGGGAAAAGTACTCATCCTACAAGGAACGTCATATGAATGAATTTATAGTAAATTTATTTATCTTTAATTTAAGCACAGAACAATGCCTATAGACCTAATAGTTCTCTCATTATTTGCAAAAAAACAAAAAATGGGAAAATTGGATTTTGGGAGAAATGGATCTAAACACTTCCCATGACGATTTGTGGGTATTTGAAAGAAAAAAAAAGGCATAAGACCATGTAAAAGGAATGAAATATGTATTTAATTAAATTGAATGTCATAAAATAGTACAATAATAGAAATATTCATAATAAAAAATGGCAATGTCAAAATTTTGATCGATTGGAGAGTCCTGGTAGAGAGTCGTCGTGCTCCATCGCTGTTTGCCCCTCCATCTGCATTTCCCCAGGCAATGGATCGTCGGGGTCGTAGTCTTCGTCATCTGACTTGTCATCAATCTGGATGACGGGGACATTTTGGCATGATTTGCCGGAGCAGAATTTGCACAAAGCAGAGCACTTAAACCCTGCTTTGTGGCACGTGCAGCCCCCAGTGCACCCTTTCTTGCACTTACAAGATAGAAATTTGAGGAGGGTTTGTGGAGCCGGTTCGCTTTTTGTAGTGATTGGGGTTAACCCCTGCTGGGTTCTCGTACAACCCCAATCACTCGCTTCTTTTTCCACCCCCAACCACTTTTGCACCTGGTGGTAGGTGCGGTAGGCATGATATCTGGCAGCCTCTTCTGTTGGGGCCAAACAAGCCAAGTTAACCTTCGCATTGGCTGCCATCTTCACGAAGAGTTGATATCGCAGGCCATGTAGAGAGTCGTGGTTGTCATCCCCTCCATAAAGAGCCACGAGGCACTTCTCTCCAGCTCTGGCAATGGCCTCGTGACTGGCATCTGGCAGCAGAAAAACTGTAGCTAGGTCCATCAGGTGGTGATTCTTCTGGAGAACGCTCCACAATTTGGTTTTCCCCTGCCAGAAAAGGGCAGAGGTGGTGTCGCACCCACTGAATCGGTGTAAAAAGTTCAAATCCAGGGGAGAATTCCAATTCTCCCCGATTGAATGAAGTGGTGGAAAACTGCACGCAACCTGACTCACCTCTGCCACTTTTCTGGAAGTAGATGTTGTCGATGGTCGAGCCCAACCCATTGAGAAGAACCAGTAGGTCCACATCCTCTCCAATTATCAGTACGTTCTCAAAGGACGTACTTTGTCGAGCGTGGTTCTCACAATGTCGCTGTCTCCATCTTCTGAAGCTCTCTTAGTCTCAATCCCCTGGTTTTTAAATGCTGAGCACAGAAGGTCAATCAGGCGTCGTTTGTTCTTGTCGTTGGATAACAGTTTTCCCTGGGGCACTTTGATTAGCGTTGACTCTTTAAACATGATGTCGTTGCAAGAAAGAGCAGCGTAGCGACGCAAGCGTTCAGCGGTTTTGGTACTCCTGAGGGCCCCATCCTCTGGATATCCATCAAACACCACTGACACATTCCTACCAAAGTGGTTGAATGTGTAGCTGATGTACCCAGCAACAATTGCTCTAATGGAATCATTACGGTGCCAGGTAACCTTGTGTAATAGATATCCACCATCCACCACTACAAACGTACTGGCTCCCACAGGGATGTTTTGGGAGAGCGGAGTGAAAGCAGAGTAGAAGGTAGATTTTCTACCTTTACGCATCCCCTCTTCACTGAACAATGCCATTGGGTATGGAGCCAACTCGTATTTGAAATGCTCTTTCAACTCCTGGTCCGACTGCTTTGTAATGCACAACCCAACCTCTGGAAAATGGTGAGTGGATCTACGTCAACACGCTTATTTTGCACTTTGACAGAACTGCTGATTGATGCCAAGGTTAGCACTTTGTCTTTCCGTTTGAAAGTTTCCTTCCCAAACGAGTTGCCAGTGATTTGTTTGACCCCTTCAATTCCCAATTCTTGGGCCATGTGACAATTGATTTCAGGACCTCCAACAATTCCACTGCTGATGGATAGTATTTTGTCAGTAGCTGGAAATGGAGGGTGGATATTGAACCAGTTCATAAGTTTCTCCACATCAGCACTGTCTCGTATGATTTGTGTTGGCCTCATGTCGACGTGTTGTTCAGTAGTTGTACAGGAAATGTCCCAGAACCGTTCCACTTCCTCGCAGATGTTCAGCATGTACACCATTCCTCCAGTCCACCGAGAAAGTACACTGCTGGATATACCGCGACCATGGGTTAATCCTCCCTGGCTCTTCATTGATCTCATAAGAACCTGCTCGATAGACAAATCTGTCTACAGACCTGACCAAAATTTATCCGATCGGCGAATCGTGAAGTCTCCTTGTGTGAACAAACGAAATTCTTTTGGATCCATCCTCTGTTGTAGATTACTCATGTCTTGCAGGTATAGACGAGCACTTTTGGCGTAAAAAAGTGGCCCGCTGAGTGGAAGAAAGGAAGCATTTTGCTTACTGTTTCCAGGTGGAGCTCCCAATCTCCCATCCTCTCTGCCTGTATAAATTTCTTCATTAGTGTAGTCATTCGATAGTATTGCACCCAGAGATTTGAGGTTGGACCTTCCTTTTTCAGTTTATCCAATGCAGTTTTGAATTTGGCACTCACAATTTGGAAAGTTTCATTCTCCCTGGCAAGAAGGATCAGAGACCTCTCACTTTCACTGAGCATTCTTTCAGTTTCTGGTCGTTCCTCCTCAATGAACTGTACCTCATTCAAAATCAAGTCTGCCAATGCAAGATTAGTCATCATGTGAACTCTCACAGCCCTCGAGTATGCATGACCATTCAGCATTTTGTCCACACTGTTCTCGGCGTATATTGTCGTAAGCAATTCCTTCAGGCCACTACCTGCCATTATAGCGCCAATGCCACACATGAACGACATGAGGAGGTGGAAACCACCAAGCCTCACCACCACACTGCTCACCTCAGGATGTTAGCTACTCTCAACAATGTCTCGGGCTTTCATGTAAAGTGGTTGATCAAAAGTCACAAAGCACGTTTTTTTGAGAATGAGCTTTGGTTTTTTTACTGGCTTCAAGAAGAGATGTCAGCACGGTGTCATAATCAGTCGGTGGAGCGTGGATGAATGGGAGAAAAACAATTTTTGAGCGTTTGAAATTAAGACCATCTGTCACCTGCTTCATAAACCCATTCCAGCCAGGTATACCTGGGGTGTTTGACGATTTCCCGTATAACCAGAGCAGGTCTGGCGCTGTGGGCAGTATGTCACCAGCAAATTGGAAAACTTCCTGTAAATCGGTAATTGAAATAGCTGACAAGCCAGCATTCTTTCTCACGCTGCATTGCTTGAGTTGTGAGACAGCATACGAACTTATTGTGTCAGCAGAAACATACTTGTTCAAACGTGGGATGCTTTTGTCTGGCAATACAGCGGAGTGTGGTGTAATGATCATGATGCCACCCATTTCATGGAATGTTATTTTCCCCATCTAATGTGTTGACATTCACATCGGCGTTGTCAAAGACGAACTGAATGAACTGCTCCTTTTTCAATGGTTGGTGAGGCTTCTCCTCCTACATTGCCTCAATGTAACTGCATGAAAATCCCATAGCTGAGCAGAGGTTAACAAGGTGTTTTGATCCAAATTTCCTGTATAAGTAGGTACCAAAGCTTGTCTTACGTGAGGCGAGGAAAGATTTTGGCCTCACTGCTGATATGAGTGCCTGAGCGACTGCAACGCATTTCTTTTTCCAACCATCGAGAGAGTGGCGTTTGTGTTTTAGCACGATGGTTTCTAGCAACAGTTTCAGAGACTCAGGAACGACAGAATCGATATCCCGCATGAAATCATCACATGGAGGATACTCAGTGGTGTCATATATTTGAGAGTGAATGTCTTCCAAGATTATCTCTGCAGCAGCCTTCACCACTCTCAACCGCTCTTCTGCAGCATTGTTCCTTCTTTCATTATACTAGTTATCATAGAGAATTTTTTTGCCAATGTCTCTGAAACACAAGACTGACTGATGGCTGCGGCCGCGGCCAAGCTCTGCAAACATAATCTTTTCGCCACATCGTGTTGTGAGGTGAGTTTTGACACTTCTTATATCAGGCTTGTAATCGCCTTTGATCTGATCCATGAGGTCATTTAACGAGAATTGACATTCCTCCCTGTTTTGAGCAAGGTATGAATATATATACACTCCATACCTTCCAGGAGATTCCTTGGCTCAGGACGCCCTCTTTTATATCCACTCGTTGATGGCATGCTGTACAACTTTTTGTGACATAGTTAGTGGTACCTGGCATCAGCAGCGATAAGGTCAGTTTCAGATGCAAGGCGCTATATGATCTGCTGTCCCCATTCATCACATCGACGTCCAGCTGCTTCTAGAATCGATGCCCTCACACTCAGTGATTCAACTTTGTGCACGAGATTCCGTCGTGAATGGGGCAGTTTTTGCTGGAGCTTGAGAAATTCCTCAGTGATATTTTCTCCACAAAGAAAACAAATTTTCTGAAGATTCGAGGAGCCCAAGGAGCCTCTTGATGATCGGAGCGATGACGATGCTTGAGGAACTGAATCACCTCCACGACGGACAGATGCTGCAACATTGCTTTCAACGGTGTACCTCTTCCTGCATGGATCATGTACGGTGACTTCATTCAACTCTTGTAAAAATTGTTGGTTCTGCAGAAGGCCACGTGTCACACTCACTTCAATAAGCGAAAGAATACCTCGTTTTTTCACAACTATTACTTTGCCTTCCTCAAGTGTACTGCGACATATAAAACAAATGCCCGGCGGAACCGACATTTCGTTCAGTTGCACTTCGAAAGTTCGATGAGAAATACGATTTCCGGTTGAAAAACTCACATTTTACGCTGAGCCCCGAAAAACTCACGAAACACTCACAAGGCAAAAAACTCACGAAACGCTAAGGCCCGAACACGACAGTTTCAACGATAAGACTCAACTGAGGAGAACCGTAATGTGAGAGAGGACTACCAGACAGGTAAAAATGAACATTTTGTAAGACGGAACAAGCGTCAGACACAACAGAAAGAGACAATATAAAGATTTTAGTAAACAGTGACTTGTCATGTTGTGTCTGTTTCAATGTTTCTTCAAAGTCGAGCCTAGACATCAACAATCCTTGTATATTTTGGAATGTGTAACACTTTGTGTACACGTTACGATTCACGAAAAAAGTAGTAATTATTATGATACACATTGCTCTGGCATTTAATTTGTTTGAATAAGTGACATCAATAACAGCCTGCACGTGTAATGTGTGTGTGTGTGTGTGTGTGTGTGTTTGTGTTTAAAAACAAGCACATGTAAACTATCCATAAAGAACAGGAGAGACAATATTAATGCAACAATTAGACTAAAAGTATTTAAGTAATATAGAGCACATTTACCTACATGCAGTTACAATTATTTACGTCAGTTCTTCCACCCTACTAATATTTCTGTCACTGTTATCACCGTTAGCCGACTATCACTATTACTCAAATCGTCTTCACCGCTGTTATCCCGTTCTATATTAATTTTTAAACTATCTGTTACAGTATATTAGTACTGTATATTATTATTAGAAGGAGCACGACGGAGAAGAAAAAAAAGAAGGAGCACGCGGGAGAAGACCCACGTTAGGTCCTTACACCAGATAAGAACATTTTTCTAGACTTTTGTGGTTTCACACAAAGTTTCAGTTGAAATTATCTTATGGTTATTTTATTACATTTAATTCAATTGAATACATATTTCATTCCTTTTACATGGTCTTATGCCTTTTTTTTTCTTTCAAGTTCCCACAAATCGTCATGAGAATTGTTTAGATCCATTTCTCTCAAAATCCAATTTTCCCATTTTTTGTTTTTTTGCAAAAATGAGAGAACTATTAGGTCTACAGGCGTCATTCTGTGCTTAAATTAAAGCTAAATAAATTTGCTACAAATTCATTCTATGCCTTTCCTCGTAGGATGAGTACTTTTCCCGATATTTGGCTCGAAACTCGACCAAAACTAAAATTGTTCACTGTTTGGAAATAATGGCCAATTTTTGAAGTGCTGTATCTCAGGACCTATTGGACGCACAAAGCTGCGGTTGAGCTCACATTGTTGAAAATTTAATCTACTTTAACAAAGGTATCTATAACGTTTTCCCTAGAACGAATACTTTAAGAGTTATAAGGCAAAAACTGAAAAAAGTCCGAAAATTTTGCAGTTTTTCACGCATTACGCAGTTAGCACAGGTCTTTCGAAGCTGCAAACTTGGATTCACACTACTGGTAGTGGTCCTAACAACATATAAAAAAATTAGAAGTACATGAATTATTGCGATTTTAGCCTTTTTTTGTGTACAAATTGACTGGCCTAACACGATAACTCTTTCTGATTTCGCTCTGGCAAAATGTACATCAATTCATAAAAAATCAAGGATACGACATCAAATACACCAAATCAATGCTGACAGAAGGATCTCTACCGTAACACTAAGACTCCGAACTGGTCACATCGAAGGAATGAACATCCATCAATACGGATAATACAAGGACGTAGAGAAACTGCAATCACTGTCCCAACACTGATCTGGCAGTAATACACACACCTTCACGGCGGCCAATAGATCATAATCCTGAACAACAATTGTACACAAACATAGCTAAAGCAGTCCAAGAGGCGCATGGAAGTATCTGGGACTCTACAGAGGACACGGCAACAACAACAACAACAATAACAACTGCTAATAACGTCGTCAAGATTAGATATTTATAATGGAATTAGCTCCTTCATTTTGTTGATAACCGTTTAAGTGTCAGTAAATAATAAAGTCAAAGTGTTAAATACTGTTAAACCGTTGATACAGTGTTATAGTTACAGACAAAACATAACGTCCTCAGTTCTTAGAAGCGAGCGAGCGAGCCCAGTTAAGCTGCCTTCAGGCGGTGGAGTGAGGCGAGGACGTCATGATTTGTCTGCAAGTATACTGTTCACAGTAAAACAGAAACCTTTGACTCTCTATTCTTGACGAGTAATTACCCTTGTAATACTCTCTGCCAGCATTAGAATACAGGCCCCATGTTCCCACTCACCACGAATATTCGCCATCGATAAAATAATACACGCCTTTCAATAAAGATAAGATTCTGGATTTTAATCGATATCTTTATTGTCGATTTTAATCGACTAAAAAGTGGTCGGTTATAATCGATTCATAGAAGGGAAATGTCATACAAAATAAATTTACTCACAATTTATTCATGTTGTAGAGAACGGAACATAAGTCGCTTAACAAAAATGTATTTTGCTTCCATGTTCCGTAAGGAAATGGAAGTATGGTGATCACGAAAAAAATCGTGTTCGAGATAAGGGCAGATTCTGATTGTATTACCCTCAAAACATAAAGAAAAGTCATTTTCCGAAAAGTGTCTGTGTGTCTGTATGTAGAATATTTCTATGGCAAACGATAACTGCCGCAAATTCAAACAGAATCAAACAATTTCTTGCATATATGCCGAGTTGTAGAGAACACAAGGCCTATTAATTTTGGTGAAGATCGGTTAAGGGGAAGGGGTAGTTTACTTGCAACGTTTTACGTTTTAACAAGAGTAAAGTACTTAATTTTGATAAATAAAGTATCCTGAAAAGGTCATAATAATGCACTGTAGAAAGGTAGATGAAATATCTATAAATGAAAAGGGTAGTTGTGGGGGGGAGGTGGTAATTTTTTGTATACATGTTACATCATCACCTGAGTAGGTGCAATACAGAAATAATTAATAATCATGGGCAGTTTTTTGGGGAAGGGTCAAACCCCACCCGAATATCCCACTCGACTAAAAAAAAAAATAATAATAATAGGGCTAATACAAATTAGGTCATTTTAAGTAAATCAATATTATTTATAATAATCAATAATAACTCATTGTAGGGGATTTTTCAGGGCACCAATTTTGAGCGACCATAATAATTATCACATCTAATTTTTGTTGCCCCCTCCGAAATGAAATTTTCCGTACACCTACAAAACTAATGATGTACGTCCAATAGTTATTATTCTTCATGTAACATATGCACTCATAAAAACACCTTTTAGAAGTGTAGGGCTATTAATTATTTCTCATCTACCGCATATAAGCCCTGATGATGGTAATAAATGTTGTCAAAATGTCGACACAAATGTTTTAAAATGACCGACTTATCTAACCTAACAAAACTTTTCATAATTCTTATTTCACAGTCATAACTAAACTCAAGATAACATCTACTGATAAGCGACTTATAGGCCCACTGATAATCATTACTAGTAGCTTTTGAGTCGGCAACAATACGAACACATTGGGAGAACATCTGTTAAATAAGATGTTTAGCCGCGGAATTGTTAATACTAATATTAACACTACTATTAACATATTAACAATACTAATAGTTTTACAAACGAGGAGTGAACGCTACCGTACATTAATCCACGCACCGAATAGAAAACGTACGAGGCTGAGTCGCGGAGACATTTGGATAATACGAGATTGACATTAAAATTATTCCATACCAAGCCAATCAAAACACGAACGGTGTAACTATTATAACAGTGAATTAGTCTTACATTTACATTATAGACTAATATTGTTTTAACATCAAAGGTCAGATTTTGAACTGTCATTCATATCCAGAACATATTTCAATTCTTTAAAACTTTTAATAATATTTAATGCCACTTATGAGAGTTTTTACTTCCATTATCTATAAGGAAATGGAAGTATGGTGATCGCGAAAAAAATCGTGTTCTTGATAAGGGCAGATTCTGATTGTACTACCCTCAAAACGTACAGAAAAGTCATTTTCCGGAAAGCGTCTATGTGTGTGTCTGTGTGTAGATTTTTTCCTTTGGCGAATGATAACTGCCGCAAAGCCAAACAGAATCAACTAATTTTTTGCATATGTGCCCGAGTTGTAGAGGACTCAAGGCCTATTGATTTTAGTGAAGATCGGTTAAGGGGGAGGGGTAGTTCACCAGTGACGTTTTACGTTTTAACAAGAGTAAAGTACTTTAAAATTCATTTAAACTTGTTATTTTTAAACTTGTTAAAAATAAAATAATTTTGTTACCAGGCAACCAGGTTGATCGGTTAGGGAGGAAGTGGTAGTTTACCTGCATTGTTTTGTGTTTTAACAAGAGTAAATTACTTAATTTTAATAAATAAGTGCCCCGAAAATAAAGTCATATTAATCCACTGTAAATTATTGAAAATTGGTGACTTTTTGAAAATTGCTGGCTGAAATTAAGTAAAGTACGAATATTTAATTTTGAAGGATAAGAGGATAAGCTACCTTAGAAATTACATATGATAAAACTATTACTCTATGAAAGTGTAAATATCATCAATGGTGGTGATTGGCTGAGGAGGAGGAATGATTGTCTATGTAGTTCAATTTCTTTGGATAAACTACCTAATTTTTATAAATAAAGTGACTCGAAAATAACATTATATTAAACGACTGCCCCATAATAACAAAAATATCAATAAATAGTGAAAATAGTTTGTGGGTGGGCAATATTTTTTTAGAAATTATCGAACTGAATTCAAGTAAATGATTTTAAATATAAATCTTATAACATGAAAGTCATGTATGGTTCTCCATACCGATATTTCACTACTGGGTTTTAGTGGATTTTAGATCCAGTCTAAGGAAACCCTAAGAAATATATTCCGCTTAGGGGATCTCCCAGCTGGAAAATTTACTGCTTTATGATTTACTCCCATTCGGAGTAGGTGTCTGTTGAGTGTAGGCTCCAAATTAGAAGATCCTTAAGTTTAGGTGTTTCTTGGGAACCTTTCTATTGTAGAGGGTGTTTGGAGAGTTCCCATTTGAGGTTAATTTACTTAATTATTCCCACGTAAATTATTCAGCGTCTCCGAGGAAAGTAATCGTCTCCAGAGTGACTTTGGTGCCGTTCCCTAGTAATCGGAAAACTCCGAGAGGCTCTCTCTTTATATATTGCTGAAAAGAAGCTCTAGATCAGACAATAGCTAGATATCACATGCGAATAGTTTGACACATTATCACATTATTACATTCCTTTATTTATTTGAGCCGAAGGAATCAACTCACTGTGTATTTACACAAAAAAGTCAAGAAAATGAAATAAGACAAACTGTGTACAAAGCGTTGGATTATTAATAATCTGTTTATGTAAGCGATGGAATTTCAGCAGTACACTAAGCTAAATTTGCACTGCTACATCTGGTTTCTTGAAAGTATTCCACATATCTCGGCTCTGTTATCCACCCTTCTAAAACAACAATTAAGTGTTGGCGGTCATAATAGTATAATTGTAGTAATTACAGTACCGTAATGTTATTTATAATCTATATTGCTACTGTAACTTTATGCGATGAGTGTGCCGTATGTTCGAATCCCCTTGAAACATTTTCTATCTTTCATATCCCACTTGCTATGGTTTTACGTCTGATAGAATAATCGATTTCTTACTCACATTCAGCTCGTATTCAGAAGCGTATGAAAAAACCAGAACTGAATAGATTTAAAAGTAAAACTGTTTAAAGAAATTTTAAAGGATACGTGTAACAATATAAATTCTGCACTTTATTTATTAGGTAGGTGAAGGCGCTAGTACAGCGCACAATGCTTTCTTGATCGCTTCAAGATTATTCAAATTATAATCTGAAATAATTAAGTAAGGCTGTCTATAAACGTTAATAAATAAATATTTATTAATAATAAAACAAATTTTATTGGTAATATAGGTCAATATGTTATAAAAATGTATATACAAAATATTATATATTACATACCGGTATTGTATATTGTATATTATATGTTATATGTTGTATATTGTATATTATATATTGCATATTATTAAGCTCCCTGAGCTGCAAAACCCGCTCACTGTTTTGAACGGA
This sequence comes from Magicicada septendecula, assembly GCA_034769895.1. Lineage (NCBI taxonomy): Eukaryota > Metazoa > Arthropoda > Insecta > Hemiptera > Cicadidae > Magicicada > Magicicada septendecula. The sequence continues at coordinate 151,453,300 of CM068372.1, forward strand.
GCACATTTATTATTAAATAAAATTAAATTAATAGATCGTTTCATTAATTATTGCCTGTTGCCTGGTGTGAAATACGGTTTTTGTCCGTGTTTAATCATTTTTTCGTGTATTTTTCAATTTAGATCTTTGTTACTACTAAAAAAAAATCATAACTTGCACGTTCTTCCTGACTATGTAAACCTACAACCGGACGCGGTTTCGCAACCCCTGTTTACAAGCGCTCCACAGCCTCTACCTGTGTGTGATTAATCTCTACTTATTGTTAATTAATTGTTAATATTATCATTACTTCTGAGAGTTTTCATCTGCGGCGATGATCAAAACGTCATTGGCATACGTCAGATTATCAAATTTTCTCTATACAATTAAAATTCCATCATCCTAACAAACAAGAAATAATCTCTATTATATTTGCCACATATCTTATAGAGGAGCGACAAAATTGTGCAAATCTGTTGCACACTAGCTCTTACACTGAAAGTTTTGGATAATATTTTCTTGTTCTGACCGCTCAAGTTACATCAGAAAGTACAATCGATTTTTGTTTGTATTTAATTATTACAAGAATTGTAAAATTAAAAAAGTACGCAGGAATTTAAGCAGGCCGTGACAGAACACGGCCTTCATTTGAATGTGTTCACTGGAGGGTACTGTCCCAATAACCGTACCCACACTCATTTTCGATATTTCGAATATGCGATTATTGCCATCGATATTAGAGAATATCGCATATAATTTTAATTAGATAATATAGATAATTTACGTAAAATGTATTTGCTTATGTTATAAAATAGTTCGTTGACGATTGCTATCGTGTTTCATTGTCACATTTTTTATGAAAAATGTTTCTAGCAATTACTCCAAAGTGTGCCTTTGACGCCAAAAGTTGGTGTTAGTGGGTTAACATGCAAACTAAAATTACACATGGAAACCAATATGCCTTTAAAATAATACTCGCATTTTTGAAATCCACGTAAAAAACCAACTCGAAGTAATGCTTGTTACTATACATGTATTCCTTTTTTATGACAGAACTCGTTTCCAACACCACTCGTTTTCCAATAGTACTCGGTGCACATCACAGAAAAAGCAACCAGCTCGAAGTAAGGCGGGATGCTATGCATGTCTCCCTTTTTGTGTTTTTCACAAAATTCGCTTCCAGTGAAGTTTTCGAGATTTTACTAAATAACATTAAAAAATATTGACCCCTAACGAATAACAAAACTTGTTTTTATTTGCTAATACGTTGTTTTTGTTTTTTTTTATTCTTACAATTCAAAGATAATTGTGTTTTCACTTTACATTTTCTGTTGTTGTTTTTGTGCCACTAAAAAGTTAGAAACGAAGTTTTCGTCGATTTTCTGCCATTCGTTGCAGTTCAAACAAAATTAAATTTTATCAATTCACACACCCTTCGATCGCGTTTGTTACAGAAAACAAGCATCATGGGTGACTTTTAATTGCACCTAAACATTTTTAAAATAAGCCTCAACAAAATTATTTAGGTCCTATGTCCAGAAGTAGTTAAAATGTGTCACTGGATTCGCGAAATGAAAAGTGCACGCCATGGCGACGCGATAATATTTACGGACGCGAAGAGAGAAGAAATATTTTTACGTGTTACGTATTAGAGGCGAGAGTTTATTGTTATTACCAATACGAAATTCCTAGCCGATGCTTAACCAGGGCTAGATATGGTCGGGGTGGTGGCAGACCACGATGCAGCCGGCGTTGATTCTACAAAAGGTTATTTCAATGCGTGTTGTTTGTGATTCTAAATCTGTGTCCCCGCCCTCGCAGCCAACGCCGCCACAGCTTCGTTTCCCACGCACACTCTCAGTAGTTTGTTTAGCTAATCTAGTTCGTGTATAGCACGTACATTGTTGCTCTTCGTTCCGATACCGGTCTCCGTTTGTTAGACTTATTCTTCTGTTTATATTTAAATTGGTTATTTTATTTTATATTATATTCGCAATAAAATTCAAAAATATATTGTTTTTTTCCTTAAGTCGAAGTACTTTGCTTGAATTTAAATTAGGTATAGCCTAATTTAGTGAATGTAAGTTTCGAACTTCTGAATATATTACAACACAACGAGATCTTATTGTAGGATATACAATTACAGGTTTAAGAAAAAACATGATTCTCTAATTAAATTACAGTTTCTGTAACCACTATTTTGTCAAAAGATAAAGTACGCGTTACATTTTTGCTGTATGTAAATACGAATAGGCCTACTCTAAAAATTATAAATTTATGTAGGCCTACTTGATAATAATTGGAACATGAATATTCTTTCAGACATACCGTAACAATTATGACGCTGATTGACTAAGTAATTAAGTAATCGTCAAACTAAATAATTTAATTATTATTTTATAATTATGAGTCTGTGTTGCTTAGAAAAAATATAACAGGGCTAACCCAAATTTCAAAAATGCTATTTCATTTCAATCGTATAGCCTATTGTTTCTCCAAACAATAAATATGGAAAATCCTGCTTCTAAAATTACGAAAGACATAAAACTGTGAGTACGAGAGGTAAAAACTAATTATACGCAGTTACAGAATTCACTAGAAGAACGTCAAAATTTTAAAACCATTTTGTCTAACACAGTTAAGACATTAAACAATTTCTATATAGTAGTATTTTATTTTATGTGTGTGTGCGTGTGTGACTGTGGGCGCGCGTAAATATTCGTGATTTATAATTCTCAAGAAATAAGAACATTACAGTGTTTTCTAATACCGTTTTATTCAATTCAATTTAGCCTAAAAATTGTAATTTTAAAATTGAAAACTGCATTACATTGGCTACCAGTACAGTGAATATCACCTTGTCTCATTGTTACAACAATAGAAGCTGTAAGACTTATATACATGATACAATACAGGTATAATTAGTTTATTTTTGAACAAAATAAGTTTATAAGTTACAAATAGTATGACTTATTTTACTAATTTTCAAAACGTTTTGTTTATTTTTTACAAATACAATACCAAATTTTGTTACATTAAACCCAACGTAACCACATATTTGTGGAACCATTGCAATGAGTGTTAATTCAATCCACACTTTTGATGTTTCATAATTAATTAATTTGAGTAGAAAATTTGACGGTGGTGAATATAAGAGAAAAATGGCGAGCAGAGCAAATGTCCTACATTCACAAGTTTGTGCCACATGTGCTGGTTTAATGTGTGCACACATAGATATCTGTGTGCATACACACGTATGCGCGTGAATTTGATGTAAAGGTGTTAAAATATTCAATACTATTTAATGCACTAATATTAAAATATTTTTAGGTTATAGTTTATTTAATCTATCAACAGCAGCCAAAAATTGCAACAATTTTTTTTAATTCACATAAATTTGCATTTGGAGTCCCAAATAATTTTGGAAATCAAGTTTTTTTAATTAAGTAAAGCTACACACAAAATTATATGAATATCAGCAGGTCTATATATTTCCACAATGTGTAAAAACAACATATTTTGCAAGCACTTTGTTTAGCCCTGTAGTACGCTGTTCAAAATTTAGAAAATTCTGATACAGCAAAATTTTGTGGCCTGGACATTAAATGAACTGTTAACACTTTTAATGTCTGCCAGTTAAGTAACTACGAATATCTTATCATGTAATGCAACTCAGACAATGTTACCAAAGTATTCAGTAGATTACATTCAGACTTCAGCTTTTTGTATAACCCTAAAAAGCAGTTTATGAAGTTCATATAATTTTCTATCACACAGATTCAGTTTAGTAGTTCAAAAAGTCATATCATTATTTAGAAACTTTGACTGAAAATTAATCATAACATTAATTAAACTTTAAATTTTATCAGTACATTATTATTGACCACTATAGCCTACGTCAATTCATTTCACTTTAGTAAAAGAATCCCATTAAACAAGTACAAACAAATACCACTAATTATTGTTTGGACATAATTATAAATCTGATTTCTTGTAAGTAGGCAGACAAGACATTACAAGTACACATGAAAACTAAATGCTTGTAAATGTCTAAAAGTAATATTTTCATTAAAATAAATATTTGTAAACTATTGTAAATCGACTGACTTTTGACAATGTGTATAGCTGCATAGTTTATTATTAAACATTGTTTAATAACAATTTGTTATATAACAGCATAACAAATTGGTAAAATAAATAAAAATATTTTTATCTGCCAAGCTGCTACAAGAGTAAGTTATATTCTCTGTTGGCATTGCTATAATGTTGTACACCTGTTTAAAGATAAAAGTAAATGTTTTTATTTTTTTTACAAGACTCTTGCAGGATAGAAATAATGCCAAATAGTTTTTGAAGGGATGTTTATTTGTCTTCTTACTACTGAGCATTTGGCAACACTGGGCGATTCCCCTTCCTGCTACACACTCCTCCTTCTACAACTATCCCTGTCTCTTCGTCTCTTTATCTTTTCTTTTCTGTGTCCAACTCATTACTTTTTTTAAAGTCTCAAGTAGCAGACTTCCCATAACTTTCACTGTGTCTCTACAAATATGTTTTTGTGGATTCTTTATTTCACAAGTAACGTGTATGAAACAATCTATATGTGTTCTTTTACAATATAAAACTTAATTTCATATCAACATTATTGAATTTTTTTGTATTGGTCAATGCTTAAATAAAATAATAATAAAATATATAATTCATAATTTTCCATTCAAATGATGATGTGTAACAGAGGCTGGCTAAATTTAATGGATAGATGTTGCATAGCTATTTTGCAAGAGACTCAAGAGGTGCTTATCACTTCCGTTTGAGCTAGTGAGTTACCAATTAAAAAAATTAATCAACTGTTGTAAATAATAAATCATCACTTAACAAGAAAGACATTATGTTATTTGCTACTGCTATTATTATGAATATACATTGCAAAAAATTTACAGATATGAATCGGTGATGGATTTATCATCCCTGTGCACTGCATTTCAATTTGGCTATGTTTACTTCCTGAGTTGTGCATATAAAATAATTAAAGTACAAAACTTTGTGTTTTTCACACATTTTATAATGCTGCTCTACTGAGAACGACACTTCAATTAATATTTCAAACATATTTTTATTTAGTATCACTTGCATTTATTTTCAAAGTAGTGTAACATTCACATTTTTATAAGTAAAAACAAAATAAGTAAGTAATGTTCTGAACATATTTCCAAATTGGGTTCCTCGAGTCATCAAGTTAACATAGCTGCAGACATACAGAAATTATTTATTGTTTTCGTAGCATGCTACTAAATTAATTTTAGTGACCACTCAGCAAATTTCACAATTTTATTTGTGATCAGTTAAAAATGACAATTATTGGTTATTTCTCTTCTTTATTACTTGCTTTTTTCTCATTTTATCTTCTTTTTACCTATCTCTATTCTCATTTGTATTCCTTTTTCCACTTTTTCTTATTTTCTGTCGTAATTCCTTCTATATGTACACCTATGTGTGCATGTGTGTATATAATTTGTAAAAGAAATACATTTATCTATGAGTATAAGCTGAGAGTTGGGATACATACAAAGACAGAAGAAATGGGACCATGTGAATGTTATGAGAAACCAAATAAGGAATTGTAAACAAGGAACACTTAACTTGATTACCACTTTGATTTATGTGATCAGCACCATTGCTCTGGACATTCAATAATCAATAAAGTAAGCAGATTACTGTTATTTTAATAAACTTAATCAATACTGTTTCTCAAGTGATTTTTTAATTATAGTACAAAAATGATTTATCGAAATCAACTTGACTATGTTTTCTTATTGTTTTATCATACATAATCAATAAAATTCTATAACAAATAAGCATTTTAGGTATAATTATTACATAGACATTGTAACAAGACCTCTGTGGTGTAATCAAGCCCCACTGTTTGGGCTAGCCACTTGGTCACCAGACCGCTGTATGCCGGTCGTTACAAAAGAATAAAATGTATATGGAAAATTCAATAAAAATAGAATTTTCAAATAATAAAATAATTTTGTTATGTTAATAAATGTGTTTAAATGAGAAATACATCTGTTTTAAAAAGGTTCTGTAAAATTTTAATAACCGGTAGGTATTTATTGACCGTCGAGCACTTCTTGAAGATTTGAACCAAGTCTGGAGTTAAATAGATTAACTCCAGGTAATAATCGATTGGTGACTTTTCTGACTGGTCCAATATCTTGTTCAGATAGAATATATTCTTCTTACTTAAGTCCTTCAGCCTTATAAATACCCTTAAATTACCCTGTGAAATAAGTAACAGATACGAAATAATGGAAATATAAAGATTTATTGACAATTTTAAATAAATAATCGATATTTTATCGATGGAGAGCAATTATCGACTCTGTCTCGGGAATTATCGATTGTCATACAGAACAAAATTTATGATATATTATATTAAAAGACAGGTTCTTTGAGCGATTAGAATTAATAGTCAGAGAAGGGTGACGAGAAAGTATAACATTAACAATTAAAAATAAATACAATAATTACTATTCAATAGTATTTAAATAATTCCAGTATATGATATTGTAATAAATGTTTTGTCAAACCAATGAAGACTGACGTCACTGCGATGTGGTTAGCAGACTCCGTTTTCAAGATGGCCGCTACTCGAGTTGGACTAAGTTACAGCAAATGCGTCGTGTCAGAAAATCACTATAAAATTACCTTTATTAAGGTTTAAAATGTCCCCGCACTGGTGTAATATGTCTGTTAATCTGTTTGGTGTATTCTGGCGAAGTGTTCTGTGTAAACTTGTGTTAGTTAGTTTATTTTGAATGTGTTCTCTTCTGTGGGTTAAAATTCTCAAGATGTGGTTAGGATTGTAGAATGAATCAGTTTAAATATAATGTTTTATTTGTTTCTATCACTCGTATTATGGAGTTAAGTGTTTGTTTTCACTATTTTCGTGAATGTATTAACAGCTTTAGCTTTAAAAAGTGTCTAATCCGTCTAACTCTCGTTCACTTATTTCAATGGCTAAACGCTAGTACCATTTTTCTCGATTTAAAGAAACGTTCTTTACACAACTGTCCAGCTTGATATTCAACAAAAGACTAATTAACTTGGTCATAAATCTGGCCCAGTTAATCTTTGAAAAAGTATTGTTAACATATTCGATTACCTGTACACATGATAAAATATTACATTATATATAGAATTTATCTATTTTATTCATCTCTTTTATGAATTATTAACCTTATTATTGGTTTAATCATCTCATTCCCTTTAAATTGATGTATTATAGTCCATATGTGTGGACATTTTGTGGAAATTAACAAATTTTGTTCACATTTTGGAAATATAGGCTCAAAATTGGATTTCCGTCTTTATATAAAATTCCTCCATTTTAAATATTATTAATACTATTATAATAAATTTTAATTAATCATATTCCTCTTCCTTTCCTTAAATACATATAAATTACACCTTTGAACTGGTTTTTTGTGTTAATCTGTAAATTTGACATTGCTCTTTAAAACTAATTGATTTATATATTTTGAAAATTTACAAAATGTTAAGGTATATTTCCTTATTATCATTTTAACTCATAGGATCATTCCTAGTAGTGATTAACTGAGTTATCTTATATAAATCTTGCTAGTTTACAGGATTTATAAGTGAATTATACTAGTTTATATTGGTTCTGTGATTTCACCAAATGGCCTAGATTTTAGAATTTTATATTTCTTTCTTTCTCAAATAATTTAAACTTAATTCCTCCTCTGACTTTACATAATTACAATTATATGAAAATAACATGGTTTATAACTTATTGTGTGGTGTAGTAGTTAATTAACACTACTGTTATTAAAATAATTAATTATGAACATTGTTTAGCAATCTGCACAATTGAACATATTGCAGATATGGTTTGAACATATATCTTTTAACTATTCTTGAGCTAACATAGCATACCTATTAGAACATTATTAATGGTATGTTGGCTATTATTTATCAAACATAATTCTTTTTAAAACACATAACATAAATCTTATTTTCTAAAAACCCTTTCAAATACCTTTTATTAACACATTGATTTTAGGACTGTGAATGGACAGTCTATTTAAACATTTTACACTTATTAATACTATATTAATACCAGTCCTTTCTGGTTTAAACCATTATTATTGTGATCCCCTACATTAGTAAACATTAACTCCCATACTCTATTTATTATGATTTTTTACAAATGTCTTGTAAATAAAGATTTACATTAAAATAATAAAATATTGGAAATCTTCCATTTTATTATTTTATTATGCTGTTTATTATTAGATATTAAAGTTGTGATATAGCATACTGATAAGTTATAGTATCACCAACTTTAAGTTTATTGCATTTTTTTTTAAAACACTTACACAAATTCACTTTCACTGTTGGTTCTGATATTTTGAGTCTTATTATCTCAGACCAGACCTTTAGTAATCATGGACTGCTAAGACTAGTTTATTTTCTTTATTACACAATAGCTTTAGTCGGTTCACTTCTTATAACGCTATACAGCACTTTAGTTTTCTCAATAATTACATTTTTATAGGATTTTGGGTATGTTATACTTTCTTTTGCTTAGTTTTTGTGGGTTTGGGGTTGATAGTAGTTTATATAATAATAGGTTTTACTACGGTGTTTCTTTCATACTATTTCTTCCTCTCCTCCTGTCTTCTTTCTTGTCCTTCTTCATATCTTCCTTCTGGTCTTCATTCTTGTCCCTCTTCTAGTCTTCATTCTTGTCCCTCGTCTAGTCTTCACTCTTCTGTTCTTCCTTCCTCATTCTTGGGTAAACCAAGGTACTTGGTGTTATCTCGACTGATGTTTAGTTTGGAGTATTTAATTTATTCACTGAACTGACTTTATTCTTCTATACAGGTTTCAGGGTATTGTTTTCTTCCTGTTCACAAACTTTATTCTTCCCTCTTCTTGTTTTTGGGGTATTTTGGTATTCACCACTCTTTAATTGAGTCTCTTTTTTCTTGATATGGTCTTATATAACTGGTTTACTGCTCTGAGCTTCCTGGGTAACTTACTGATATTATACTATGAGTTGCTTCGATACTTTCTTTGGTTTTTTAAACAGTGGTTTTTATATCTAATGTAATGAGGATTTTTATTTTATTGTGGTTCATTCCTCTGATTTATTTAAATGTCATTCAATATTATTATAACTTTTGTTGGTGTAATTAAACTTTATATGATTTCAAATGACTTAAAATGTAGTGGATTTTCTGTCACGCTACAACATACATGCACTCTCATGTAGATGTACACTTGAGTGTTCATACAAATTTACCTTTGTGTATAATAATGTACACTCACAAGTTGAAAACAGAATATACTAGTGTATAGAATACATTAGTTTAAAGAATAGTATACATGAAAGAACAGTACAATGAATAGTAAACGTTCTGATATTCTTGGATTTCGTTGTCCATGACATGTCCGTAACTTAACTAAATATAATTAATTCACTACCAACTCGGAACACAAAGTTTTTTATAAGTAAAAACGTAAAAGTTTTACCTTATAGCCTGAACTGGTTTTCGCTTTTAAAAAGCTTCTTTAACGGCAGCCTCTGAAGAAGCTTTTTAAAAGCGAAAACCGGTTCAGGCTATAAGGTAAAACTTTTATGTTTTTACCCATAAAAAACTTTGTGTTCTGAGTCGGTAGTGAATTAATTATATTTAATTCTGATATTTTTAGAAGACTACAAAATTTTGTGTATCCTCAAAGGTACACACTTATGATAAATCATTTAAAACTACTACAGTCTACTTTAAAGATACTTTTTATGTAATCTAGAGATTTTCATGGTTTTAAAATGAGCTTTAAAAAATTAATATACTTTATAAATTAATATTTTTTTTATAAAATTAATTTTGTATTATTTTCGGGGTATTAATCAATGCAAATAAGTTTTCTTAAAAGAAATACTAAAAAAAAAATACACAAAAATTCACACATAAAAACAAATTTAAAGCATACCATTTCAGACATAATGCAGATGCAGTAAAAGTGGATTATCAGTTAAAGAAGATGTTTTACAGTAAGCCATGCAAGTTATTATTAATCATACGATTGCTCATGACAACAAATATGCATGTTTTCTAATCGCAAAACATAGACTTTTCAACAGTTCAGTAAAACAAATTATTCAAATAGCAACCAACCATATTCAGTAAATTAATATATTTTAGTTGACTGACAATTTAAAAAATCGGTATGGAGAACCATGTATGACTTCCATGTTCTCAGATTATATATAAAATCATTTGGTACTGCCTTTATGTGTACCTGCAGTTATTTCGATAATGTGATTTTTGGGCTTCGATATGTAGTGAATATCGCACATAATTTTATGTAGTGAAAGAATTATATAAATTTTAATTTTGTATGTTGGAAAATAGTTGGCTGGTGATTGCAATTGATTTTGTTTGTCATTTTTTAATGGAAAATGACTAGTAGTAATTTATCACTGGGTCGTGGCTGTGACACCAAAAATTGATTGTGTTAAGTTAACATGAAAACTGAAGTTTATACATGGAAACCAATACGTGTGTAATGTAAAACTATTTTTTTGTAAAACCACGAAAAACCCAACTCAAAGTAAGGTGGGAGTGGCCCAAGGGTCAACCTCTTGCCTATTATTATAGGCCTTCATGTCACTTTTTTGTGGCAGAACTAGTTTTTTTGGTAAAATTCGTTTTCCGACAAGTACTAGTTTTGTGACTAACAAAAACAAACATCCATTATGTACAATTTGTAGAGTATATGTTGTCTACCTTTCTACAGTGGATTATTATGATCTTCTTTTAAGGATACTTTATTTATCAAAATTAAGCACTTTACTCTTGTTAAAACGTAAAAGGTTTGCAGGTAAACTACCCCTTCCCCTTAACCGATCTTCACCAAAATCAATAGGCTTCGAGTCCTCTACAATTCAGAACTGTATGCAAAAAATTATTTGATTCTGTTTGAATTTGTGGCAGTTATCATTTTCCATAGAAAAAGTCTACACACAGACAGATAGACACACAGACACTTTTCCAAAAATTACTTTTTTCATGTTTTGAGGGTAGTACAATCAGAATCTGCTATTATCTCGAACACGATTTTTTTTGCCATGACCATACTTCCATTTCCTTATGGAACATGGAAGTAAAAAGAGTATGAAATGTTAATTTCCATTTATAAATGTAAACAATCACTGAAAATTATAAAATGCTGAAAATTATAGCACAGACTGTATTAGAGGTCTTACGTCAAATGAAGTGATGGAATTTTCACTTTATTTGAACAGCTCTCTAAGTATATTACCCAGTTCAAAATACATTTATTATAAACTCTTTGAACTTCATAAACCCACATCATGTGAGATAAAACCTCAATGTCATCTAAGTATTGATGACGAATACTATGCTGGAAAGTTATGATTTAACCCCTACATATACTCACTTGTTACATCATGTAAAAACTGTTATGTTGTTACAACAGTTATGAAACAATACATATCAGTTATACCATATAGTAAAAATTACCCATCGTTGAATATTATTAGTTTTGTATAGATGTGTGTTTTGTTTATTAATTTTTATTATAAATCTACTTTCCTATTCAAGTACTAAATTATGTAACTGGTACACTGTACTTTAAGTATTTTGTATTTATATCCATTTTTAATACTTCGTTATGTTTATGTTTATGAAACCCAACAGTGCATTGCATATTGCAACTTATTTTTACATGACTTTACATAAATCTGAAGTATTGACTAAAAAAATTTAATATTTTTTAACACAATTATAATTTACTTCAAAGTAAGGTCCCTATTTTAATAAACAAATTATAACTGATTTAATTAGTTTCTCAAAAATAAGTTAATGTGATCATCTAAATAATTGTGTAAGTTAACATTCAGGCAAATTTAAATATTCAGTTTGATAAAACACAAATTGGGTATTGTGTACATGCATTACTGCGGAGTAAGATTCATTTTAAGAATTACAACAATAACTCTGAAAGAAAACATATTGTTAGCTACTTTTAAATATTTTGTATAGTAAATTATTATCATTAATTAAACTAAAAAAAATAGAATTTGTTGTCCATAAATATGAATTTCTTCTAACCTCCTCTCCTTTTTCAACACTTACATTTTTTCAAGGCAACAAAATAATTCTCATGATCTATACAACATAACCCTCTCTCCTCTATCATACACGAGCATAGACTCTCTCTCTCTCTCTCTCTCTCTCAATTTAATTATACATTACAATTATATTTATACATGTAATAATAATAATAAACAGTTGCTTTATTTGTGTATCTTTTACTTAATAAATAAACAATTTTTTTATTGAATATGTACATACCTTGGTAGATAAAACTACCATAAATAGTTATTTTTCAAACAAACAATTTTAAAATTATGTTATTATTTACTTGCATAAATTTATAATTTTTGAAGTGTTGCAACTTATATTAATCATTTGAATTTGTCCTAAAATGAATGTATTATTTGGTTTTTACTTATACATTTAGATCACTTCATATACTAAGTAATTATCAATAATTATATTTTTTAATGGACTTAAATTATATTTGTTATCATTCATTATCATTCTGTATAAATAAATACAAATTCAATATTTATATTTGTTATATCTCATTGTTATATGGTGGTTATATCTCATTAATTCGCAGTAACCACATTTAATAATTAACTGAAAACACATTCTGTGTTAATCTCATTACAGTTTTCTGAAGTCCTTCTCAAATCTTCTCTGTTTGTTGTTTTAATTCTTTTTTTTTTAATTTGTATGTACTGTAGTTTGATACACTAACAATGTTTTTATAATAATAGGCTAATAATAATTGACTATGGAATGCTAATTTTTAGATAAAATGCCTAATAAAAGTTTACCAACAAGCTTTTTGCAAGCTTCATTACAGGCTCTGATGTTTTTCATGTTCCTGACAACTTTTTGCCTTTCAAGTTATCCTAAACTGACAATGCACTAATTTTTCACTTGATCTTATAAAATAATGACATAGTTTATTTAACATGCCATCACATGTAACAAAATTTTTGTTGTTGCTGTGCAACCCAGGGATTCTTGCATGATCACATTCTGAAATCATCATCATCAGATTATTCTGCTGAACACCCTCTGCTAAAATTCCCTGTATCCTTTCAGACCCCTTTCTTAAAGGTCTAATCCAAGTACCTGATCTTGGCCTTATCCTATAATTATTATCACTTTACCTCTAATAATATATTCCATATATATTATCATATTCCCATATCTATTATCATTTTCAATATAATATCATGATATTATATAATTTCTAATTAAATACAATTTGTATACAGATTTTAAAATTTAAGTCTAAAATACTGGTATTCCATGTCAGAATAGTGTATACAAATCATTAGTGTTACTAAGGACACTCTGTGAACAAAACCCAAGAATTAAATATATGGTATATAACCTATGAGTTTCCTTCCATAATCTGTTTTCATCTTCATGGTTAATTTATTAAATCTCCTTTCTGTAATGAATAACTGTGAAGAAATCATAACTATTGAAACTATGAGTTCATTTTAAATGGATAACTAATGATTAAAATATGTTTGATTATTCAAGTATATAAATTTATTCATTGAGTGGACTGTAATATTACATGTTGTAATTTACATTACTTCTCTGTTTTGCGCATTACTGCTGTGGCCGTCTTCATGTGGTTGCAACACTACCGTTAATTCGCTTTGGTTCACTTTAGGTCCGAAAATCACTGTTTAGCTCTTTGATGTAAATTACTTTTGTTCACTTTTTTTTATTTCTGTCTTACGTACATTCACTTTTTATTTGTCGGCCGACTTTAAAATTTTGCTCGAGCACTGATATAGAGAACCGCGCGATTCGAAGGACCTCAGTCGACTCAAGTTTTCAAAATGGCCAAGCGTCTTTCTGTGTCCGGCAACTTGCGTCAGGATTGGTGGAACGCATCTCGAGGAGCTTACATCATCTAGCACCTGGTGGGAAGGAATTCTTCAGACGTGCTTTTTATCGTGTGACCGTTGGCCGACTCGCGCGCATACGCATGAATTTGCACCCCTTTGACCATTTACATTCCTAGACCTTGTAATTGCTTTTGTGCGACACGTACGATTTGGTACGAGGGGGACCGCAAGGTGTTCAAAAATGTCAAGCGTTTGTGATCAAAACATTGTTCAGCTTGAGTTGCTACTACTTTTTACAATTATTAAAGAATAAAATAAATCCCAACAGTTTGTTGCGTTACAATAATGTCGAAACAGAAAAACTCTCATTGCTTAAAAACCTAAGAGGACCAGCTAGGATATGGCGCCAACAACCCCCCTTAAATCCTTACTAAAATCATGGGTAATTTACCCCCCTAGTCTGGTGACTGCGGCTGCACCTGAATGATATTACTGGACTTCTCTACTCGAGATCCCAACACTGTAAAGTCGGACAGGCACTCACCACAGTACCACCTAACCTTGTAACATTCCAAATAAAATCAACAACTAGCCTTATACCATACCAGATCCTCAACCGATATATCTCCCCTTACATACATACTGGATTGCCTTTAGCAAGAACTGGGTGCGTACACATATTCATTACCAAATTAAACACACTATCTCTACATTGATTATTAATATAAAATTCACATAAATATTTTATACTTGCTTGTAAATAAAATTCATTCCCGTTTCTCACCTTTAATTGTTTGCTTGACGTTACCATTTCAAATCAAATTAAATTATTTAAATTTTGTTCAAATAGTGAAATTAATCTAAGTCCATTATCAAAATCCACATCGAAGTTAATTTACATCATCTCTTTCCATTAATTAATTTCATCGCAATTTTCAAAATTCCAAAATCTTTTAAATGAATTTACTTTATCATTCTTATTAACTAGATGCTAACAATCATAATAAACAAAACAAAATAAACAACTTATTTTTATCATAAATTCCCTTATCACTACATTGGTTTACAAAACATATAATATGAACAATATAAATCAGTTAATACATTATCAATACACATAATCAGCAATATATCCTGAACATAAAAACACAACAAACTGTACCTCAAAACAAATCAAAAAAAATTTGTAAATCTAATCAAACAAGAATTAAAGAAAGAGCTCTATAAATAAAAAGGGGAAATTTAAAAAATATAATGAGAATGAAAGCGGGTGTGCGTGTGAGAATGTAAAAATATTAAAAGTACGGTACTGGTTGGTCAAGAATAGCTTTAGAGTAATTAACCATTTAAAATGTTAATATTAATTAAGCCATTGTAATCTCAGATTTATAATTTTGATGTTATACAAAGGGAATAGAGTGTTAAAAGAAAGTTTGAGGAGTTGAAAGTAATGTTAGTAAAAGGGAAGTAAGTTTTTTTTTAATAAAACAATAATTGATTTAGTCAGCACAACAAGGTGTTAGAATAACTAATTTCACCGTTAACCTTCTCCTATATTTCTGTGTCCACACAAATTCGTCTCACGATACTGGGAATCTTCTGATTAAGGCGAGTTAGATTGCTTTGAAATTATTAAATGATTAATTAATGGGAAGGGTACCCTACTAAAGTTTTACACATTTTAACTCAAAAAAAAATATGTTGGCGACCTTGAACTTCTGATTGTGTAAAAGGTAAGTTACGAGAGCGAGAAAACATCACAAGGTAAGAGTCTGGCAGTATAAATTTATTTAAGCAAATTGTTTATATCTTCACAATTGGCGACCCTGCCAGGATTTTTATATAAGAATATTATATGAAAGAGACCTATTTGTGGCACAGAGGGTAGGTGGTGGTAAACGGCGTTTTATATAAAATTGTCGTAAATAATTACGTTGCATGTAAGTGTGGTTATGTTGAGTAGTATAATGTACTAGTGTAATTGAAAGTGTTCATAGTAGCACATGGCACATTGAGTGTAAGAGTAAGTTTACATACAAAATTACGCTGAATTAAATATTTCATTGCGTTAACTGTTGAATTAAATTTAATACGATGGATAATAATGAAAGTAAAGTCAGTATGATTGATGTAACTGTCACGGGGGAGGTAGAAATTCATTCAGACCCTAATGTGGTCAAAGAAAGCATTTTAAATAAATCAGATGATATAAATGATTCAGGAATGGAGACAACTCCAAGCCTGATAGATGAAAATAATTTGACGCAATCTGTAATAATGAGTGAAGCAAAAGCAGAATCTACTCCTATAATAAGTAAAGTAAAAGAACTGTCAATGGACGATATATATAATTTCATGAAAACAATATCTGATAACCTGAGTAGTGATATCAATAAAATGAGTAGTAATAGTAACGTAAAATTTGGCGTTCAAAATAATGAAATTAAAGAAATAAAGAGTAGTTTCGAAGTACAGAATAACAAATTTGATGAGTTAAAAAGCGAAATACATGAACAAAAAATCAAATGTGAAAGTAATTTCAGTGACCTAAAAAACCATATTAATGAAATCAATAAAAATGTTGAGAAAACCAATGAGATATTTGCCAGTAAATGTAACGAATTAGAACAGAGTATTGAGAGAATGGGAGTGTGGGAATAAATACAGCTAAGTGCAATGTAAACGAAAATAACGAAGAAATAAACGATAAGGTAAGAAATGTGGTTAATACAAGTGAAAATAATGGAGATATATGTGTAAATAGTAATGGTGTTAGTTTAAATGCAAAACAGGTGACGGTAAACAAGGTGAGCAATAATGATCATTCTAATAATGAGTTAACAAGTGATAACAATGATATAATTAAAAATGGGGTGTTAGAGAGTAAGGTGGTTAATATGGAGAGTGATGATGAAGATTTTGTTGAAGTCGAATTTAATAACGAAGTGGTAGCGAGTGTTGATGAAATGGGGAGTGTGTGTGAAGAGAGGTTAGGTGGGCAAAGGGCAGATTTATCCCAAATATATAGTGAAACAGGGTTTTCACAAGTGTTTTATGAGGACAGAGTTTCCTCCAGTAGTTGTGTGGAAGACAAGGTGTCTTCAAATAGTCCCTTAATTTTTTGTGGTGTTCTTGGAAGAGCCAAGAAGTATAGTAAGTTTGTTGTGCCCTTTGCATGTAGTGAAGTAGTTCAGGGGGGTTGTGACAGGTGTTATGATGAAAGTGAGTATGAGAGAGAGAGAGAGAGAGAGAGCTAGAGTGGTTTAAGCTAAATAGAGGTTATGGAGAGTTGATAGAGAGGTTAAAATTTGAGAAAATAGATGATATGAAATGCTTACCTTGTGAAATAGATATTGATGATTATTTTGAGGATACCATTGTAGATGATAGACACTTACCTTATGATGTGATGGATATAGTAGAAGAATATGATAAAATAACTTACCTTATGTTAACCAAAAATACTGATGGAGACAGGACCAAAAATACCAAAGTAGACGGGTTTTATGAATTAATAGCCAATAATGGTGTCAAAGAATATGCTGATATAATTAATGATAATGGTCATTACAATAATAATTATAATGTAAGGAGTGCAATTAAAGATGATAATTGTTATGTAAAAGTAAGACTAGTTTACGATGATGGCGGTTAAATAAAAAATCAGTGAATGGACATTTAATTATTTTAGTTTATGTTGATGACCTGGCTAACTTATGAAATGAGGTGTTCAGGTATAAGATTCGAGAAAAAATATCAATAACTGGCTCTTCACCATACCATAACCTTAACTGACTTGTTTCCTCTTAGTCGTACTGGTTTGCCTTTAGCAAAGTACTGGTTGCACACATATGTACCTTCTTAACATAAACATATTACATTTGTTATTTATTACAATTTATTACTTTCCTAATCAAGTAGACATTTATATTTCACAAAAACCTATATTCAAAATAAACACTGCTAATCTTTCAATTTCTTAATAATTAAACATTTTAACTATATATTGTAACGTAATCTCTTTACTGTTACTTACTGATTATATTTTCGAATGTTCAAAAGCCCCAATGTTGGGTTCGCCATTCTGTAACGTCTCGCGGTTAAAGTCGCGGAGTCGTCAGAGTACCTTTTGCGATTGTCACTGTTAATCCTTTATTGATTGTATTTGCAAAAGTTCAGTGTCCGTTATAATTTATGTTTAACTTAAATAAAACCAAGAAAAAAGAAATCGAGAGTGTGTGATTTGGGAGAATTCAACGAAGTTGTTAGGAGAGAGAGTGCAAAAAGTATTATCCTCTTGGCATACAATTACTTAGTTTAAATTTCTCCGCTCATAAGACCAGCTGATTTTGACGTTTACAAACAAATTGGAGGTTAAATTAACACCAATTGTCTGTAATGTTTTCTGGTTGTTCGTCCTCTTCTGTGTCTACTGACAATCTGTAAACAACTACCCTCTACTGAAAATAATACACATTTTATTATTTATAACAAAATATTCATGGTATTTATTTAATAAATACACTGTTTTTTTTTTATCTTCTCCCAATACAGAAAGTTATAATCGATTCTCCCTGTCAACACAACATTAGTTCGATCTTATTTGGTAAACATAGAAGTATAACAAATATTTTTTATCCTTTATGAAATATAAAACAATAAAAATTTATTTTATTTTTTTTTAATTTCCCAGGGTTATTTGTAAGTTCTTTGTGCTATGAGACGGTCAGAAATGAATAATTTCATACCAAGCTTTACAAAATAAATATAGATTATATTTTGTTTTTCTTTAGTCTGTAGTTCCGGGTTTATCCGCCAGAGTACAGGTTATGTTCCTCGCTACAAATACGGAATTATTTAATGGCATCTGAACACTCACAGATATCCGTTATGAAGATGTTTTGGTTAACAAAAATTAATAAAGTTTGTTTCACCTCTTTTCCTGAAGTGTTTACTTGTATGGTGATGTTTCTAATGTTAGAAGTTATAGTTGAGTTGTAATTTAGTTAATTTTAACTAGGATACGGTCTCACCAAAATCTCGAAGTGCTAGATACTAGGCCTGGAACCAGTCTTTAAGTTTCTCAAAATTTTGTCAAATAAAGGCTTGGATGGTGCTACTTGCAGAAGTTCTAATAGAAGGTGTACATCTCTCGTCAATTTTTATTAAATTTCGCACTGTTTATTCCGAAAGTATTCATAAATTTTTATATTTTTAAATAGGCATTACACTTTTTTCAAACGTTCACCTCTCAATCGTTTTAACAATTAAATTATATCTTGTTAGTTGGTTACTGTTAGTAACCAAGAATTTTTTATGGTTTTTTATTGGTGAATCTATATACTTTTGAGTATATAGGCTATTATTAATTATTATAAATTTATTTCTTCTTTATAGAAAAATAATCCTTTTTTAATTTTGTTTATAATCCATTTTAATTTATATAAGGTTTTTCTTTCCATTTTCTCTTAAGCTTATACATAGGTCTTTAATATTTTATTTTCCTTCAATTGTATTTATTTATTATTTATTATTTTCTTAAAGTATCCTTACTCTAAACTAGTTTCCTATGCCATCTTACTTACATAGTATTATTTTATATTATTATTATTTCATATCTAACCCTGGGTTATCTTATATTTAAACACAATTATTATATTAAACATAAAATTATACCTAGGTACAAAACCTTTGTGGCTTACACAATACAAATTATACAAAATACAAACAAAATACAAAATTTATCAGCAGCAATATAGTCCACTGCTACAATTGATGGCTTTTCCATCTACATTTTAAAAGATGCTCCTTTTTAACAATTTACCCTCTCACTATGTACACTATATCTCACTTTGTACACTATGTCACTTTGTTATTGTTTATAGTGTTCTGTAGTACAAAGTATTCTATAGCTAGGTGCATAATACCCATTTCTGACCTTTAGAGTGGGGTGATTGTGTTATCATATTTGGGCATGGGTTATGTAACGTTACATAAAGCCCCCCCACTAGAACAGATTTATTTTTGTTTACTGGTTTTAAAAAAATAAATTGTTGAACCCTTCACTCTTCGGATTCTTCCATATATCTTCATAATATTCCTTCCTTTCTGATTGTTTATACACCTGTTATTCGGTTAATGGTAATAAGCTGGATTTTATATTCAACTCTCTCTTTCTCTCTCTCTCTCTCTTGGAGGCATATTCATCAATGATTTATTTCTCTGGGTAGTGGTCTTCCACATATTACTTGATAAGGGCTGGTCACACTAATCATAAAAAACTTGTTTTAACACTTATATTTCTATTTACTTCTATAAATTCGCGTTCTCAATTAAGCTTCTGTCTGCTATCTTCCTTCTATTTTCTACATTCATACTTCTGGAATCTAATATCACTCTTTTTTCAGCTATTTTATATTTATCCCTTAAATATTCAATTTCCCTAACATTTTTCCCTATCCTGTGTGGTGGTTCACTTCGGGTGGCCACTTTTGGGTCCATTACTCCGCTGTCCATCCTTACACCTTCTGAGACCAGGGGAACATCATCCCTGCTCAGGAAAATTATTGCCGGAACATTTCTATGGTCAATTCATTATAATAAGAAACTTATAAGTAGTCGATTTGCGACGAATACTAAACACTTTTGGGATTCTTCATACTGTTGCTGTTTGCATTTAATTATATATTTCTTTTCTTCTTGATTCCTTCTTCTTTTTCATTAACTAATAGCATATAACATTATTGATAGGCATTATTTTAAAATCCTTTTAACTTTCCTTCTTGTGACATATTTTCTCCATATCATTTCTTCTTATATCATCTTCAATTCCGAGAGATTCTAAATTATTGTTGTATTAATTATTATCCTCCTTCAGCTTCATTGTAGTCATTAAATTATTCGTTATTCTTCTTATTTGAGCACATTACCATCAATTTTATTTATTTATTTATTTATTCTTCTGTTTGTTACCATCAAAAATATTATTTTTCCTATTATTCCATTTTAAATCAGTTATTTATAATTATTATTTAATAATCTGTTCTTACATTTTCTTGGTGGTTTGTCTTTTTATTTGATCAAATTGTTTCGAAATATTTAGTAAGTTGTCCTTACATACTTTTATTAAATCAAATGTTTGCGAAATATCTTAAGTAAGTTGTACTAACATACTTTTATTAAATCAAATGGTTGCAAAATATCTTGAGTAAGTTGTACTTACATACTTTTTATTAAATCATATTGTTTCAAAATATTTAGTAAGTTGTACTTACACATTGTTTGAATTTTGGGGTTTTTCTTTCCCATGGGTTGCTTGGTCGGTTTTCTGAAAATCAGTCCCCTTTTTTCTGGTTGGTTATCGTTTAGTTTAACCATGGTCCATTAACTCAGGTACTCCCTTTTTTCGGATTACTGGGGTGTTTGGAATTAATTCTCTCCTTGACAATCTTCTTACCATCCGGCTCTCCCACTTTGCTGCTATGAACCCTTCATTTAAGTACCGGTCTTCCGTCATTGTTCGCTCTTTTTTAACTAACAGGTATTGTACCTCCTCTGACATAACATATTCACTCATTTTTAATAGCATTCCATTCCCTTTTTCCTCTGGATTACTTACCAAATTTTTTAATGATATATTCCGTCTTGATGATATGACTAATATCTTCTGATGCACTTCAATCGTCGACACATTTAACTGGGATGGAAACTTAATTAACTCCCTCTGTTCGTTAATTGGAAGGTTAAATATATTAATTAATCCACTCGTCCTCATCTCCAATACTTCTTTTATATTTTATATTTTCTTTCTACATATTTTTCTTATTTTCTTGGTCTTCTTTTCCATGGTTTGAATATCCTTTTTGTTGTGGCTATTTTTATTTTCAGATAATATTACACCTTGGTATTCTGTAATTTCTATTTCCTTCCTGCTCTCTTCTGTATTCGGACTTACTTTAATCCCTTCTGAAGTGCTGTC
Source organism: Magicicada septendecula (assembly GCA_034769895.1). NCBI lineage: Eukaryota > Metazoa > Arthropoda > Insecta > Hemiptera > Cicadidae > Magicicada > Magicicada septendecula. The sequence continues at coordinate 151,475,262 of CM068372.1, forward strand.
TAGTGTTTCATCCAACTTCTTGAAACCACTGTCCATTTGCTTATTTGTCTCCTCGTTGTATTCATCTGCTTTTTGTCTAAGTGTATTAACATTTTCAAACTTCTCCCCGAAAGTTTCCCATATCTCCTTATTGAACTTCTCCAGCTTACCCTCAATCCGCTTTAAACTTTCTTCGTTTATTTTCTCAATTTGTTTTAAACTGTCCCTCAAAGTTTCATTTTGCTTCCTCGAGTTCTCCTCCTGTTTCTTAAAACTTTCATCTATTTTGTCAAATTTTTGCTCAAGGTTTCATTTTGTTTCCTTGCGTTTTCATCTATTTTGTCAAATTTTGCACTCAAGGTTTCATTTTGTTTCCTTGCGTTTTCATCTATTTTGTCAAATTTTTCACTCAAGGTTTCATTTTGTTTCCTTGCGTTTTCCTTATTTTCTTCTTTCATCTGTCTTATTAAGTTTTCATTGTTTTGTCTGCTTTGTTCTGCCATAAATTTCATTATTTCTTGCCAATTTGGTTCTTCTCTGGCTACCGCTTGGTCACCCACCTGTTGCTCCTTTTCCGTGTCCATAACTACTTCGGTTTCTTCTTTATCGCCCGTCGGTTGTTCTATTTCACTGTCCGCAACTACCTCTATTTTTTGTTCCAGTCCACCTTCTTCCTTCTCTTTTTCTTCTGCCCTCTTCTTCTATCTGCCTCTGGTATTATGCATTTCTTGTTTTCTCATAACTCCCGATGAAAATTAGGTTTTTTGTTATATTATTTTGTCGAATATCTCAAAATTTCTTTCCCAATTAAAGCCCTTTTAAGTTGAGCGCCATTCTGTAACGTAATCTCTTTACTGTTACTTATTGATTATATTTTCGAATGTTCAAAAGCCCCAATGTTGGGTTCGCCATTCTGTAACGTCTCGCGGTTAAAGTCGCGGAGTCGTCAGAGTACCTTTTGCAGTTGTCACTGTTAATCCTTTATTGATTGTATTTGCAAAAGTTCAGTGTCCGTTATAATTTATGTTTAACTTAAATAAAACAAAGAAAAAAGAAATCGAGAGTGTGTGATTTGGGAGAATTCAACGAAGTTGTTAGGAGAGAGAGTGCAAAAAGTATTATCCTCTTGGCATACAATTACTTAGTTTAAATTTCTCCGCTCATAAGACCAGCTGATTTTGACGTTTACAAACAAATTGGAGGTTAAATTAACACCAATTGTCTGTAATGTTTTCTGGTTGTTCGTCCTCTTCTGTGTCTACTGACAATCTGTAAACAACTACCCTCTACTGAAAATAATACACATTTTATTATTTATAACAAAATATTCATGGTATTTATTTAATAAATACACTGTTTTTTTTTTATCTTCTCCCAATACAGAAAGTTATAATCGATTCTCCCTGTCAACACAACATTAGTTCGATCTTATTTGGTAAACATAGAAGTATAACAAATATTTTTTATCCTTTATGAAATATAAAACAATAAAAATTTATTTTATTTTTTTTTAATTTCCCAGGGTTATTTGTAAGTTCTTTGTGCTATGAGACGGTCAGAAATGAATAATTTAATACCAAGCTTTACAAAATAAATATAGATTATATTTTGTTTTTCTTTAGTCTGTAGTTCCGGGTTTATCCGCCAGAGTACAGGTTATGTTCCTCGCTACAAATACGGAATTATTTAATGGCATCTGAACACTCACAGATATCCGTTATGAAGATGTTTTGGCTAACAAAAATTAATAAAGTTTGTTTCACCTCTTTTCCTGAAGTGTTTACTTGTATGGTGATGTTTCTAGTGTTAGAAGTTATAGTTGAGTTGTAATTTAGTTAATTTTTACTAGGATACGGTCTCACCAAAATCTCGAAGTGCTAGATACTAGGCCTGGAACCAGTCGTTAAGTTTCTCAAAATTTTGTCAAATAAAGGCTTGGATGGTGCTACTTGCAGAAGTTCTAATAGAAGGTGTACATCTCTCGTCAATTTTTATTAAATTTCGCACTGTTTATTCCGAAAGTATTCATAAATTTTTATATTTTTAAATAGGCATTACACTTTTTTCAAACGTTCACCTCTCAATCGTTTTAACAATTAAATTATATCTTGTTAGTTGGTTACTGTTAGTAACCAAGAATTTTTTATGGTTTTTTATTGGTGAATCTATATACTTTTGAGTATATAGGCTATTATTAATTATTATAAATTTATTTCTTCTTTATAGAAAAATAATCCTTTTTTAATTTTGTTTATAATCCAATTTAATTTATATAAGGTTTTTCTTTCCATTTTCTCTTAAGCTTACACATAGGTCTTTAATATTTTATTTTCCTTCAATTGTATTTATTTATTATTTATTATTTTCTTAAAGTATCCTTACTCTAAACTATTTTCCTATGCCATCTTACTTACATAGTATTATTTTATATTATTATTATTTTATATCTAACCCTGGGTTATCTTATATTTAAACACAATTATTATATTAAACATAAAATTATACCTAGGTACAAAACCTTTGTGGCTTACACAATACAAATTATACAAAATACAAACAAAATACAAAATTTATCAGCAGCAATATAGTCCACTGCTACAATTGATGGCTTTTCCATCTACATTTTAAAAGATGCTCCTTTTTAACAATTTACCCTCTCACTATATACACTATATCTCACTTTGTACACTATGTCACTTTGTTATTGTTTATAGTGTTCTGTAGTACAAAGTATTCTATAGCTAGGTACATAATACCCATTTCTGACCTTTAGAGTGGGGTGATTGTGTTATCATATTTGGGCATGGGTTATGTAACATTACAATATCTTGCATTATCATTTCAATTTTGGATTTTTCTCAGATATTTTAATCATCTTAATTTAATTGTCTACTATTTATTATCCATTTCAAGTCAAAAAATAAACTATGCCAATCCATTACACATATTTCCAACTTTTAAATTTACTGCCAAAATGTATATGTTTTAAATGAATTTAATTTTTATTATAAACATTCATAATTATATATTGACAATTATTAGAAAAGAAAAAACTTTTACTATCATAAAATCGATTTCAACTATAAACTGATTACAATATAATATACCCAGAACACTATGAATCAGCTTATATCTTATCAAAGTAGCATAACCTCAAATAGAGAACATGAAAACATAATATACTTTAATTCAATTTTGTAATTAAATTTTCGAACTGTTACATTATAATTTCTACTTTTTTTTTCCAATATTTATCTCTTCTATTTCCATTACGATTTATAGTTATTACCTACATTATAAGGCATACTACTTCGGTTATTTTTTATACAATATAAAATGTGATTAGATACTACACAGAAAATTATTCAATACAATAGGTACATAAGTCATCACAACAATCTCCTCCAATACTTCTTTACTATTGGCACTACTACAATAATCATCAATTTCTTCTCTTTATTCAATCAGAGCTTATTTAGTAACAATTTAAAAACCTTCTTCCAGGCCCCCCCTGGACTGTAGCGCCCAGTTGCCTCCACAAGAACTGAAGTTAAGGAGGAATTTTGTCATCTCCTGTCCTTGCTTCAGTGTTACAAAACATTCGGTATTACTGATGTCCGAGGACACCAGTAATCCTACTAAACTTAGGTATATGCCCTTAAATGGTCTACCATCCCATTCGATGGATAGCCGCTGTTCCATAGTTCTGGTGATTCCCCTGATTTACCCCCCAGTTAATTTCTAAATTCACCTCTTACAACGATAACAAGCTATGGCCAGACTTAAGGCAGCACGTGACGTAATGTGCCCTGACCATAGCTAGTCAAAGCTGAGCCAATTCCACCGTCAGGGTTTGGTGGGGCCGTGACCGCCCGAAAATGTGGAATCACTTTAGTTTATATTACACACAATACAATTACATGTTTAGATTCCTACACACTTACATAATCAACATAATAGACATTAACATTGCTACATTAAACTAAACAATTCACCTTTAAATAATTTGTATAGAAAATTGTAAACATTACTACTTGAACTTTCTATCAACCTTTAATTATTTATCATTTATTGTACCATTAAATTCTCCAAAAATTCAAATTTATTATCAACATTCATTTTACATCATATTTCAAATTCAACTTTGACCAAAAATAACATACCTTACAGTTTTACTTTCATTTCAAATTCTACTAAATCTTTCACTTGTTACATTTATTATTACATTTCATTATGAAATTCTGTTAAGTATTTTCATCACCTATTTGTTCAGGTGATTCTCAGTCAGTAATAATGATCTGATTTATTGAACGGGCATTAAATATAACCTTACCCACCTTCTTCCTTCTAACGACCACTAACGGATTTACATAGGGTGACACCAATCTCTCGATAAAATTTACCTCCACTAATTCTCTAACTCCACTTAAATCATTCTCCTCTTATTACAAAATACCTGATACCCTCTTTTGTACCTAGGATGTGTGTTCCCTTCCCTTATACTCATTCCCTTATTAGTTCCTGGCCTTTTCCCAGGTAACTCCGCCAAACCCCATTTAAATCTATTCACCTCCCGCCACAACGCCTGTCGTTGAGGACTCCTTACCACAACACCCTCTTTACAAAATTTCACCACCACCTGTTTACTCTCCAATCACATTACTCTCACTTTCTCTACATACATGCACTATCACTACTGTGTCCCTACTACTGACCCGTTTCTGTATTATTTTTATTTCCAAAATTCTTATTTTGTCTAACACCCATTTAAAATTAACTCTTATTTAATAAATTATTAAATAAACAAATTATTTATTTAAACAAATTAAGTGCTTATTTAATAAACAAACAGCTTATTTAAGCAAATTTTTTGTTTCTTCACAATGTTACTTAAATGCAAAAATGTTGTAAATATGCAACAAATTTTTCAAGTTAATATAAAAATTTGTTCAATACATGTTTTTTAGCCAATCATGTTTAAAATCGATTTTTCTTCAATATTATATTTCTATTGGATAAATTTCAGTGAAAGTTTTCTCCACTGATGAAGCTTATAATAAGCGAAAACTGGTTCAGGCTATAAGGTAAAACTTTGACGTTTTTACCCATAAAAAACTTTGTGTTCCAAGTTGGTAGTGATTTAATTATATGTAGTTAATCAACGGACACGTCATGGACAATGAAATCCAACAATCCATCTATTTCTCACTGGAAGAAGTGATGCCTTGTAACTTCTGACAATTCCAACACTGCTCCTCTGTACATGTTTTTTTTTAATCCTAATCCTAATACACATCAGGACCATCATGTATCCTACACATGTCATTCCCTGCCCTCCTGTCTGATACCACAATTGTGCAGCAGGTAGAGATAATAATAATAATAATAACCTAATAAAAAAGAAACCTAAGAGATTAGTCCAAAATTCAATAAAGTTTGTGTTTATTCCTGTGATTCTATTATTACAGCTGTGAATTAACAAGTGCTTCTTGAAGATAAACTACATAATTTTCCTATGACATAAATTTGACTTGGTTTGCTTATGTAACTTTGTATCGATAAAGATAAAATAATAATTAATTTTTATATTGTAAAGCATATATACTTAAGTACTCACTATACTAAGTACTCATTCACTCATTATAATACATCATTAAATAGACCATGTGATAGCTGTAGGTTTTTAGTACATCTTAATAAGGATTGTTTAATAAAATGCAAACAATTGCTTCCATGGCCTTGAAACAATTAATGTTCGCTCTTTATACTATAAAAACGTCTGAATAAATATGGTTTAACTCAAATTTCCATTGTGGCATTTGTTATCAGTATGATTTAAACAACCTAAACAATTTATTTACATACACAGAGGCAGAGCATATTAGTGCCAGTAAAAAGTATGTTTCTGACGTAAGTGACTGTGGGTTTGTTTTTTCTTTTGCTTGCCATAGAGATCAACCCACAGACCAGAATATGCCAAATGACTTATTTTTAACAAGATCTATTAATACACAGTGCTGGCACATGGTATTTACAAAGCACAGCACATATGATTCACTTGTAAACACTGTAAATGTTCTTATGACAGATAAATGAAAATGCATACACACACGTTTACTAGCCAACTACAAACACCTTTGCAGACGTTTAGACAGACACACAGTTTCACTATCGAATAAATAGAAGGGAATTAATGTGTTTTCACAGTGTCTCACACAGACATTTGTTATGTCAATGAAAATATAACCAATTTATTAAACATTTAACACTGTTTGTCTTTGTTTTTTATATTATGTTTCATGCCAGTAGAGTCTGTATAATTATGTGCCAAAGCATATACCCCAATACTTCCTTCACAAACCAGCAAACCATTTGTAAAAATGGATGACAGTAAAATGTATGTTTTATTTTGATTAGGACTTTACACTGTATCCAAATGATCACCAGATACTTAATTTGTTTCTTAACAGAAGACAAATAACTTAGTCTCTCAATCATATCTAATGATGGTGAGTCCTGTTAAACAAAGTAATCAATTTTAATCTCTTTTTTGTAGAATCTTTTTAGTATCTTCAGTAGAATGGAGCCAACAGAAGCTGGACTCGTAAGGTAAAAAAATTATAACCAAAGAAATTGGTCAGCAGAATAGTGTAGTTTAGTTGCAGGCAGTACATTTTCTGTCTTACAAGAAGAATTATTATTTAGCTAAAAGTAGCATAGACTGTATTAGAGGTCTTACTCCAAATGGAGTGATGGAATTTTTACCTTAAGCGAGCAGTTCTCTAAGGAAATTACTCAGTTCAAAATACATTATTAGCTGTTCCTTCAGACTGTGAGCTTAGTATCAGCTATAGTCCACTCTTAAAATAGTTTGCTAAACTCATAAAATCATAGTCTTACATAACTGATAATTACAAATGTGACAATCAGAGCAGATAATCATTTTAACACTGTCTGAAGAAGAGATAGTTGCATCTAAATTGATTGTTTTTCAGTGAGTTATATGATTTTAATTCCCAATGACTGATAGCAAAACATAACAACTTAAAACATAAATTGAATCGGTGAGTTCAGAAACAACATAAGTCACTTTTTTTTTGAAAGTGACTTTTTTGTAGAACATTGATATTTAGGTATAAATACATCCAATGAGTGCAGAAACAACACTAGTCACACGTGTTGTCATGGAAATGTAGAGGTAGTAGACCATCGATTGAGAGCAGAAACTACTTCAGTCAGTGACTTATGTTGTTTCTGCTCTCACTGTGTGTGGTGGCAGCACTGTTGTCAACCAGCTGTTTGAGAAGCATTATTGTTAACAGCTGATATTATTCTTTAGTCTAACATCTGACTATTTGTGAAGGTTTTGTTTGTTATATACTACTCTTATTAAGTCATTTTTAAAATGAGTGATATAAGTAGTGACAGTGATGAACCTGCTTTAAAGAGAAGAAAGAGAAATCCTGAAAGTCACAAGAAGAACATTATCCGTAGTGCAAAGGTTAAAGGTATTGAACACACAAATTGGAAAGGTAAAATAGTTCAGGCTAGGAAAACCGGTGAAAGTTGTAAATGTAATAAGAAGTGTTTTGATAATTTTAATGAAGATCAACAGTTAAACATATTATTTAAATTTAATTCATTTGGTTCTAAAGATGAACAGGAAATTTTTTTGCAAAATCTGATTGAAAAACATGACATAAAAACTCGTAGACCTCGTACAGAAATTCCAAAATCAAGACAGTGTAGCTTCGAATATTTTTTGTTGAAAAACGGGGACAGAATAAATGTTTGTAAACAAGCATATATTTCTTTATTTGGAGTACTCCTGGGCGAATTCGCCGATTGTGTGCACTTTTACTTCAAGGGTGTGCTCCTAAAGATAAAAGAGGTACAAATGAGAAAGTGAACATTATTGAACCAGAGGTATGTAAAGCAGTTCATGACCATATACAGTCATTTCCTACGAAAAGGACATATTATGGAGGGCATCAAATTAAGTATTTAGATAGTAGATTAAACGTAAAAATAATGCATGAGCTGTATCTAAAAAAACATACAACGTTATCAGTAAAATATGAGTTTTTCCTTAAGTATTTTAAAGAACATTTTGAATTACGGTTTGGTCGACCACAAATAGATACTTGTATTAAATGTGAAGAGCTAACTGTTAAAATAAAAAGCCTAAGTCTCTCAGAATCAGCAAAACGAGCTGCTGTTGCAGAAAAAATTGTACATGTTCGTCGGTCAAAAACGTTTTACACAAAAATTAAGAAATATCTGATATGTGCAAGAACAATGAAAATGTCGTTGGCTTCAGTTTTGATTTTATGCAAAACCTCCCTTTACCAAATCATCCTGTCCAAGATATATTGTAACGTCTCATGGTTTTCTCCGAGTCAATCTAACGTCTTACCTATATACTTTCCTACCTAAACACCACGTTTGTACGTCATCTTGTAACGTCTTGCGGTTTATTTCCCTGAGTAGTAGTAATTTTACGTCTATTTATGCTCTTCGAAAATCTCGCTTTATTAAGAGTCACAGAATTTGTTATATTTTATGTTCATGTTTCCAAAAATTGAGTGTGTGTGATTATGTAAATATTTACTTAGATTTTATTTGTGTGAAATCAATACCGTTGTTCGACAGTAGTTAGGAGAGAGAGTGCAAAGAAAATTACTCTCTTAGTATACGATTAATTATTTCAAATTTCTCCGCTCATGAGACCAGCTGACTGTAAAGTTTACAAACACATTTGAGGTTAAACTAACTCCAAATGGTACGTAATATTTTCTGGGTGTCCGTTCTCTTCTCAGTCTTCTGACAATCTGTAACCAACTACCATCTACTGGAAATAATACACATTTTTATTCAAACAACAAAGTATTCATTGGATTTATTTAGTAATTTTTCTATCTGCTCCCAAAACAAAAAGGGATAATCGATTCTTACTGACAACACAGAATTAGTTCGATCTTATTTTTAAACATATAGTATATAACAAATATTTTTATTTTTTATTTCAATAACAATAAAGAAACAATTTATTAATTTCCCAGGGTTATTCTAGAGTTCTTTGTACTATGAGAAAGTCAGAAATGAATATGAGTTAATACCAAGCTTTACATAAATACAGTTTTATAATTTGTATTATTTATGTTATGTAGTTGCTTGTTTGACCGCTAGAGAGCAGATTACGTTTCTTCACTGAAAACACGAAAGTTATTTAATGGCGGCCGGAATATTCACCAGAACGTTTTGCTGTTTTTTGGGTTAACAAAATAATAAAGTTTATGTTCACCTCCTTTACTGAAGTATTTAAGGAAATTGTGCTGTTTCTAGTGTTATAAGTTTATAATTGAGGTGTTATTTAGTTAAATTTTACTCGGTAACGATCTCACCAAAAATGTCGAAGTCTGTGGGCTAGGCCTGGACGTCGAAGGTTGATTTTTCAAGGTTTCATCAAATTACGGGCGAGAATTGTTCTATTCGAAGGAGTTCTAATATGTAGTGGACATCACTGGTTAATTTTATTAATTTTGCACTACTTATTCCAAATGGTATTTGTTAATTTCTTAATTTTTATAGGCATTACACTTTTTCAAAACGTTCACTTCCAATAGTTTTAACAATTAATTCCAAACTTGTTAGTTGGTTACTCTTAGTAACCAAGAATTTTTATGGTTTTCTATTGGTGAATCTATATACTTTTTAGTATATAGGCTATTATTAATTATTATACAGTCATTTCTTCTTTTTAGAAAAATAATCCTTTTTAGATTTTATTTATAATCGAATTTAATTTATTTAAGGTTTTTCTTTATATTTTTCCTTAAGCTTGTACATTGGTATTTTATAAAATAATCCCTTTTAATTTGATTTATATATGATTTATCATTTACTTAATGTATCCTTACTCTAAACTATTTTTCATATGCCATCTTTCTAACATAGTATTATTTTATATATTATTATTTTATATTTAACCCTGGGTTATCTTATATTTAAACAAAATCATTATTTTAAACACAAAGATTATTCCTTGGTACAAGACCTTTGTGGCCTACACAATACAAAATTACACAAAATACAAAAAATACAAAACTTGTCAGCAGCAATATAGTCCACTGCTACAATATTGATTGTTTTCCATCTGTGAGATGCTCTTTTTAAAAGTTTACACTTCCACCAAGTACACTATATTTCACTTTGTACACTGCACTTTCACCATTATTGTTTACAGTGTTTTGTAGTACAAAGTTTTTTATAGCTTGGTACATAATACCCATTTCTGACTTTTAGAATGGGGTGATTACTGGTTTGAACGATGGTGATTGTGTTATCATATTTGGGCAGGGGTTATGTAATGTTACATAAAGCTCCCCCACTAGAACAGATTTATTTTTGTTTACTTGTTTTAAAAAATAATCGTTGAACTCTTCAGTCTTTGGATCTTTCATCATTCTTTGTAAGATCTCTTTATTTCTGATTGGTTATACACCTGTTATTCGGTTAATGGTAATAGGCTGGATTTTATATTCAACTCTCTCTCTCTTGGAGGCAAATTCATTAATGATTTAATTTCTCTGGGTAGTGGTCTTTCACATATTACTTGATAAGGGCTGGTCACACTAATCATAAAAAACTTGTTTTAATACTCATTTTTCTATTTACCTTTATATAAATTCGATTTCTCAATTAAGCTTCTGTCTGCTATCTTCCTTCTGTTTTCTTCATTCATACTTCTGGAATCTAATATCAATCTTTTCAGCTATTTTATCATCCCTTAAATATTCAATTTCCCTAACTATTTTTCCCTATCCTGTGCGGTGGTTCAGTTCAGGTGGCCATGTTGGGTCCATTACTCCGCTGTCCATCCTTACACCTTCTGAGACCAGGGGAACATCATCCCTGCTCAGGAAAATGATTGCTGGAACATTTCTACAGTCAATTCGTTATAATAAAAAAATTACAAGTAGTCGATTAGTGACTAATACTAAACACTTTTGGGATTCTTCACGTTGTAGCTGTTTGCATTTAATTATATATTTCTTTTTCTTCTTGATTCCTTCTTCTTTTTCATTAACTAATAGCATATAACATTATTGATAGGCATTATTTTAAAATCCTTTTGACTTTCCTTCTTGTGACATATTTTCTCCGTATCATTTCTTCCTATATCATTTTCAATTCCGAGAAATTCTAAATTATAGTTGTATTAATTATCATCCTCCTTCAGCTTCATTGTAGTCATTAAATTATTCGTTATTCTTCTTATTTGAGCACACTACCATCCATTGTTTTTATTTATTTATTTATTCTTCTGTTTGTTACCATCAAAATATTATTTTTTCTATCATTCCATTTTAAATCAGTTATTTATAATTATTATTTAATAATCTGTTCTTACATTTTCTTGGTGGTTTGTCTTTTTATTTTATCAAATTGTTGCGAAATATCTTAAGTAAGTTGTACTTACATACTTTTTGAATTTTGGGGTTTTATTAAATCATATTGTTCCTGAATAAATTAAGTAAGTTGTCCTTACATAGTTTTTGAATTTTGGGGTTATATTAAATCAATCCTTTTTCTCAATATTTTATTTAAAATTAGTTTAACCGTTTTCGGTATCATTCACAACACAGATTGATCCACTCTTATATTTTTCCTGTGGATTCTGTTGGTTAAACTTGTCAATAAAATTTGCTATTGGTTTGCCCCATTGTGGATCACTACCATACATTTCAATATTGTCGTACATATATTGTCTCTCATCTTTATTACTTGGACCAGGATTAGGACCTTGGTTTTCCCAACGGTCAACTCGTTTGTCCACCTTTCTTTGTCGCTGTTCATCTTGTCTCCTCGAATCACTCTCCTCAGCCATTATATAATTTACTTGGGCTTGATTAGTTCCCTGATTGTCGCTTGGTGGATTTCCCGAGGGTATGTCCCTATTTCTATCCCCACTTCTGGACCTCCAATATTCATTATGATCATTCCATTGTTGTCTATTGTCGTGGTTTCTCTCATCTCGTCTATCATAATTTTGTTTCTGGTTAAAATACAGTCGTTTTCCTTGGTAACGATTATTGTAATAATTGTTGTTGACACTGACATAATTTACCCTTGGTCGAGTATCTCTGGGTTGTTCGTTTTTCCGCTCCTCTGTATTCCCTGACATCCATCTACTCCTCCTGTAATATGATTCTTGCTCATAATTCTCTAAGAGCATTTCCATTCCTCCAATGGTTTTTATTTGTCCGCTTAGTCGAGCACTGATAATCTTTACCTCGAAGTGATATGCGATTTTGGTCACCAAACACTCTTCAGGGATCTTTGGGTCTAAATATTTTGCCACACATACCTTCCCCAAAAAATAAGCAGTAGGTGTCTGTCCTGTACTGCGGTCATACCTCCCATGACAGATATCGTCTCTAATAATGTTTTGCACTGACTCAGACCAGTACTTAAGCTTGAACATCATCTTGAAATTCCCATAATCACACACCTCGTTCCGGATTACAGTCCACCAATTATCGTTAATGTTTTTGAAACATTCATCGAGTATTCCTTTAATCATGTTCCATCGGTTCTCCTTCGACCTATTTAAAATTTCATCTACTCTTCCTAAAAATTCGAGTGGGTTTCTTCGATAATCTCAAAAGTTTACACTTTCCCTATTATCTTGGATAGTATGTTGAGTGTTGCATGTAGATCTGGAACCCATTCTATCTACCTCCCCTTGTAGGTTTGTTTGTAGTTGTTGTAAATTGTCTAATTTTTCTCCTTGGTTATGGAACTGGTTCTTAACATTTTCTATTGTCTCATTAAAATCTGTGAATTTACTGTTTATGTTGCTTTTTATACCATCCAATTGATCATTATTTTCCTGGCGTATGGCCATTATGCGAACTTGATTACTTTGTTCCTCTCGGTCCAGTCAGGCATCTATTACTGTTTTAATTTGTTCCATCTTTTCTTCTGTTTTATCTAATCTTTGATTGGTTTCTATTATTTTCTTTTCTGCCTCCTCCTTATATTCATCTACTCTTTGGCTAAGTGTTTTGTTAACATTTTCAATTTTACTCTCGAGATTTTCTCTTAACTCCTTATTGAAATTCTCCATTTTACCCTCAATTTGTTTTAAATTTTCATTATTCTCTTCAAATTTTGCATTCTTATCTTCCCTTTGTCCGTCAACAGTTTCTTTCAATTCGTGGTATTGTTCATTCATGGTTTGTCTGATATCTCCATGAATGGTCTCAATTTTTTCATTGAATTGTTTTACTAAACTTTCTTGAATACTATCTATTTTCTCATTGGTTTGTTTGTTTTGTTCCTTTAAAGTTTCGTTTTGTTTCTTTGAAGTTTCCTCCTGTTTCCTAAAACTTTCATCTATTTTATCAAATTTCTTGCTGGTTTGCTTTGAGTTCTCTTCCTGTTTCCTAAAACTTTCATCTATTTTGTCAAATTTTTTGCTCAAGGTTTCATTTTGTTTCCTCAAGTTTTCCTTATTTTCCTCATTTATTTGTTTATTGCTTTCCATTACAATCCTCAACAGCTCCTGCGTGCTCATGTCTTCCTTTTGGGTGGATTTATCTGGTTGGTCCCCTTGGGCATCCTCTTCAACTCTTTCCTTTTCCGTGTTTGTGACTACTTCTATTTCTGTTTCCTGTCCACCTTCTTCCTTCTCCTTGTCTTCTGCCCTCTTCTTCGATCTGCCTCTGGTATTATGCATTTCTTGTTTTCTCATAGTTGCCGACGAAAATTAGGTTTTTTGTTATATTATCTTTCGTATATCTCAAAATTTCTTTCCTAATTAAAGCCCTTTTAAGTTGAGCGCCATCTTGTAACGTCTCGCGGTTTTCTCCGAGTCAATCTAACGTCTTACCTATATACTTTCCTACCTAAACACCACGTTTGTACGTCATCTTGTAACGTCTCGCGGTTTATTTCCCTGAGTAGTAGTAATTTTACGTCTATTTATGCTCTTCGAAAATCTCGCTTTATTAAGAGTCACAGAATTTGTTATATTTTATGTTCATGTTTCCAAAAATTGAGTGTGTGTGATTATGTAAATATTTCCTTAGATTTTATTTGTGTGAAATCAATACCGTTGTTCGACAGTAGTTAGGAGAGAGAGTGCAAAGAAAATTACTCTCTTAGTATACGATTAATTATTTCAAATTTCTCCGCTCATGAGACCAGCTGACTGTAAAGTTTACAAACACATTTGAGGTTAAACTAACTCCAAATGGTACGTAATATTTTCTGGGTGTCCGTTCTCTTCTCAGTCTTCTGACAATCTGTAACCAACTACCATCTACTGGAAATAATACACATTTTTATTCAAACAACAAAGTATTCATTGGATTTATTTAGTAATTTTTCTATCTGCTCCCAAAACAAAAAGGGATAATCGATTCTTACTGACAACACAGAATTAGTTCGATCTTATTTTTAAACATATAGTATATAACAAATATTTTTATTTTTTATTTCAATAACAATAAAGAAACAATTTATTAATTTCCCAGGGTTATTCTAGAGTTCTTTGTACTATGAGAAAGTCAGAAATGAATATGAGTTAATACCAAGCTTTACATAAATACAGTTTTATAATTTGTATTATTTATGTTATGTAGTTGCTTGTTTGACCGCTAGAGAGCAGATTACGTTTCTTCACTGAAAACACGAAAGTTATTTAATGGCGGCCGGAATATTCACCAGAACGTTTTGCTGTTTTTTGGGTTAACAAAATAATAAAGTTTATGTTCACCTCCTTTACTGAAGTATTTAAGGAAATTGTGCTGTTTCTAGTGTTATAAGTTTATAATTGAGGTGTTATTTAGTTAAATTTTACTCGGTAACGATCTCACCAAAAATGTCGAAGTCTGTGGGCTAGGCCTGGACGTCGAAGGTTGATTTTTCAAGGTTTCATCAATTTATGGGCGTGAATTGTTCTATTCGAAGGAGTTCTAATACATAGTGGACATCACTGGTTAATTTTATTAATTTTGCACTACTTATTCCAAATGGTATTTGTTAATTTCTTAATTTTTATAGGCATTACACTTTTTCAAAATGTTCACTTCCAATAGTTTTAACAATTAATTCCAAACTTGTTAGTTGGTTACTCTTAGTAACCAAGAATTTTTATGGTTTTTTATTGGTGAATCTATATACTTTTTAGTATGTAGGCTATTATTAATTATTATACAGTCATTTCTTCTTTTTAGAAAAATAATCCTTTTTAGATTTTATTTATAATCGAATTTAATTTATTTAAGGTTTTTCTTTATATTTTTCCTTAAGCTTGTACATTGGTATTTTATAAAATAATCCCTTTTAATTTGATTTATGTATGATTTATCATTTACTTAATGTATCCTTACTCTAAACTATTTTTCATATGCCATCTTTCTAACATAGTATTATTTTATATATTATTATTTTATATTTAACCCTGAGTTATCTTATATTTAAACAAAGTCATTATTTTAAATACAAAGATTATTCCTAGGTACAAGACCTTTGTGGCCTACACAATACAAAATTACACAAAATACAAAAAATACAAAACTTGTCAGCAGCAATATAGTCCACTGCTACAATATTGATTGTTTTTCATCTCCAGTACCAATCTGTGAGATGCTCTTTTTAAAAGTTTACACTTCCACCAAGTACACTACATTTCACTTTGTACACTGCACTTTCACCATTATTGTTTACAGTGTTTTTGGAGTACAAAGTTTTTTATAGCTTGGTACATAATACCCATTTCTGACTTTTAGAATGGGGGGTGATTACTGGTTTTAACGATGGTGATTGTGTTATCATATTTGGGCAGGGGTTATGTAATGTTACAATATTTTATTTGAGACAACTGTGGGTAAACTGTTTTGGAATTCACAATATGCAAACACAAAAGTCTAAGTTTTACCTTTATCATGAAGGTGAAAGGAAAAAGGGTGTCAATGAAGTTTGTTCTATGCTTTACAAATATATTACCTCCTCTATTCCTGACTCTGTGACTACTCTGTATCTGTTCTCAGATGGATGTGCAGGGCAAAACAAAAATCACACAATTATGCGTTTTTGCCTAGCCCTTGTAAACAGTGGCCAATTCAAGGAAATAACACATTATTTTCCAGTACAAGGACATTCTTACTTACCGAATGATAGAAACTTTGGTGTTGTAAAAAGAAAACTGAAGAAGTGTGACAGAATCTATGTACCACAAGAATATCAAGATATTATACAAAATTCCAGTTCTAAATTTGAGGTGGAACAACTTAAAACGAAAGAAATTTATAAGTTCAAGGAATGGTGGCCTAGTCATTATAAACGTACTTGTTTGTCTACTGAGTCGTATGGAAAAAGTCTTCCAAAAGAAAGGAAGCAAACTTTGGCTCCATCTGAGTTTATGTCTTTTAGTTACAAAAACAAAGGAGTGATTGTTGCTAAACGTTTCATTGATGGCTTACAACAACACACTTTCAATGTGCATAAAAACAAATCAGTGAACAGTGTAGTAGGCTTGCCTACAGTTCTAGCTTATCCCCAAAATAAAATTCCAATTAACAGATACAAAATAGAAGATATCAAGAAGATGTATATATACACTGTTCCTGAACACCAGCATTTTTATGATGTTATAAATAACTGGCCAGTAACTGAAGAAAAAGAGGAAACTGAAGAAGTGCCGCTGTAAAAAAGGTTTTATAAGACTATAAAATTTAATGAAATACATGTTTTTTTTAAACTTCTACTATTTCTAAATTGTTTAAAATGAATAATTTTGTGTTTAATACATTTTTGTAAAAAATGAATTGTGTTTTATTAATCATGAAACTCATTTAGTGCAGAAACAGCTTAAGTCATAAAAATTCTTTCTTAAAAAAAGTGCTATAAATGAATTATAATTTGCAAAACTTAAAGACAATGACTAAACTAAGGCAAAAACAATATAATACAAGTGCATATTAAAATTTTACCAATGTTGTGTATGAAAAAAAAGTGTTTTTCCTTCTTCCTGAAAATATCTGAAAACATGACTTATGCAGTTTCTGAAATCATCGATTCAATTGTTATAAATGGTAGCACAATACAATTTATAAATTATCTGATTATAAGCTATCTCGTATTATCAAACTCCAGAAATGAGAATTAGTTACTTGCTCTCCAGCTCGACCATCCTTGGTGGATCTTGGCTTTCCATACAGTTCACTTCAATTCTTTCTTGTTATCCATCTAACATCTAATCTCTCTCTATCACTGTCTATTCTTCCCTGGAAGATACTCTTGATTGGTTAATTATAAGTATAACACTACTGACTCAGAACACCAAGATTTTTATTGGTAAAAATGTAAAATTTTTACCTTATAGCCTGAACCAGTTTTCACTTATCATAAGTATCTTAGATAAAAATGTTTTAAAGGTTGTTACCTTATTGCCTGAACCAATTTTCACTCATTGAGCTTCATCAGAGGCTGCCACTAGGAGAGCTGTCCATCTTGTTCTTGGTAACGGCGCCGTCGTTTAAAATATCGATGTTGTGTGTGTGTGTGTGTGTGTGTGTGTGTGTGTGTGTGTGTGTGTGTGTGTGTGTGTGTGTGTGTGTGTGTGTGTGTGTGTGTGTGTGTGTGTGTGTGTGTGTGTGTGTGTGTGTGTGTGTGTGTGTGTGTGTGTGTGTGTGTGTGTGTGTGTGTGTGTGTGTGTGTGTGTGTGTGTGTGTGTGTGTGTGTGTGTGATATGTCTGAATAATATGTGTGATTTGAATTGTGTCTGTTTGTTTAGGATGTCGTTTTTATGTGTTTAAAAAAAACAAGAAAAAGACAGACAGCGCTTCTAGTGGCAGCCTCTGACAAAGCTTATAATCAGCAAAAACTAGTTCAGCCTATAAGGTAAAAATTTTACATTTTTACCAATAAAAATTTTGTGTTCCGACTCAGTAGTGTTATATTTATAATTACTTAATCAACGGATACGTCATGTACAACAAAATCCAAGAATCTTGATTGGTCTTTTAACCCACAAATCTTTAAGATCTGATTAAAATCAACATACAGATTGTAGTCTTCACTACCTACAAATTATTACTTTCATATAATTTATTATTCTCTAAAGATTACTTTCCTCCAATTACTCAAATTTTTTCTTATTATATTTTCATTTGAACGATCTTACGCATGTTCCCTTCAGCTACAGTCAACATTTAAATTTGTGAACCATCAGTTACCACTAGTATTACTAGTGTCAGTCTCAGTTTATTTTGACAGATTTCATAATCTTAAAATTGACATATTATGTCTATTTCCTGCTACCACTCAGTTGCATATTTCTGTCACATACTCCTACTGTTCAGAAACCTACAAAAAACTGAGGATTATCTCATGAATAAAACATATTTGTTGTCATAAAAAAGCTAAAACTATAATCCTAAACAGGAGTTACAGCTAATAGTGAACTCCTAAGCCTGATTTGGAAGCAATATGGGTTTCTTAAAACTTTGATGTGCCAAAAAAAAAAAAAAATTGAAAAATTTTGCAAATTGTAGAACATTAACTTTTTATCAGTCACATCTTACTTTATTGGAACACTTATAAAGTTGGCATTTTATTTATCTCCAAATTTGTACTCAGTAAAAGGATAAATAAGAAATTAGTGTTGAAATATGAAGATAATAAGTCTATTCAAACGTTCACTCTTTAAAACATTCATTTACTTTCTAAAACCAATACTTATTATTGATATATATGTTACTGATATTTGCGATAACCATACTGAAAAAAATAGTCCAAAAATAAAAAACAGGGTATAACATTGGAGACAGAACCACAAACAAAACAGAACACATACTGTCAAAAAGCACATAGAAACAGCTAAATAAATTTGATTTTCAAATTACATTTACAAATTAAATTGCTCAGAATGTAAGAAAATCTACTTAGGTCTCATAAAAAGGAACACTGAACACACAAAAGCATTACACTCCACCATCAAATCCACCTTTGCAAACCATCTCATTACTGCAGACCTCACATGCACAAACATTTAACAACATGGGAATTCTACACGTACAAATGAAAGGCCAAAAACTAGACACACGTGAACAACTAGAAATATAAAAACACAAAAATTGATGGACAAAAGTACTAAATGAACAGACACAATTTAAATCACATGTACTACCTGAACGCATTACACAACATGCTCACAACAACAATCTTTCAAACAACAGCACCATCACCAAAAATAATATGGACAGCGCTCCTAACGACAGCCTCTGATGAAGCTCAATGAGTGAAAATTGGTTCAGGCAATAAGGTAACAACCTTTAAAACATTTTTATCTAAGATACTTGTGTTGCGTTGTAATAGATATTTTGATTCTTGATAAACTCAGACGTGTCATGGACAAGGGAATATCCAAGAATCGTCCTTTAATTTGTATATTTTGTATAAAGTACTTTGTTTTCCTGTAATACTGACAAAAAAACATTAACTTAGTTATAGCTTTCAGCCCCATATGTTAATTGCTTACTTGCTGTCCAGTATATATTCCAACTGTTGAAACGAATATGAGAAGAAAGTGCTTGTAGTATAAATGAATATACACTTGGCAATATTATTTAAGAAATTAAACATATAAGAGCCACAGCTGTAATGAAACATTGAATGTAATTATGACCCTACAACCTCAGCATGAATAAAACAATCTTTAATAGAACTCAGTACAAAATAACAATTAACTTTTTGAATAAGTTATCAAGTAAAACACTTACTATAATGTTGTATATCAAAATAAATAAAAGTAATTGATTACAATCTGTTTTGTTAATAAAAAAACATTGTGGCAAAATATTAATAAAGTTACCTTGACAGTCTTACTGGAATGTATATTCTCTTACTGTTTACTTATGTTGCGATTGGGCAACATGACTCATAACTTTCATAAATCCTAATTACCCAGTAGTTTGAATTCGCTTTACACTACATAACTGACTTTGTCACTTGAGCAATGAATGAAGATGTTATTTTTACTGTCATGATTATGTATAAATACATTCTTCATACTCTTTTACACGTGGGAAAATATATTCCATATACAGGTAAAGATTTTCTTGCAGGCACATTAATTTGCATACCGTTTGGACAGCATCTAATTTCTTGTCCTTTCATGTAAAGTCTTTCCATCATTTAGCAAAGCAAGCTGTTATTTTTCAAAGTAAAACACAATATGTTCTTCTATATAGTCATAAGTATACTATAAAACAAACTACCTACTGTCATTTTAACAATAACAAATATTTTTTTTAATATTCAAAATTAACAGTAAAATTAAGAACATACTCTTCTTCGGCTGAGTTATAAATCACCACAGATTAGCACAGAGCTTATAAATATGAGGAGGAATAAAAAGTAATTTGATTCTGAGTATGCTGTAGTTAGTAGTGTATACTGTGCAAACTGAATTTCCATTAACATATGGCCTGCTTATTCTGATCATAAGCTGTGCATATAAAAAGGGGTAAGTTTAATTAATTGGGTCTAGAGTAGTTGCTCTAGAAAGACAATCTATTGTGTGACTTATGATGAGGAATAAGGTTGAGAACTCTCCCATATTATACAGAAACTTCACATCTACTGAATTTTTAAACCATAACCTATCTCCCATTTTGACTTAATTCAGGAACTCACATCTTTATAAAGAAACATATAAATATAGCACTAAACATGATCTTGCATTGTCTGTAGTCATTTTTGTTAGTTAATCTGATATAATAAAACTCTTATTCAACTATAATGTTATCTATGTTGCATCAATGTCTCCTTTGTTTTAACAAAACAAAAGTTATCAACCCTAGTAGGGAAAGCCATCTTACTATTTCTCTCCAGCAGCTATACATTTGGAATAAAGTTTTCAGTTCTAGAAATCAAAACTTGTTGGTCAGTTCTGCATTTAGTACTTTAAAAACTATCAGACTCATTACAAAGTCACCATTAATGACAAGAATCTCAACAAACTATGATTCAAACACTAGTAATACATGGAGTACCTGTATACATTTAAAATGTTGCCATCAAGATGAGATAAGATAAGATTATATTGTTACGAGGGTCTACTCGATCGTTGTAGGTACAGTGGAAACAAAATACAAGACACCAATTTAGTCACTAATCACCAGATTTAATTTTCACAGTTAAACAGTTCGTAATTAACAACACAGTCTCTTACAACAAATCAAATAGAAATTGTTCACAAGCAATAAAATGTCCACTGATATTAAACACAATTGTATTAAAATTATCCCGCCCGATTATTAAACACTTCACTAATAACCACTTGAACGCACACAGTAATATATCGCGACTATAACTGAAAACTAAGGCCGCTGCGGCCATGTATTTATACCTCCGCTCACAGACCAGAACGTTCCAAACTACGTCTTAGCACCAGTGGGTACCATGTAATTAATTGCGGCCTTGACACAGTGAGAGCGGCCGCGTGAATTCTCACACCATTTAGCAAATGCGTCGACAAGCACGTACGCCACATACGTTACATTCCGGATCCCTCTGGAACATTCGATAAACACGTAGATTGTTCTGTGATGTCATAACAATATTAACCAGTTTTCAAAAGCTCACATGGTACCATTCTGTGGCAACTCCATATCCAATCTACCAGACATTCATTTTTAAATTCTTACAAATTCAATCTTAGCTTGAGGTCAAGTGGTTAGACTCAATGGTTTCCATGTAGAATCTCATACTTACCTACAAGCTTCATATACACTGTACTAAACATCAATTTTTTTTATTTTTCTCTGTACTATCTTCAGGGGCTTTTCCTTTTTCTTGTGAGACACCACGTGAGGATAATGTTGTCACGGGGAGTTGCAAGGCCTTGAGGTTTGTCAGTCTCTTTGTGTTTTCTTAGTATATTCTTGATCCCATTTTTCACAGGAGTAATATTGATACTTTTATGGATATATTTAATTTGAGCAAACATAAGATCATCACTCTGCATCTCAGTTCTGTGTTTTGAAATATCCAAATTAACTCAATGTTGGAATCAGCAGTGTAGTGCCAAAACTCCACAACGGTTTCAGAATTTTTATGGGATGTTAGAATTTTATTTTGTATTTACAGGTGAGATTTTAACCTGGAAGACTATGAAAAAATTCCATAACAAAGGAACCATCTAGTGTCAGTAATTGAAAACTAAACTCATGGACTAGTACACTTCATCTACTAAACTACAAAAACTAACACTAATAGAAGAAAATAAAAAGAACTAGAATTTTCCATCAGTGAAAATACGAGGGATTTTTTTTTCAACCTCCGAGATGCCACCCAATGAGACCCACATGCGATATTGGAATGGAGATACGCAGCTCATGCGCATTGGACTATTCCCTACCACACACACATAGGTGCACTCCCTCCCTTCAGTCATTCTTGAGTAACAAGCGTGATAACATGTCTAGTAATCGAATCGCCTGCCAGGTGTGAAGTGCGTGCCGTAATTCACTTTCTTCTCGCCAAAGGGCGTAATGCAGCCGAAATTCATCGTCGAATGAGTAATGTTTATGGTGACAATTTTATGAGTGATGGTTGTGTATGAGAATGGTGCAGAAAGTTTAAAGAAGGACGAACTGACATCCATGATGAGGGCGGTCAAGGAAATCTGTAACGACGGAAGAAATTGTTGAAAAAGTGAATCAAGTGGTTCGGGCAGATTCACAATTTCTGAGCTGTCTGTCGAATTTCCTGAAGTCTCAAGGTCAGTTCTGTATGACATTGTAAGCGTGAAGCTTGGCTACAGAAAAATTTGTGCATGGTGGGTGCCGAAAATGCTCACTGACAATCATAAGACTCGGGAATGGGCGCAGCCTTAGAATTTTTGCAACGCTATCACGAGAAAGGGCAGAGTTTTCTGGACAAGATTGTGATGGGAGATGAGACATGGGTGCAATATGAAAATGTCGAGACGAAAGAGCAGTCCAAACAGTGGAAGCATAGTGAGTCCCCAGGCAGACCGGTATAAAGTTCAAGCGAACGTTTTGCAACAAAAAACTTATGCCTACTGTGTTTTGGGACCGAACAGGCATATTATTGACTGAATTTAATGAACGGGGGATGACCATCACTTCAGCCTCATACTGTGACACTCTGCAGCGACTACGAAGAGCAATACAGAACAAGAGAAGAGGAATGTTGTCATCGGTTATTGTCTTTCTTCACGACAACGCTCGCCCTCACACTGCAGCACAGACACAGGATCTCCTCCGGAAGTTCAAATGGGAGGTGTTTAAACATATGCCGTATAGCCCGGATTTAGCGCTGAGCGACTTTCATCTTTTCACCCAAATGAAGCTGTGGTTAGCAGGGCGGAGGTTTATGAGTGACGATGAGCTGAAGGCAAATGTGAACGGTTGGCTAAGTGACCAGGCGGCAGCTTTCTTTGATGAGGGTATAGGAAAACTCGTGCCACGTTATGATAAGTGCCTAAATCGAAATGGCAATTATGTAGAAAAGTAGCTGAGAGATGTACAAATATTTTGTATATAATACATTTTTTTATAATTATTCTAATTTTTATTCCTACTTTAACGGAGGTTGAAATAAAATAGCCCTCATAGTCAGAGAACTCCTCATTGGAACCTACATGTCAGCAACTTCAGTTTTATACATGTGGAAATCTTGGACCCCAAACAGCTATCCTTTCTTACCTTCCTAACTACCAATCAACAATTAAAATGACAAATGAAGAGAAGAGCCAAAAGGTGAGGGGCCAAAGTTAATAAATAAGAGTGATGTAAGGATGGAAGGAGAGTTTCTGGGAAGAGTTCAAGAAAAAAGAATGTGTGTGTTATTGGTAAGTCTCGAGGTGTTACAACATGGACTACAACAACAACAAACTGTATGAAAATATTTTTTAATTTTTTTAAGTTTACCAGGAGGTTACTTCTTGCATAACTAAATACTAAATTATGTATGAGTAATAACATGTTAATTAATATGATGGTTACTCCAATCATCACGGGTACAATGGAAGCAGAATAACTTGACACCAATGAAGTCACTAATTACCGAATTTAATTAGTCACAAACAACAATTAAAAATCAATAACGCACTCTTATACGGTAATTCAAGTTAATTTTGTACAGTAATTAATGTCACCTTATTACAGTTTTGCACTAATTAACATAATAATCATTTTTCATTAATCTGCAACAATCGTTTGACCCGCACTGGATAAATCGCTAGCTGTAACTACTAAGCCAGCCAGTAATGCTATATGTACCCCGCAGAAGTTCCAGAATAGTCTTCCTCAGGGTAGCACTGTGAGCATAATGTGCATAGTTACAGATGTTGGAACAGTCTGGAGACTAGGTCAAAGTCACAATCTTGAATGCAATGTGCCGACTGCATGCGCTAGGCTAGTTGAAAACATGTAGAATGACAGTCTTCAATCTTCAAGAGTGGTACGTTAATTGTCTTTCATCTCAATGAACAAAGCAATACAAAAAAAATGGTAATAAAGTGATAAAAGAAATAATGGTAGAAATTAAGTTTAATGAGTTTATATTAATATTTTTAAAATTTTACTTATTTTATTGTCATTCATAAGATCTATTTCTCTTTCTAATAATAAAAAATTACTATTAGTCACTATTAAGTCCAGATCAGATTAGTAAGAAAATTAAATGCTCTAATAAGCAAGTGAGTTATTTTCCAAACCCCAAAACCACCATCATCTTACAAACCCTATCCCCATACAGTTTGCTGAACTTAAGAATGAGTCATTTTGTCTTTCTTCATGTGCCCTCTCCACTTCGTTTTTGTAAAATATTGTGCTGAATTTTTCTGTTGTCTGACAACTGCTGCATTTATACAGTCTACATTTGTAACCATAGTGGTGGTGGCATCAACAAAATTTGAAATTGCACATTCTGTGTCTCTGTTGTACATTGGTATAGTACAGGTGCTTACATATTTTGCTGTGGAACTCCTTAAATCTTGTTAACTTCAGAATAGTCATCTCCTTATTTAAACCTAAACACCGAATACTGTGGAGAGGACTGTAGCAGACCAGAATGTTTCCTAGACAAAATTTTATAGGCTTCATAGTAACTCCCTTTTCAAAAGCCTGCCAGGTTTACTTATGTTCACTTCTCTTCTTACGTTTTGCATAATACATCAGTTATATGTATCCACATAATTTATCTTACAATGTTGATGTATTGATACAAATTCAAGATTTGTGATCAGTTCTCTATCTTCATTAATTACTTTGAACTGCTTAAAAGAAATTTCTTTGAAGTGTCACTATATGAACCAGGGGCATAGGCTAGTATAATATTTTGTATTCAGAAATTAACTAGTTTAGAATCATCAGTGATATTCCATGTTTGAGCCCAAATGCATCTTTTATTGGACATTTTAATATAACAACTTCTTTATTTGATAATTCCATTAAAGCTCTAACAATTATGAAGTTCTAAGTCCGATGAAATTTTTTGGTTCAAATTGGTCTTCACCTCTTAGCTTTATAATGCTTCTTTACACCTTTCTTGTAATAGAATTCTCCAAACATTTCAGTCAAAAATCTTTCACAATGCTTCCTAGTAATCTCAAAGCATACTGTCCATAATAGCCTAAAAATTATAATAACTGTAGATTATAAAATAACAGTAAATAATTTAAATAAAATCTCCTTAGCTATCTCTTTAGGAGCAAATAACTTGATTTCTGTATCTTTACTGTTAAGTCAGATGAGTGTCCTTATTATCTTCATTCAGTTATGTGATGTGGTGCTATTATTCTTTTAGACTACAAGCCGTTCAATCTTCTCAGTTCGAGAAAAAATGTACCGGTACCATACTCCTCAATGATGGCTCTTTTGCAAACATTTAATTTTATCCCATGCTGTCAACAAACAGAATTTGAATTCCTCATAGAGTAAAATATAGGGGTATCAACTGTTTCGAGGATACATTTTTTTTCAAACAAAGTATTATATAAAAACTGGTTATAATAAATATCTGTACAACCATACTGAACTCAAAATCAGTTCTATGTAACCTGATTCAGTTAGCTAGAATATCTGCAGGTAGAACAGCTGTTGTTGACTTGAGAATTTTTTGATAGAATGTTTCCAGTTTAGAGAACCCGTATTACAGTGAAACAATAAAGTGTCATTATCATACCGATTCTTTAGCAGATATTGCACAGTACCTAGGACCTGAGAAAGGTATAAAATAACAGTATTTAGAAATAATCAGTGTTTGTTGTGTGTGCACGTGCGCGCACACATGTGTGTGTGTGTGTCCGTGCTTATAAAGGCCTAACCGTGAACTGATATTATTTTTGTAAATGTCATCATTTTGCATTCAGTACTATGGCATAATGCCAGAAGTTGTTGATGTTACTGATGTGAGACTCATGTGGGCCCACTACTTGTAACCATCAACTGAATGCTCCAAATTCAGTTCATTCTTGGCACAGATACCAGACTGTGTACTTCAGCTATGGTTTTTTAATACAGTGTCACTAATTATTACACTAAATAGTATTGTACAGTTATGCAGGGAAGAATTGCCCATATAGTTCAACACTGGTACACTGATGCTCAGGGTAAGTTCTGTTGATCCCGACGATTCTTACTGTACTTTTCCAACCTTATCAGCATAAGCTACAGAACTCAAGATTTTAATGTTATCTTCTTTCTAGAATTCATTCTGTATAGTAAAACCTTTGCATTAAGAGGTTTCAGTATA
This sequence comes from Magicicada septendecula, assembly GCA_034769895.1. Taxonomy (NCBI): domain Eukaryota; kingdom Metazoa; phylum Arthropoda; class Insecta; order Hemiptera; family Cicadidae; genus Magicicada; species Magicicada septendecula. The sequence continues at coordinate 151,502,040 of CM068372.1, forward strand.
TATTAGACAGAGGTTAGTTGAACTGACTGGCCTAAATATCTGATCAAAGGCTAAATCTGAAATTTGATGGGGTATTAACAACTAGTATACTCTGAAAACTTTGAAAATTGCATGAAATATAGGGTAAACTGTGCAAATTCTTCTAGAGATTATATGAAAAATTACTAAAAATCATAAAACTAAAAACAAAAACAATGTCAGCCTCTTGACCAAGTATGATGACAAAATTAATTATTTTTTGTAATTAAATTTATTCAAAATTTAATTTCAAAAAATTTTCCTATGTGTTTGAGAGAATCACAGAAATACTGTTTAGTTTTAAGAAAACTAAAACAAACAAACTTTCTTGTGAGTCTAATAATGTAACCTTCTTTTTATTTGTGTGGGAGTTTTATGAATTTATTTTTTATTTTATTTTTTTTAAAGGTTACTTAATATTTAAGACTAGGCTGAAGGCCTAGAAGGAAGCATAAAGTGTGCTGGGTCCAATGAGATGGAACTTGCAATTAATACTCTCTGTTACCAAGCAAGATAACAACCTTTGTTGGGGCCTAGAAGACTACCCATAATTTAACATACACGATACATATAAATCACAGATACAATTATATACCTATATATATTTACAGGGCCTATGGGCAACCTGTATAGTTTCATCAAAATACAATAACCCCCAAAATACTCAAAAGGCAATTGGCCATCATAATAAGAAAACACAATTTATAAGTTTAAAATGCCTTGTGAACAGCCTGTATAGTTTTATGAAAATACAATAATCACCAAAATTACTTAAAAGGCAATTGGCCATAATAATAAGAAAATACAATTTATAAATTTAAAATGCCTGTAAACAGCCTGTATAGTTTTATCAAAATACAATAACCACCGAAATTACTTAAAAGGCAATTGGCCATAATAATAAGAAAATACAATTTATAAATTTAAAATGCCTGTAAACAGCCTGTATAGTTTTATCAAAATACAATAACCACCGAAATTACTTAAAAGGCAATTGGCCATAATAATAAGAAAATACAATTTATAAATTTAAAGAAAATAACCTGGATTGGCCCGGCCACTGACATGTTCCACACGGCATCCGAAAAGGCAATTAACCATTACAAAATATAGGACCCCCCCCCCCAGCCAGACAGGGTAGAAGAAGGCTGGACAAGAGCCAGGCCCGAACCAAGGTAACATGTCCAGGAGCTTGCATAGATTTGCACAAACAGGAGACTACCCCTGATTTTAAAATGTAACCTGACCTAATTGCAGATTAAGGAAAACTCCCAAACCTTTTATGAAATACAAAAATGATTATGTGTGAAAAGACCCGAGATTATAATCAATGCTAGACCAGCCGGTCCAGATCTACATGTTACATACTGCACCTACCTACTTAACTAACATACCAGCCCCCCCCCCAACTTCTACAAACCCATTCAGTACCAAGGTAAAAAAAATAATGTACAGCATAAAAAAATTAATGAGCGCTGGTCACAGGCTACAATTGCTCTTGAGACTAATTACACAGCAAAGCAATGTTACATGAAAGTTTGCATGCAAAGTTATGTCCAGCAAGGCAGGTGGACTTCTGCCTTGCTGTACTGTCACTAGGTCATGATGAGGGTGGTTACGGTTGCATCCTTACTGTTTTTTTTTTCTTCCTCCGGCAAGCGAGAAACGAGAGTCTGTGTATGTGCCGTCAGTTCAGGACATGGTAGAGGATGGGATTTCTACCATGCTATGGTCAAGTCTCCATCGCTCCGGGAGCCCTAGGCATGAATAGTAATTAATTCACTGACAAACTAAATCGTTCCCGAGCATAACACACATGTACAACTGCCCAACCTTGTATTGACAAAATCAAACATGAATCAAACACTTGCCACCATTGACCATTTACACTGAGTTCTTTATAATTAGGTTTAACTTTCTTTCTTAAATTATATTAATTATTCACAATTAAATATTCACAAGGCCTCAATGCCTCATTATTTGGTTTAATTTATAACGCATCCCCACATGCGTATGCAAGGTTAACGTTCTTCGACATGTTATAAGTTGATAATGAACACGTGCTCTCACAATCACTTCATCACAGTTCCCCCAGAATTACATGATTTTTACACCCCTTTTAACATGGGCAATTACTATTACTAAATACATATGTATAAGGCTGTTTCAGTGGTTAAATAAATCAAGATATATGACAATGAACATACTTTAGGTCACACGCACACGAGCCATGCCTATCAAACATTATCTATTCACATCTACGCCAATTATTGTTTAAATTTGTACGTTTTACAAGCAAATGAATAATATATATATAATTTACTTAACGGAGGTCTGTAAAAGTCTACCTACACATGATTGGATAGCAAATACAAGAATTAACCAAAACTCTGGTTGCCGAAGGAAAAGGCTGTTTACACTTCTGTAGATGATGGCCAACTGAAAAATTTTGCAATCAGCAGACCCGGATTAGAGAACACAATTGCCTGCTTCTGCTAACAGATGGCGCGAGCGTGCAGTAACGCAAAACACGGCCCTTGCTGAACATCGCGAAATAATAAATTCGCAAATTATATTTAGAAATTATATTTTTATACTGTCGCCCGGTTTCTTTGAGAAACCGCGGCACAACCCCACCCCAAAAAGGCAGCATGGTTGCCAACCACTTGAAACTGGGTACCCTGCATTGTACCCCCAATCTTCTAGACCACAGAGCTTCTCCGGGGAATCTCAAGAAAACTCGCACTCAGGAGAACAGAGGCTCAGAAGGAAAACGAAAGAGATGGAAAGAAGAAGTGTAGTGGGTATACTTGTGTGCATGTAAGTACTTGTGTAAGTGTGCGGGCACTGCATGCTGACTTGATCAGGGTCAGCATACAGCAAGAAGGGACAGAAGAAAAAAAGAAGAAAGAGAAGTTCGGGAGTTCCTAAGGCCTCCCAACTTACATTTTGTGACACCAAAGACTTACCAACTTTAACAAGGCCTTATGCCACATAGTTATGGGGGGGGCTAACCAAACAAACGAACAACTCCACACTATCAATCCATCATACACTCTAAAGATGGGGGGAAAATGATGGCCTCCATGAGACTATAATCTAAGGTAAATGACCCGAAGGTGTGGGGAATGACCTGCAGACGGCATGATTGCCGAAAGCGCTCGTCAATACCAGAGGCAAACTAGTGGTTTGTATAAAATTCTAGCAGTATAATCTAAGGGTATGCCAAAACATACAGAGTGGACGAAGTTCACAACCGACCACGTCAACCCTGTAAGTTTCACTCTTCTCTCCAACTCCTTTTTTTTTATTTTACATTCCTTTTCTAATTTTTTTTTATATTTTCTGTTTTTATAAGGGGAGGGTTAGGAAAATCGGGAAGATGAAAAGGGCAAGGATCATTGAAAGGTCAAGAGCTAGGACTAAAGGTAAGGACATGGCTCCCTCCGAAAATAAGGATGAATGGAGAAAACCAAGGCTCGCGCAGGCAGGGGCGCGTCCCTGAAGTAGACGAACACCACTGGGACTGTGGGGGACATCTACCCACTACCCGTTTCTCTCACTTCAAGGCACCCTTGTAAGACACACTGCTCCCTGAATGATAACTTCCTCTACACAGAACGGAGACCATCTAAATTCCCCCCCCCCATACCAGCCTGTTTATCCCCTGCAACACACAACGGAGACCATCTAAATTCCCCCCCATACCAGCCTGTCTATCCCCTGCAACAGATCTTCAGTTTAGAGATGTGAGTCGTTATTTTTTCTGAATCGCTCCCCGGTTCTCCAAACCTAGCCGTTACCGGCGATGCGAAACCCAGGATGCGATATGGCCCCGACCAGCGATGACACAGTTTTGCGGCTCTCTTGTTCGCGGCCGAGCTGATCGGATGGCTTTGGCAGTAGACCCAGTCCCCTGGCTGGAAGAGGTTAGGAATTCGCCCCCGATTATATCGATGACGGACACGCTCGTGCGCTCGCAGCAAATTCTTCCGAGCCTCCTTCCACCTCTCCGCTGTTCCACTATCTGGCTCCCGGGGCAGAAGATCTTCAATGTTCCACAAGTTATTCAGCGGGAATGCGGGCGAGAATCCAAACATAATTTCAAAAGGAACAGCCTGGTGACTGTCATGTAGGGCCGTATTAAAGGCTAGCTGTAACCACTTAAGATTCTGGTCCTAGGTGTTCTGTTGCTCAGCATGATAGGCAATAAGCGCGGACCTGAGATTCCTGTTGAATCTCTCAGCGTGGGATGGCTGTGGGTAATAAGGGGAAGTGGTTACATGCTTGATTCCACTGGCAAAACACATTCACCGAAACTCACCCGTAATAAACTGCGGACCATTGTCCGAGACAATGATGGTCGGAAGACCGAAATGCTGAAAGACATGGTTCTGAAGCGCGAGAACGGTCAAACGAGCCGTTGCCTGCCGTAAGGGCAATAGCCAGGCAAACTTTGAAAAAGCATCCACACAGACAGGTAGGTAAGCATTACCAGACTTGCTATGTGGGAGAGGTCCCACATAGTCGATGAATAGCTTCTCCATCGGTCTGCTCGCCACATCAGATGACAACAACCCTAACTTGGTGTTCTGGGCAGGCTTACTCAAGCCACAGAGATGACAATTCTTAACATGAGTCACAATATCCCTATCCATGCCCTTCCCGATGAAATGTCGCCTAATACTGGAAATGGTCTTCGAAATTCCCTTATGACCCCTTACCGGGGAATTATGATAGTAACTGAAGATCATGGGCACGAGTTTGCTAGGCAGCACTACCTTCGGGGCACGTCCTTTCCTTTCTCTACAACACAGGATGCTCTTGGACAAGAAGTAAGGGGCCTGTACGTTACCCTCTTTAAGATTTTGGATGATCGGACCCATCAGACACATCACCTCTCGCAGATGACACAGGTGTTCCTCAAATGTTTTACTATAGACCAGCAAGTCATCCAAGTAATTGAACACAAACTTGAATTTTACGTCGTGGAAGACGGTGTCAAGTAGACGAGTGAGTGTTTGGGCCCCCACAGCCAAGCCCATGGGAACCCTAGTATATTGATATAGATTCGAAGGTACACAAAATGCCGTGTACGGTCTACTCTCCTTTGCCAAGGGAATCTGGTGATAAGCAGCATTAGCGGCGTTAAGATCAATAACCGTGAAATACCTGGCCCCACTGAACCAATCGAAAGCCGAATGTAGATCCGGAAGGGGAACGGAATCCACCTCAATATTGGCATTTAATTTTCTATAATCTATTACCATACGGTGCTTACCCCCAGGCTTGGGTACCAGAAACGCTGGACTGGCATAGCTGGAATTAGAAGGTTCAATCACCCCTTGCTCTAATAATTCTTGAACCTTCTCTCTCAGAATGGCCATTTTCGGAGGAGCGAATTTGTATGGGTGTGACCTCACTATTTTGGAGTCTGTAAGGCGGATTTTATACTCCAACAAATGTGTGATCCCCAAGGTAGGAGTTAACAGAGAGGGAAATTCTTCACACAGTTGGTCTAGGGCCTTCTGCTGGGACTGAGTGAGATGGTCTCGTGAAGAATCGGGACACGCCACCTCTTGGATACCTTCATTAGCTCCCTGATATCCAAGGAAAGGAATAACGACTCCCCGATTGAACTTAAAATAGCATTGGTGCCCATGGATGTCTAACATGAGACCACTTTTAGTGATAAAATCGGCACCAACAATGCAATCTACTCCCAGAGCCGGAGAAACCAGAAAAGGCCACACCCAAGAAAAACCGTCGATTTTGAATTTGAAGGAAATCACCCGGGAGATGGGCAGGATTTCCCGTGATGCAGTCCAGCATACCACCGAAGACAGATCCGATCCCTTTATTAAGCCCTATTTCTCAAGGTCCATACATACTCGAGATGAGACGATAGATCGGGCTGAACCGGAGTCAACCAAGGCTCTGAGCTGACCCCCCCTTTAACTCGAGCGATAGAAAGGGGCATACGGAAGTATGTTGAGCGATGGTAGTCAGGACCTTGATGCCAGAAGAGTCGGGTCCTATCACTGGCCTGGAGGTAATAGGATATAGAAAAGACCTAGCTCGAGGGGAAGACATCCTCCGACATATCTTCCCCTGGTAGCCTAGTTTTTTGGGAAGGGTCCCTGGGATGGAGATGTTGGATGCGCACGCCCTCGGGGACAGAATCGAGCCACATGACCAGGCATATAATGCTACCCCTGTTTTCGCGCTCTCTGCTGGACTGGACCTGTCGGGGGCGAGAAGGGCCGCCCCGTCCTTCTCCTCTCTGAACTTCCGGGAGATCACAACTACTACCTCCCCTCGCCTCATTGTTAGTTTGAATAGCTTTTGACATCACACATAATTTGTCCAAATCGATAAACCGGCGCGGGCGCTCGGCAAATACCAGCCTTAATCTCTCCTGTGGCGACACTCCTTCAAGAATGATTTGGACCACCTCCTCCTCCGACAAGCCCAGACCAAGTATCCGCACCGCGTCCCTTATGCTATGTATAAATTGGGCCAAACTCTCACCCCTGGACTGCACTCGGTAGAAGTGTCTATGTCGTAATTGCTCAAGAAGCCTCCCAGGCACGAACGCCTCCAACACCTCCCGGTGGAACTCCGCCACGCCACCCCCACATCGCATTATGCCAGCCACCCTCTCAGCCATGGGGCCGCGACAATATGGATAAATGAGCTCGAGGAGAGCGCGATCCGACATGCCCGGAAAATCAGCTATCTGAAATATTATCTGGAAAAACGGTATCAATTTGTCGACGTCCAGACCATCCACAACCGGCAGTTGCTGGATGATCTGGGAGAGGGGATTGGGCAGCTTGTGGTATGATGCCGCCACCATACCGGAAAAGACCTGAGCACTCATTGTAGGCTCCCGAGAACACTCTAAACTCGAGACGCTGGACGCAGGAGCTGCCTCCGGGGTGTGTACATGACTAGATTGAGACACCTGTAAGGTAGAGGTGACCTGTTCAATTACTGCTTTAATCTCGTTTACATGTTCCAGAGCGCCCCATTGATCACAAAGGTTTTGTAGTCTCGTACTTAAATGGGTCAGGCGCTGCCAAATCCTCCGGGCACCCCTGGAGGAACCTGGTCCTGACTCAAAACTTTCGACACATCCGGCTATCTCTCTCAATTCCTCCCACTTCTCCAAACACAATTCTAATTCTTGGTTTTTGTCTTTTATATCGACAGCAGAGGGCATGTCGCCGGCGGACAGTGCCTCTCTCAGCTGTTTTCTTAATACCGTTACCCCCCCCCTTTCGGGCTGCTGCCCCGGGCTCGTAATTCATATTCTAATTCGTCACGGAGAAATAAGTCCACCTATCCTCAAGCTCTGTGGCCGACCAATGAAATCCACAATACGTAACAACGAATCACAAATCACAAAATCAGGAAAAACTTGTCTCACTAAGTGACCCCGGGCTCCCTAACGTTGTGAAGACTTGACCAACTATCCCAAACTAGCTCCCGTTAACACCACACAAGAGGACCAATAATATCTGACACTAACACAATACATAAAAATCAACAACACCTAACACCGATCACAACATGTCAAATTTCACAAATATATATGCAACAACCACCGAAGACCAACATTGCAATCCAAAAAAAAAATTTCAAACAATTAACTATCCGTCAGTATGCCCTACAATACTGACTCCCAATCCGGCCATACCGCATCCTGCCAAACCAACATGATATTATTTTAATATCAATTAATAATAATGTCTATTCAACATCACAATGCCCCATATCTCCGGTAATTCAAAAGTCTCAAACGACCCCAAAAAATATTTCAACTAATGTGCATGCATGGCTCGTGGCGGCACCCAGTTTACAATGCCTTACTCTCTATACAAATTCAAAACAGGCTGACAAATCATACCTCAACAATAATAACCACTATTCAAATCTTAACCTAAACATTGAACATAACACAAAACAGACACATAGACATGTATGATGGTGCCCTGCTTCTAAGTCCCTCTTAAATTCTCTGTTTTTTTTTTTTTTTTTTTTTTTTTTTTTAAAGGTTACTTAATATTTAAGACTAGGCTGAATGCCTAGAAGGAAGCATAAAGTGTGCTGGGTGCAATGAGATGGAACTTGCGATTAATACTCTCTGTTAACAAGCAAGATAACAACCTGTATTGGGGCCTAGACAATTACCCATAATTTAACATACAGGATACATATAAATCACAGATACAATTATATATATATATTTACAGGGCCTATGGGCAACCTGTATAGTTTCATCAAAATACAATAACCACCGAAATTACTTAAAAGGCAATTGGCCATAATAATAAGAAAATACAATTTATAAGTTTAAAATGCCTGTAAACAGCCTGTACAGTTTTATCAAAATACAATAACCACCGAAATTACTTAAAAGGCAATTGGCCATAATAATAAGAAAATACAATTTATAAATTTAAAGGAAATAGCCTGGATTGGCCCGGCCGCTGACATGTTCCACACGGCATCCAAAAAGGCAATTAACCATTACAAAATATAGGATACCCCCCCCAAGACAGACAGGGTAGAAGAAGGCTGGACAAGAGCCAGGCCCAACATAAGGTAACATGTCCAGGAGCTTGCATAGATTTGCACAAACAGGAGACTACCCCTGATTTTAAAATGTAACCTGACCTAATTGCAGATTAAGGAAAACTCCCAACCCTTTTATGAAATACAAAAATGATTATGTGTGAAAAGACCCGAGATTATAATCGATGCTAGACCAGCCGGTCCAGATCTACATGTTACATACTGCACCTACCTACTTAACTAACATACCAGCCCCCCCCAAACTTCTACAAACCCATTCAGTACCAAGGTAAAAAAAATAATGTACAGCATAAAAAAATTAATGAGCGCTGGTCACATGCTACAATTGCTCTCGAGACTAATTACACATCAAAGCAATGTTACATGAAAGTTTGCATGCAAAGTTATGTCCAGCAGGGCACGTGCACAACTGAAATGGTTTTATGCTGTAGTAAGTTGTAACTGTACTTATTTACTGCAAATATATAATATCTTACTCTTACCTTTCAGGTTCGGATCCAGGGCCGTTCAGGCGAAACCAGCTACAGAAATGATTATTTGGGTTTGAGCGGCGAAATAATTACGCTTAACACATGGCTGCTCTAGTAATTAATCTTATTTATTCTATTGGTTTAAATTCACTATTTAAGTTCACTATTGAACAATGATTTACACAAAGAACTCACTTAACACATGATACGGATATTCAAAGTTACCAGAGCTACCTTTAATTCATTAACTTATAACCTCCAAATTATGTAAAGAAAATTACAATTGATTAATTGCTACACTATAATTCCGGAATTTATTTTATCAAAACCAGTACTTTGATCTTGTACATACATATTGTAACATAACAAAATTATCACGCTAAACATTTGACTTAATGCAACATAAATAAAGGAAAAAGTTCCATAGTGAGTGAGAAGAATAAATTGTTTTAAGGATTACACTAGAAACTGTATATTAAGTCAATAAAATGTTAATAAAAATGAAAAAATAACAAAGAAAACCATTGATTAAAATAACTTACTATGTAAAAACCAGTTAAACCAGCAGTATACCCAGTAGATTGGGGAAGCAGTAAAAAGGGAAGGACCATAAAAAAGGAAATAAAAGGATGAAACCATATTAATAAGGGAAAAATAATAAGGTCAAGATGCAGAGAAACCACAAGACCAGAAACTACTAATGTGATATTGAAAAAGGGACAAAATATATCAAGATTCCCACAAAGAGACCAGAACCAGGAAGAGTTTTTCCAAAAAATGATAGTCATGTAATACATACCATGAAACAAAATTAAAACTGATATATGTAGACCCAGAACAAGTTACAAGATACAATCCCAGAAAACCAAATTGTATACTAGTTGTAAGAATAATATGTCAAAAAACTATTAAAACAGACTACTATTAGTGTAGCCAAAATAAAGGACACCTTATAATAAAGTGTGATATAAAAAATATATTAAAACAGACTACCATTAGTATAGGAAATACTGGATAAAAACTAAAGAGACAGTCTAATGACTGAGTGTAATTTAGATAATAAAAGTGTTTTAGTGTTTAGGCATAATAACAATATGATAGGTATAAGATGTTTTTATTTTATTGTATGAACAAATTAAGTATAGGGAACACGATAGACAGTCAATGACTGAAAGTGTCAGTAGTTATAAGATGTTTTTATTTTATTGTATGAACAATTTAGGTATAGGTAACACAAGAGACAGTTAATCACTGAAAGTGTCAGTAGTTCTAAGGTGTTTTTATATTAATGTATTATCAAAATAGTTAGAGTAATTCAAAGAGACAGTGAATAACTGAAATTGTTACTAAGAGTAAGATATTTTAATAGAATAAGGTTGTGATAAAATGAAACATAAAAACAAAGGACAGCCAAAGACTGATAATAATATGTTCTCATTATAATTCTAAGTATAGAGAAAATTAGGCATAAGATGTTTATGTTATGGTTCAATGATGTTATTATTATAAAGAAAGTTTAGTAGATACAAGATATTTCATTGTATTTTAAGATCATGTCATTTAATTTTCCATTGTGTAAGTCAGAGAGGCAAGTAGGACATAAAAATGTAATAATTTTATTCAAAACAGTAAACCATATATAATGTACAAACAGACCAGCTAAGACACCATTTTAGTAAACACAGACTGGCATATAAACCAAAAAATTATCTATCAGAGAATCAATCTATGTAATAGGAATAGAATTCAATATATACAATACAGAAATTGAAAATATAATTAATACAGATACAGTTAATAGCAAATAGAATGACAAAGGAAAGGAAATTAACTTCTTTTGGAAACAGATAATAATAGGCCTATAATAGTAATCAAATCAGACTAAACAGTAAATTAATCAATATTGAAATGTTTTAACAACCAAATTATTAACAACAAAGTAGTCACGGAGTTATTAAGTATATTCCATGGAAATATTATAAGAAAAAACAAATAAAAACCATTAAAACACCGAATTTGTACAAAATATGAGGCATACAATCATTATATAAAATTGTAATTTTTGGGCTTAAATGAGCTTGAAACAAACCCAGCTATATATCAAAAGATGTAAAATTAACTAATCAATATTACTGAGTAGTTAGATTTATGTAAAATTAAGAAATATTTGAAATACAGTAAAAAATAAGAAAACTTATTATGTATATTTAGATGGTGAACCAAGTCTTAGACAGATATTTTTATAGTTAAACAATATAAAGAGGAAAAAGACATAGCACAAATTACCCTAAAACGACGACGTTGCGTCTATTAGTCTATTGTTAATCGTAAAGCCGAATAGTTGGAAATGTGTTAGCAGAGTACTGAAAACAGAATAATTTGTATAAAACCAAGTGTGGTTATGCGGCGTGTAACGGAGATGATCTAAAAAGTGAAAATAACCTTAACTATCAATTTCTAACATTTCACAAATTTCCAAAACACAGTAATAACACCATAAAACTCAACACAAGAAATCAACAGCCATTTTGAACAATTTTAGGACAAGATTCACAGAACACCAATACACAGATTTGAACACCGAACACTTCACAAGAAACCCATCACGAAAACGACATCGCAGAAGACGAGAGGACACTCTACACTATATTCCTGGACCAACACCACTTCGCAGAAAAGGGAATATCATTTTATTTCTGCGGGAGAAGCTCAGCCAATTCCAACAGCATAGCGGTTAAAATCGAGGAGACGGCGGCCATACTGGATTTCTCACCAGCACGGTGCAATGCCTGCTTGAAGGGAGTGACGTCATTTCATCGACTTGGTTCGCAATTAATTTTTTTTAATTGACAATTTCAATAATAATTTTGTTCTATTTCAGCTATTACCATTTAGTTTAAGAATACCTGTTAAGAATGTATCTTGTTCCTTGCCCTCTGACCATTTCGACTCGTTAAAAGAACCACAAATTTAACCTTGTAAAAATATATTTGTCGATTTTTTCGCTACCGACTGGAGCAAATAATAGCCAATGCCTTGGTCATGCGCAGTTTGACTGGCGCATAATTTTGAATGTTAATAAATGCAAATTATTACTCAGTTACCAGAATTGTTTTTATTTCTATAATTAATGTTACTATTATTTTTTTTAAACAAAAAAATAATTTACAGTGAGAGAATAGATATATAAGGAAATTACACACTCAATTAATTAATTAATTATTAATTAATTAAATTAAATAATTAAATCAAAACTCAATACAAGAAAAAGAAAAAATATTTTCACAATTTATGAAGTTTGATTTATTTGTTATTTATCAATCAATCACACCTAGTTATAACATATTTATATTAAATCTATTCTTTGTATTTGGTGAATCCAAGGTGGAGCTGTATCATCGGCGAGTTCAATACCGAGATCCAGACAACATACACAATTCTGATTATCTATATCTTTATATTTTATTTATTTATTATTATATTTGAAATTATATTACAAATTGACTAGCCTAAACAGTGGGGCTTACAGTCAGGGCAAATCTACACATAACACATATCTATATATCTTTTTATTTTTATTTTGAATTTGTAATTATATCACAAATTGGCTAGCCCAACTAGTGGGGCTAAAAGGAGAGCACAATACCTTGTCATCACAAAATCTATACCTAATATATATATTTTATTTTTATATTTTGAATTTGTAAATTATATTACAAATTGGCGTCCAACTTAAGGGGCTTTAAATAGGAGGTAATAGTATTATAAAATAAGGACGAGTGTCCAATTTCCTATTTTTAGCTTGGCAACGGTCAATAGGTCGGAAGAGGGAGCGAGATGCACAGGAGAGCTACATCAAGGAAAAGGGCTATGGAGGCCGAGCAAGAGGTAGACATGGAGGATAAAGAGGCGACACCAGTGGAAGATGTGGAGTCGAGGTTACTGCCAGCAGAACCAAACAAGCCTGCACCACAGAAGGAACAGCCAGAGAAATCCACCACAAAGGAAGAGACAAAATTGGATAGAATGATGGAGATGTTACTCAAAGAATTTAAAACGACAAAGGAAGAGTTGGGTAATAAAATGGAAGAAAATAGTAAGAAGATGGAGGAAAAAATGGAAGAAAATAGTAAGAAGCTGGAGGAGAAGATGGAAGAAAATAGTAAGAAGCTGGAAAAGGATAACCAACAATTGAAGGAGGAATTAAGAGAAAATAGTAAGAAGATGGAGGAGAAAGTGGACGAAATAAAAAACGAAAATAAATTATTAATGGAGGAAAATATTAAGAAGATCGAGGAGAAGATGGAGGAAAATATTCAGAAGATTGAGGAGAAAATGGAGGAAATAAAAACTGACAATAAACAATCGAAGGATGAATTGACCCAGATAAGCCAGAAACTGGAAGAAACCAATAAAAAGATGGAGAATAATAGTCAGCAATTGAGAGAAGAATTGAAGGAGACGAACCAAGAGAACATGAACCGGTTAGACGGAAGAATGGAAATATTGAAGGAAGAATTGAGCCAGAAGATAGCTGAAAACAATGAGACAATCAGCAAGAAGGTAGAAGAGGAAATAACGGTAATCGAACAAAAGGTTACCAGAGCTGACGAAAAATGGAGTCAAACCGAACGAGAAGTACAGAGTATCAAGACCGAAATAAATACGAAGGTTAACAACATTGAAGAAACGACTAGGAAGACATTGGAGGAAAGACTAAAGGAAACACGGGAAGACTGGGAGCGAGTGCAGGACCGATTCACAGAAAAATGCAATGGCATTGAAGCTACTGTAACCAGTATCAACAGTCAGGTGCGACAGAACCAGACAGATATAGACCTATTCCATAGTCGACCGACAAGCATTACCAGTTGTCCTAACAGCGAGAATCGTGAAGGAATTAACTTCAGGTTTTATAAAAACAAACCAATGGAGTTCCTAGCCAGAATCGAAGAATACTTCACCAAACACAGAGGTAATCACTGGAGGGAGAATAAAGAGGTGCTTGACGAATCGTTCAAGGAGATAGCAGATAATTGGTGGATGGCGATAAGAGACGAAGTGACCGATTATCAACAATTCAGAAGGCTATTCAAAGCCAAATATTGGTCTGAATCAACACAAAATATCGCCAGAGACGGGATCTGTCATGGAAAGTACAACCCGTATGGAAACCAGACTTTAACGGCGTACTTTTTGGGAAAGGTGTGCGTGGCCAAACATCTAGAGCCCCGAATACCGGAAGAATGCCTGGTCAGCAAACTCTCATACCATTATGAGGAGGATATTATAAGAGCCAGAAGAAACAGTCAAATAAAGACTGTGCAAGCCATGACCGAGCTTTTAGAAATGTATGAGCATGAAGACTATTACCGTCAAAGTCGCAGGAGATATGAAAAGCCGGAACCAAGAAGTAACAACAATAATTTGAATAATATTAATCGGCAGAATGTGGGTAACAATAATAATTATAATTTCGCAAATCGGAATAATGCCGAATACAATTATAACACCCGAAATAACAATAATTTACCGAGATTTAACAACAACAATAATAATAATAATATTCCTCGCATTAATAATAATGACAACAACCACAACAATAATAATAATAATAATAATAATAACCGTCCACAAAATAACAACGGTTATTATAATAATAATCGTAACTATGTTCCAAATGGTCAGAGGAACCCCAACCTTTCTAATAACAATTATCATGGTAACTATAACCGGAATTACCCGAATGGAGGTAATAACAATAATTACAGGACATATCGACCCAATATTAACTACATCAGAGCGGAAGGCAGTGGACAGAGGAGGTACCAGCCTCAACGAAGGAGCCGATACTACGAGTACGAGACCTTTCAAGGAAGTCAGGGAAGTAATAGGTACAGAGAGTACGAGCCCAGACGTAGTTCCAGCCTGGACAATCAGCGAAGACTACCTGTAACAGAAGCCCAACAGGACGATCGAGCAGAACCAAACGAAGCAGTCTCAGGACTCCAAGCTGATGCTTCCAACGGTCTAATCCGTAATGAAGCGGAACATTTAAACGAACGGAGGCAGTAATAAACTCCAATAACCCTTTACTGCTCCAATCTGCTGGGTTTAACCAAGAAGGAATGAATTCGAAGAAAAACAGAAAAAATTTTACCATAATATACAGCAATTATTTGAAAGATATCCGTAAGGACCTACTAGAAGAAAGCGAGATTAATATTAATAATAATGATAATGAAATAATATACATAATTGCAGAAATTGAGGGTATTTCTGTTCCTATAATGATAGACACTGGAGCCAATGTCTCCATAATAAATCGAAATGAGTTGGACCGGATACAGCAGGAATGCCACAAAAACTTACCGGTACTACCTATTAATAATATTGTACTTGTAGAAGCTACCGGCCGACAGAACAAGACCATAAGACAGCAGGTATCCCTAAGTGTCAACAGTCAGGGCATTAGTGTGGATATGATATTTCTTGTTGCAGCCGGATTACCTTTCAACATCATGATAGGATGTGACATATTGCGCAGAAACTCAGCAGTTATCGACTTGTGCCGAGGAAAGGTATCACTCTTTGCTGAAGGTTCGACCTGGGTAGCCAATTTAACTAATAACAAGACGTTAAACTCCAGACAACTTCTTGACCACCAAAATAAGGTGAATTACTTGTCCAACTACTCAACAAACAACAAGCCAGTACATCAGGATTCGGAGGATGACCTATGGCAACAAAAGATTCAGGAGATACGTAACTTCGAGTGCCACAATACTAACGAGCAATTAAAGGAAAACCAGCTGAATCAATTGGTCGAAATATATGAAAAATATCGAGCTGTATTTTCGGACGAACCTGGAAAGATCCGGAACTACCAATGTTCCATACGATTCAGAGAACCGGTAGAATTTAACCGAAAGTCGTATCCAATAGCACAATCTTTGAAAGAAGCCGTACGCACAGAGATCCAGAATATGATCAGTAGAGATATCATCGAGAGCAGTCAATCGCCATACACTAGCCCAATTGTGGCCATACAAAAGAAAAATGGGAAGGTAAGGCTTTGCCTTGACGCACGTGAGATAAATAAAATGATAATTAACGAGCGTACCTCACCAGGCGAAATTGATGAGATTTTGAAGAGGTTCCACACAACACGATTCATTACCACTTGGGATACCGTATGCGGCTATTGGCAAGTGGAGTTGCACCCAGCAAGCCGGCAATACATGGCGTTCATCTTCGAAGGGCGCAATTATCAGTTTAAGAGGTTGCCCTTCGGGTTGGTGAATTCAGTAGCTGTTTTTGTCGCCTGTATGGATCATATACTAGGACCAGAAGCGCTCCAATTCACGACTGTCTATGTTGATGATCTCCTAATAACATCAACCAACTGGGAAGAACACTGTTACCGTGTGGAGTATGTCTTGAAGAAGCTTGCTGAAAATAATGTCACCCTTAAACTAGACAAGTCCAAGCTTATAGCTAAAGAAGTACAATTCCTGGGTTTCCAGCTAAACAGTCAAGGAATAACACCATCAACAGAAAAGGTAGACGCCATACAACGATTCCCTACACCAAAAAACAGAAGGCAACTACAATCATTTTTGGGCCTGTGTAACTATTATAGGAAGTTCCAGAATAATTATTCCGAACTGACGGCCCAGTTTCAGTACCAGTTATCGTCCAAGAATAAATGGCGATGGGGTCAAGAACAAGACGAAACCTTCAAATCAATTAAGGAGAAGTT
Organism: Magicicada septendecula; assembly: GCA_034769895.1. Lineage (NCBI taxonomy): Eukaryota > Metazoa > Arthropoda > Insecta > Hemiptera > Cicadidae > Magicicada > Magicicada septendecula. Next base: position 151,518,891 of record CM068372.1, read on the forward strand.
CTTAGATGCAGTAATGCTCAACCATCCAGATTTTAACCGACCCTTCTTTCTAAACTGTGACGCTAGTAACATTAGCTTGGGATCAACACTGTACCAAGAAGATGAAAGTGGAAACCATCTAGTAGTGAGCTTTGCTAGCAGAACCCTTAACCAGTGTGAAAAGAACTATAATGTGACGGAAAAAGAACTGCTAAGTGTAGTCTTTGCCTGCGGGAAGTTTCGGACGTATATCCTCGGATATCCAGTGACCGTTCGAACAGATCACAAATCAATATCATTTCTGAGAAGATGCAAGTTAAGCCATGGTAGATTGACCAGATGGGTACTCGCCCTGCAGGAATACGATATACAGTGGGAGTATGTTCCTGGAAGTAAAAATGTAGTAGCCGACGTATTATCGAGAGTGAATCTGGAAGAACAAACGTTCGAAGGCGAAAAGGAGAGCATCTTGAAAATCTATAATATTATTAAGGACAGATCCGATTTAGAGAAGATAGTGCAGGACATCAGCAAACACCAGCAGTCCGATCCGAAGTTAAACCATATTAAACTTCGTCTCTCCAACCAAGATGACACAATGAACAAATTTTATTGTATACATAATGGAATTTTATTCATCAAGACATCCCTTGATGAAGAGATATGGAAGATCATGATCCCTACTACAATTGGAAAGGATATCATCCTGGACTATCATCTACGATACGGTCACATGGGAGCCATGAAGGTGATCAAGGCAATAGAAGAGAATTGTCATATAAAAAGTATCAATAGAAAAACGAGAAACTACCTCAAAACCTGTCTGATATGTCAATTGGTGAAAACCAACAATGAGAGAAAGGAGGGTATGATGATACCAATTACCTCACAAGCCAAACTGGAAAAGGTCTTTCTGGACATATGTGGTCCATTTCCCCGCAGTGGCGGACGCCATCGATACAAATATATTATTATTATGATGGATCATTTTACAAAATTCACAAAACTATACCCTGTGAACAGAGCCACCACTTTGAAGACTCTAGGAATAATAACAAATCATTACATTCCAGAGGTAGGAAGCCTGACATCCATAATCACAGACCATGGAACGCAATTTAAGGGTTGGAGGTGGAGAGACACTCTGAATACGTTGGGCATTAAGACATACAAGACATCTGTCTACCACCCCAGCAGCAATCCAGCGGAGAGGGTACTGCGAGAAGTCGGAAGAATATTACGGACTTATTGCTATAACCAACAAAAGAAGTGGCAAGAATATTTATTAGCTACTGAAGAATTCCTTAATTTGTCATATCACCCTGCTATAGGTACCACGCCATACACGGCAATGTATGAAAAACCGCCTCCGAGAGAAATACAAGACATAATAGAGTTCCCTAGGAGTCAAGAATACAAATTCAATCGAATCAGATTCTACAATAAATTGGCAGAAGACCAGGAAAGGCGCAAGAACAAATATCAAAAGGCTGTTAAGAAAATAATAAGCTATGAAGTCGGAGAAAAGGTACTGCTAAAAAACAGGGAATTACCCAGTACTTTGGAAGGCATTACCAAAAAGTTGTTACTGCTGTATACCGGCCCATACCTGATTATTAAAAACAATAATAACAATACGTATGTACTAAAGGATATCATTTCAAATAAAGTAAAAGGAACTTATAATCAGTTATCCATTAAAAAATATTTGGAGGAGGAATAAAAATTTCAAAATTCCAAAAATCAGTAAGTACAACTTACACAAAACATTTGAAAGATTATTATGAATGAAAAAAAAAAGAATTTTGAACATAATAAATTTCAAAATTCAAAAATCAGTAAGTACAACTTACACCAAATATCTGAAAGACTATTATGAAGAAGTTATGAATTTTGAGAAATAGAAAAATTTCAAAATTCCAAAAGTTAGTAAGTACAACTTACACCAAATCATTTGAAAGACTATTATGAATGAAAAAAGAATTTGGATGGAGATAATAATTTTCCAAATTCAAAAACTTAGTAAGTACCACTTACACCAAACATTCAAAGACTATTATGAATGAGAAAAGAATTTTGATGAATAAAGATTTTCAAAATTCAAAACAATAATAAGTACAACTTACACCAAAATATTTGAAAAACAACTATGAATAAGAAAGAATGTAGTTGAATAAAAATATCTAAAATTAAAAAATATTAAGCTCATATCATTACTCATACAAATGATGAGGAATAACTCTGAAATATGGAAAATGGGATTTTGTAAGAAAGAGATACAAAATTCTGAAGGAGAAAGGAAACCAGAATATCATATGACTTAATCGAAACAACTTAAACCAAACTCACAAAGAAAATAATTTAATAAAAATGGAACAATGAAAAAGGACCAACTCAGTAAAGACCAAATAGTGAGACCAGAAACCAAAAAACCCTGATACTAATAATGATAATGTTGTTACAATAACCACTGTTATAGTGAAAGTGATAAAGAATTAATTCATGTTATACCATGAGCAATAAAAATAACTCAATGGATACCAGATGGTAGAAAGAGTAAATATAAATACTACTTACTATGTCAACATGATGAAATGTATATTATACCACATACCTAAACCACCTAATATGGAATAAGCTTTAAGAGAGAAGAAGAGTCAAGTGTATAAAAGTATTAATTAATATAACGTATTATGAAGTGAAGAATCTAAAGATGTTTATTTTAGTCAAAAATGACTACTTTTACTGTTTATTTATTCTTATGACTGGATGTAGAAAATGCCATTAGTCTTATGTTTTGAGCAGAGATGATAATACCTCTGGACTCAATTGAAGTGTTGGACAGCAGGGATTGAAGCCAAAAGTGCCACTCTGAACTGTTCCAATTAATTTGTTAGGGAATGTTAGGGAGTAAACATACTGGTGAGGAAGCACCAAATAAGAAAGAATATAAAATGATAATGTTATACACAAGATTGAAGATCACTTATTAATGAAGAAAGAAACTAATGAAGGAGATACACATCATCTGAGAGGAAGCAACGGTGGGAAAAGAAGGTATATAAAGTGAAAACATGTAATCACGAAGAAAAGTAAATACAAAAGAATTAGTAGTAATTATTTCATCCATACTAAGAGTATGATCTGAACTAATCACTTTTACAGGAGATCATATGTAACATAACAAAATTATCACGCTAAACATTTGACTTAATGCAACATAAATAAAGGAAAAAGTTCCATAGTGAGTGAGAAGAATAAATTGTTTTAAGGATTACACTAGAAACTGTATATTAAGTCAATAAAATGTTAATAAAAATGAAAAAATAACAAAGAAAACCATTGATTAAAATAACTTACTATGTAAAAACCAGTTAAACCAGCAGTATACCCAGTAGATTGGGGAAGCAGTAAAAAGGGAAGGACCATAAAAAAGGAAATAAAAGGATGAAACCATATTAATAAGGGAAAAATAATAAGGTCAAGATGCAGAGAAACCACAAGACCAGAAACTACTAATGTGATATTGAAAAAGGGACAAAATATATCAAGATTCCCACAAAGAGACCAGAACCAGGAAGAGTTTTTCCAAAAAATGATAGTCATGTAATACATACCATGAAACAAAATTAAAACTGATATATGTAGACCCAGAACAAGTTACAAGATACAATCCCAGAAAACCAAATTGTATACTAGTTGTAAGAATAATATGTCAAAAAACTATTAAAACAGACTACTATTAGTGTAGCCAAAATAAAGGACACCTTATAATAAAGTGTGATATAAAAAATATATTAAAACAGACTACCATTAGTATAGGAAATACTGGATAAAAACTAAAGAGACAGTCTAATGACTGAGTGTAATTTAGATAATAAAAGTGTTTTAGTGTTTAGGCATAATAACAATATGATAGGTATAAGATGTTTTTATTTTATTGTATGAACAAATTAAGTATAGGGAACACGAAAGACAGTCAATAACTGAAAGTGTCAGTAGTTATAAGATGTTTTTATTTTATTGTATGAACAATTTAGGTATAGGTAACACAAGAGACAGTTAATCACTGAAAGTGTCAGTAGTTCTAAGGTGTTTTTATATTAATGTATTATCAAAATAGTTAGAGTAATTCAAAGAGACAGTGAATAACTGAAATTGTTACTAAGAGTAAGATATTTTAATAGAATAAGATTGTGATAAAATGAAACATAAAAACAAAGGACAGCCAAAGACTGATAATAATATGTTCTCATTATAATTCTAAGTATAGAGAAAATTAGGCATAAGATGTTTATGTTATGGTTCAATGATGTTATTATTATAAAGAAAGTTTAGTAGATACAAGATATTTCATTGTATTTTAAGATCATGTCATTTAATTTTCCATTGTGTAAGTCAGAGAGGCAAGTAGGACATAAAAATGTAATAATTTTATTCAAAACAGTAAACCATATATAATGTACAAACAGACCAGCTAAGACACCATTTTAGTAAACACAGACTGGCATATAAACCAAAAAATTATCTATCAGAGAATCAATCTATGTAATAGGAATAGAATTCAATATATACAATACAGAAATTGAAAATATAATTAATACAGATACAGTTAATAGCAAATAGAATGACAAAGGAAAGGAAATTAACTTCTTTTGGAAACAGATAATAATAGGCCTATAATAGTAATCAAATCAGACTAAACAGTAAATTAATCAATATTGAAATGTTTTAACAACCAAATTATTAACAACAAAGTAGTCACGGAGTTATTAAGTATATTCCATGGAAATATTATAAGAAAAAACAAATAAAAACCATTAAAACACCGAATTTGTACAAAATATGAGGCATACAATCATTATATAAAATTGTAATTTTTGGGCTTAAATGAGCTTGAAACAAACCCAGCTATATATCAAAAGATGTAAAATTAACTAATCAATATTACTGAGTAGTTAGATTTATGTAAAATTAAGAAATATTTGAAATACAGTAAAAAATAAGAAAACTTATTATGTATATTTAGATGGTGAACCAAGTCTTAGACAGATATTTTTATAGTTAAACAATATAAAGAGGAAAAAGACATAGCACAAATTACCCTAAAACGACGACGTTGCGTCTATTAGTCTATTGTTAATCGTAAAGCCGAATAGTTGGAAATGTGTTAGCAGAGTACTGAAAACAGAATAATTTGTATAAAACCAAGTGTGGTTATGCGGCGTGTAACGGAGATGATCTAAAAAGTGAAAATAACCTTAACTATCAATTTCTAACATTTCACAAATTTCCAAAACACAGTAATAACACCATAAAACTCAACACAAGAAATCAACAGCCATTTTGAACAATTTTGGGACAAGATTCACAGAACACCAATACACATATTTGAACACCGAACACTTCACAAGAAACCCATCACGAAAACGACATCGCAGAAGACGAGAGGACACTCTACACTATATTCCTGGACCAACACCACTTCGCAGAAAAGGGAATATCATTTTATTTCTGCGGGAGAAGCTCAGCCAATTCCAACAGCATAGCGGTTAAAATCGAGGAGACGGCGGCCATACTGGATTTCTCACCAGCACGGTGCAATGCCTGCTTGAAGGGAGTGACGTCATTTCATCGACTTGGTTCGCAATTAATTTTTTTTAATTGACAATTTCAATAATAATTTTGTTCTATTTCAGCTATTACCATTTAGTTTAAGAATACCTGTTAAGAATGTATCTTGTTCCTTGCCCTCTGACCATTTCGACTCGTTAAAAGAACCACAAATTTAACCTTGTAAAAATATATTTGTCGATTTTTTCGCTACCGACTGGAGCAAATAATAGCCAATGCCTTGGTCATGCGCAGTTTGACTGGCGCATAATTTTGAATGTTAATAAACGCAAATTATTACTCAGTTACCAGAATTGTTTTTATTTCTATAATTAATGTTACTATTATTTTTTTTAAACAAAAAAATAATTTACAGTGAGAGAATAGATATATAAGGAAATTACACACTCAATTAATTAATTTATTATTAATTAATTAAATTAAATAATTAAATCAAAACTCAATACAAGAAAAAGAAAAAATATTTTCACAATTTATGAAGTTTGATTTATTTGTTATTTATCAATCAATCACACCTAGTTATAACATATTTATATTAAATCTATTCTTTGTATTTGGTGAATCCAAGGTGGAGCTGTATCATCGGCGAGTTCAATACCGAGATCCAGACAACATACACAATTCTGATTATCTATATCTTTATATTTTATTTATTTATTATTATATTTGAAATTATATTACAAATTGACTAGCCTAAACAGTGGGGCTTACAGTCAGGGCAAATCTACACATAACACATATCTATATATCTTTTTATTTTTATTTTGAATTTGTAATTATATCACAAATTGGCTAGCCCAACTAGTGGGGCTAAAAGGAGAGCACAATACCTTGTCATCACAAAATCTACACCTAATATATATATTTTATTTTTATATTTTGAATTTGTAAATTATATTACAATATTCTCGCTTACGCTCTCTCTCTCTCTCTCTCTCTCTCTCTCTCTCTCTCTCTCTCTCTCTCTCTCTCCCTCTCTCTCTTTCTCGTTCTTTCTCATTACATTTTAAAATTTTTTATGAGATCTCGTTGTTGGATTTAAACTCCAAACTTTTATTTTAACGGGATGAATCATGAATGGTCAACGATTCTTATTTAAATTTCTGACCGTTGACTGTTACTTATCTGGATCAGATATCCGCTCAATTTCACCACCACATGTTAGTCACTTTTTAAGTCACACTCACAAAAACTTCAGTTCTGAATGTTGAAAACTCGTTACTATTGTTGATTGTCCGTCATTATTTACTGCACATGTGTTTGAAACTCACTCCCGTAACATTTTTAGTCGGTCGACGTACGTAACTCGAACTCTTATGTTTTGAGTTATTTGACCATGCTGCCATAAATTGCATGGTAACACTTTTTATGTTTTTTGTTAGATAAGTCCTTTTGGCTTTAGGCCTATCTTGCACGCCCGAGGCCACTGTTTTCAATTAACGAACTTTTTACTGTCTGATGCTGCTTACTTCTGTCCACTCTCTGCTGGCAGACTGCAGACTGTGATTCACAAAGAGCCTGCTGCTGGGCGGTTACGCAATACGTCTGGCAATTGTTTAGGCTAACTGTATGTATGTTGCACTGGGGCTCCCCACAGGTGAAAGTCTGGCAATTTTGAAAGTGATTGAATTGATGATTTGAATTAATATAAGATTAAACTGGGGTGGCTCACAATTCTGTACCGTTACAATACCCTCCAATAAGAGGTTGAAAGCCGAAGCGTTCAAACTCTTATTGCCTAAAACTGAGAGGATCAGTGAGGATATGGCGCCGCAACCCCCCTGAACACTACTAAAATCATGGGTTCTCACCCCCCTAGTCTGGCGACTGCGGCAGCACCCATCCGATCTTACGGGACTTCTCTACTCGAGATCCCACCACCATAAGCTCGGACCGATACCCACCACAGTATCGCCTGACTCTAGAATATTCAATTAGAACTTAATAAACGGCCTTCCATCACTCCATATCCCACAACTGATTGTTTCCTCTTAGCCATACCGGCTTATTCTTTACAAAGTACTGGTTCTTTTGTTTACAAAGTACTGGCTTTAGTTTAAAACAATAATATAAACTTACAGTCTACTAAATATTTTAATCATTATGTTTTTTATCAATTAAGATTTAATTTATAATTCCAGTTTGAATTCGAATGAAAATAAAGTTAAGTTCATTATTACAAGTTCATTATTAAAATCATCTTTTCAATTAATTTAATTACCAATTTCATTTAATTTAATTCATATTGTTTTAATTAACAAATTCAAAATTAATTACATTTTTCAAAATGATCCGGCATAAAATATTACCTACATTATTCAAAAAATTTACATTCCTTAATAATGGTATTTCTTTTTATTTCATAATGGGATTTTCCTACTGGCAATAATTCAGCAGACTACAACATTTTTTGTTATGGTCACCAAGCAGGTCTGTAGACATTAGTCACAACATACAACTACAACACACCTGTTTACATAAACAGTTGTATGCCAGACTGTTTTAATAAACACTCTCAGTTTCAACATTCATGGTTACATCATACTAACACCTGTACTTCACTTTTCAATTTTCTATAAATCTTTTAGATAACATATTTATCAATGTCTATTTCTTACAGTTCAACCCAATATAATTCTAATTCACCTTGCATTTATTATTACTTTTTGATTACAATTTCTATTTAATACCATTATCTCAATTTATATTATGGAATTAAACTCTTTTCACACCTGTAAGCATTGTATTCTATCTGATTGGCATTATGAACTTTATATTTACAATACATTATCCACCTATTGACCTGAACACAAAATACACACCACACACACCCACCAATATCTCCACGTACCTCTGAAACATTTAACAACAATGTTATTTCATACAAACAATTTAACATTTATTTCTCAAATTATTTTAATAAATCAATTATTGAACATACAAGTTGCTATCAAAACAATTACAATTCGCCAATTACTGTCTTTCGAAATTAATTCTGTTTATTTATTTAAATTGCCAAAATATTAATATTATTATTACAACCCTCTACACACACTTGTTAGCTTAACATTCTACAATGCACACAAACAAATTTACTACAATTATTTACAAACTTTTGTTATTCACTGTTCCGTTTTTCCACACTTCATTGTCCAAATCTGCCAGGTCAAAACCATAAAACAAAATATTTATAACTGTCCTTTATCGTTTTATAGCCTATCCTCCATCGTCATAGATAAGTCTTTGTTTTATATAGCATTGTTCAATTTCATTAACACACAAATTACTGTCTTGTGTGTCGTCACCATAAAAACCAAATTCATTCATTTTACCAAAATAATCATAAAACAAGTCAACGTTAAGTACATCGGTTAAGTCTCCATCAGTAATTATATTCATTATCCAGTCAGTTATTTTTTCATCATAAAGTAAATTATTATTATTTAAACATGTATCATCAAAATAATCTTCACTCTCAATTTTAACAGGTAAGTACTTCAAATCATTTAACATCTCTTTCAACTCATTATAATCTCTCTGCAACTTATATAATACTATTTCTTTATCCACACACAATTCTCCACCTAAATCTCTCTCATCATAGCACCATATCATACTTTTAACATCATTCCACACAGAGGGTACTAATTTATACAAAAAAGGGATATAACTCAAATCTTCCATTAAATAGGTTCTCTTGCCCTCCAATAATAACATTTTTGAACACCTTGGTTCATCGCAAATAAGGGGAAAATTTACCCTCTGCCCTACACATTCATCTACTCTTTCTTTCCATTCTTTTTCTAATTCATCAATACTAATTACTACTTCGTTACAACATATCACTTTCTCTCTCTCACTCACTGTTTCACTATCTATTTTCAATGTATCACTCTCTGATACCACTCTTTCAATCACATTACCATTTTCAATATCATTGTTAACATTTGTTACCTTACTCTCTAACACCGCATTTTTAATTATATTCTCATTTTCGACATTATTGTCATCATTTGTTAATTTTTTATTATCATTATTATTTTTACTTTTACTCTGTTCTCCCACTGACTCTACTATTCTCTCAATATCTTTTTTCAATTCATTGCAACTATTTTCGCATTTCATTTTTACCTCATCAATGTCAAATTTAAGTACATCAAATTTACAATGAAATTCACTTTTAATTTCATTCAGTTTTATATCGTTATTGTCTAAACCATTATTTAATTCGTTAAATTTGTCATTCTGTACATCTAATTTACAGTTAAAATCACTTTTCATTTCATTCAATGTTATGTCGTTACTGTCCAAACGATTATTTATACCATCAAATTTATCATCATTACTATCAAATCGTTTACTTAGAAGTTTAAATAAGTCATTCATGGACATCTCTTTTTCTTTTGTATTTGTTTTAATTGTAATAGGGGTGGAAGTTGCTCCCCCCTCATTAATTAATACAGATTCGTTTACATTACTGTCACTGATTGACAGTGACTCTGTCTGAATACCTGAATCGCCTTTATTGGCCGACTCAGTTGACATATTTTCATTTACTACCGTTTCGGTTACTATTGTTTTTATTTGATTTTCAGCACTAGTGCTAGTTAAATCAATAGTGTTTTCCATGTTTTCAAGTATTTACTTATACACAATTTATATACTTATACTGACAATCGCCCTCACTCCCAAACAACCCGTCCTGCTGCTTGGTTAGGTCTGGCGAATGTAAGTTGTAACCTACACTCGCGTCACTGTACGGGGGCCATTGTAACTGTACTTATTTACTGCAAATATATAATATCTTACTCTTACCTTTCGGGTTCGGATCCAGGGCCGTTCAGGCGAAACCAGCTACAGAAATGATTATTTGGGTTTGAGCGGCGAAATAATTACGCTTAACACATGGCTGCTCTAGTAATTAATCTTATTTATTTCTATTGGTTTAAATTCACTATTTAAGTTCACTATTGAACAATGATTTACACAAAGAACTCACTTAACACATGATACGGATATTCAAAGTTACCAGAGCTACCTTTAATTCATTAACTTATAACCTCCAAATTATGTAAAGAAAATTACAATTGATTAATTGCTACACTATAATTTCGGAATTTATTTTATCAAAACCAGTACTTTGATCTTGTACATACATATTCTCGCTTACGCTCTCTCTCTCTCTCTCTCTCTCTCTCTCTTTCTCGTTCTTTCTCATTACATTTTAAATTTTTTTATGAGATCTCGTTGTTGGATTTAAACTCCAAACTTTTATTTTAACGGGATGAATCATGAATGGTCAACGATTCTTATTTAAATTTCTGACCGTTGACTGTTACTTATCTGGATCAGATATCCGCTCAATTCCACCACCACATGTTAGTCACTTTTTAAGTCACACTCACAAAAACTTCAGTTCTGAATGTTGAAAACTCGTTACTATTGTTGATTGTCCGTCATTATTTACTGCACATGTGTTTGAAACTCACTCCCGTAACATTTTTAGTCGGTCGACGTACGTAACTCGAACTCTTATGTTTTGAACTATTTGACCATGCTGCCATAAATTGCATGGTAACACTTTTTATGTTTTTTGTTAGATAAGCCCTTTTGGCTTTAGGCCTATCTTGCACGCCCGAGGCCACTGTTTTCAATTAACGAACTTTTTACTGTCTGATGCTGCTTACTTCTGTCCACTCTCTGCTGGCAGACTGCAGACTGTGATTCACAAAGAGCCTGCTGCTGGGCGGTTACGCAATACGTCTGGCAATTGTTTAGGCTAACTGTATGTATGTTGCACTGGGGCTCCCCACAGGTGAAAGTCTGGCAATTTTGAAAGTGACTGAATTGATGATTTGAATTAATATAAGATTAAACTGGGGTGGCTCACAATTCTGTACCGTTACAAAGTCAATTAAGTAGAACTTGAGTTTTTGTAGATGGTTAACGCACGATATCTGTTGTTTTATACAGAGGCCAAATTTATCTAAATATTGGATGAATATCACCTTGTTTTATGCAGATGATTCCCAGGTGGACTTCTGCCTTGCTGTACTGTCACTAGGTCATGATGAGGGTGGTTACGGTTGCATCCTTACTGTTTTTTTTTTCTTCCTCCGGCAGGCAAGAAACGAGAGTCTGTGTGTGTGCCGTCAGTTCAGGACATGGTAGAGGATGGGATTTCTACCATGCTATGGTCAAGTCTCCATCGCTCTGGGAGCCCTAGGCATGAATAGTAATTAATTCACTGACAAACTAAATCGTTCCCGAGCATAACACACATGTACAACTGCCCAACCTTGTATTGACAAAATCAAACATGAATCAAACGCTTGCCGCCATTGACCATTTACACTGAGTTCTTTATAATTAGGTTTAACTTTCTTTCTTAAATTAATGATTCACACACAAGGCCTCAATGCCTCATTATTTGGTTTAATTTATAACGCATCCCCATATGCGTATGCAAGGTTAACGTTCTTCGACATGTTATAAGTTTATAATGGACACGTGCTCTCACAATCACTTCATCACAGTTCCCCCAGAATTACATGACTTTTACACCCCTTTTAACATGGGCAATTACTATTGCTACGACAGCACAGAACAATCTACGCGTTTATCGAATGCGCCAGAAAGAACTCGACGTAAGCGTGTGGTGTACGTGCTACTAAACGCATGTTGCGAGAATTTTCTCGACTGTGTCGGCCTTCGCTCGGGCGCTCGGACTGTGTCAAGGCCGTAGCAATTACGTAGTTCGCGAGAGATAAGACGCAGTTTGGAAGCTTCTGGTGTGTGAGCGTGACTATAAATACATCGGGTAGCGGCCTTAGTTTTTCAGTTCAATGCGAGATTTTTGACTGTGCGGTTCGAGAGTATTAGTGCGATATATTTACAGAGCGGTTCGAGTTATTACGGTGTACGTTCAAGTAGTTATTAGTGAAGTGTTGCGTTTTATATTCGGACGGTATAATTGTAATACAGTTGAGTTTTAATATTAGTGGACATTTTATTGCGTATGAACAATTTTCATTTGATTTGTTGTAGACACTGTGTTGTTAATTACGAACTGTTTTACTATAACAATTAAAGGTGTGATTAGTGACTTGATTGGTGTCTTGTAATTATTGTGTTTCCACTGTACCTACGACGATCGAGTAGACCGTCGTAACAGTGGTGTCAGAAGTGGGATGGAACGGTTAACAGTGGAAACAGTGGACGGTTTGTACAAGACGAGTGTGATTCGTAATTAATCAGTAAACATGGATTCCAGTCAGATGATGGAAGCTTTACAAACACTGCTGCGGCAGACACAGGAAGAAGCAGAAAGACGACAAAAAGAAGAACGAATACAAGAAAGAGAAGAAGCTGAGGAACGTCAGAAAGCACTAATGCTAGAAACAGAAGAAAGACAAAAAGATAAAACGGAAGCTCTCTTTGAAACTATGCAGAAACAGTTGCAAGAACATAGTACCGCAGAATTGGGTCTCCTACGAGGTGAGCTTAATAAACAAGTTACTAAAATATCGGAGGTACAAGAATCAATGACATTAAAAATAGCGGAAGTAGAAAAATCTGTCTCGAGTGTTGAAGAATCGATGTCTACAAAAATATCTGAAGTAGAAAAATCTGTCTTGACTGTGGAAGAAATTATGTCAACAAAAATATCTGCAGTAGAAGACTCGATTACAAATATAAAAGAGCAGATTAAAAATGAAGTCGAGCAGTGTCTGAAATTACAACCAAAACAACTTTGTGAACAGACTGTACCAATGATAAAGACAGAAAAAGACGCAAAAAATAAGTCAATAGAGAAAGTAACTTTGCCTTCAGTAGGGACAGTTCATGTCAAAGCTCCAAACTTTGACGGAAGCAGTCACTGGGCAACGTACCTCCGCCAATCTGAAGCTGCTGCATGCGCAAATAATTGGACAGAGAAAGACAAGGCAGTCTCACTCGTTCTCGCATTAAAAGGACCCGCGGCAGAATTACTACAGAAAGTGCCACCTGACAGCCAGAACATCTATGCCGAGTTGATAAAAGCTCTAGAATTACGGTATGGTGATTAACATTCGCGAGATGTGTACTGCACCCAGTTGAGAGCAAGGCGACAGCATTCCGGGGAGAGTCTTCAAGAGTTTGAAGCAAGTATCGACAGACTAATTAGACTGGCCTATCCTGAAGCGCCAGAAGATTTTCGAACGCGTTTTGCGATGCAGACATTTACTGCCGGTGTCCGAGATAACGAACTACAGCAAGTGTTACGAATGGCAAGACACCAGAACAGTGCGGACGCCCTGGTACATGCTTTGCAATTTGAGGCCGCCAAATCAGCGTCTGGTTGGACAAGTCATAAAGTGCGCGCGCTAAAAGATCGCGACGGCACAGACGATGAGGAAGAAGAACAGGGAACAGAGGCTCGACGGTCGGCGCCACAGAATAAAATAAGAAAGGATGGAAGACCGAAGTGTTATAGATGTGGGAAACCTGGACATCTACAACGAGATTGTCGGGTTAGAATTCAGCAGCAGGGAAACGAGCAGTAGTCGGTACAACGGGGCGTGTGCTGACTAACTGGAGGAACGAAGCCCCTAGACAATACGCAATTTCTACACTTCAGAAAAACAGCGGGAGCTTGGTAGTTACCGGATTTGTTCAAGAAAGGCCAACCTCGATTACAGTTGACACAGGCGCAACAGTTTCTATTGTGCGCCCCGACGTGGTGAAAGATCTCAAGCCAATCTGGTGCTCTTGCAGCTTGCGAACAGCTACTGGACGGCCTGTAAAAGTGTATGGAAAAGTGGAGATACACCTGCGCCTCGGTAGACTTGAGTTTAATCATCAAGTACTTGTTGCAGACATTGTGGATGAAGCAATTCTTGGTGTGGACGTTATGAACACATACGGATTTATAGTCGACTTCAAAAACAATGTCTTGAGAATCGGAGGCGAAGAGGTAATGCTATCAACAATGACGACAGCAGAAAAATCGATGGACGTCATAAACCAAGTAGCCGTAACTGTTCCGCCAAACTCCGAAAAGATCATCATGGTTAGAACTGCGGTAGATACTAGGGGCAATCAGTGCTCTATGTTCGAACCCCAGGTAGTCAGCACACCGGGCATACTAATTGCCAGAAGTTTAGTAAAACCTGACGAAACCGGAAATGTACATATTAGAGTGGCGAATATTTTGGATCAAGCTATCACTTTACAAAGCAATACGCTCATAGGCAAATTGACTCCTGTGGCCTGGGTAGCCGGAATAACGCAACGAAGACCCAGTTCTTCGGATACTTCTAAATTACCAGAGGAACTGCAAGAATTATTGAGCAGATCTTCTAACGACCTCTCAAGTGGTGAGGTAAAAGAACTCGGACAGTTTTTACACGAATTCAAAGATTGTTTTGCAGTTCGGGGACAGTCACTGGGAAGAACCTCTCTTGTGCAACATCGCATCAATACCGGGGACACAACAGCGGTACGCCAACCTCCTCGAAGGCCTCCATTATCTAAACAAGAGGAGATGTCTCGGTTAGTACAGGACATGTTGACAGAGGGAGTAATCGAACCTTCGTCAAGTGCTTGGTCTTCCCCTGTAGTGCTGGTAGCGAAGAAGGATGGTGGATTGCTTTTCTGCGTAGACTACCGGAGGTTAAATGACGTTACAAAGAAAGACTGCTATCCATTACTTCGCGTTGACGATACACTCGACACGTTGTCCGGAGCACAGTGGTTTTCTACATTGGACCTGAAGAGTGGAAATTGGCAAGTGGGTCTTCATCAAGAAGACAAGGAAAAGACCGCTTTCTCGACCCCAAGTGGCTTATTCCAATTTAACGTCATGCCATTTGGACTCTGTAATGCGCCGGCAACATTTGAGAGATTGATGGACCTGATACTCCGAGGCCTGACGTGGAAAACTTGCCTTGTTTACTTAGACGATGTCATAGTGATCGGGAAGACTTTCGAAGATCATTTGGAAAACCTTAAGGAAGTTCTAACTAGAATTCACGGTGCACAACTGAAGCTGAGCCCGAAGAAGTGTTCTCTATTCCAGAAGGAAGTACAGTATTTGGGCCATCTGGTTTCGGCAGCGGGCGTTAGCATGGATCCTAATAAAGTAGACACCGTAAGAGACTGGCCACTTCCGAAGAATAAACACGAAGTTCGGAGTTTCCTGGGGTTATGCTCATATTACCGACGTTTTGTGAAAGGCTTCGCTACTATTGCTAAACCACTACATGAGCTAACGGAAAATAAACGAAACTTCCAATGGTCGAGAGAGTGTGAACAAGCATTTAGAACGTTGAAGATTGCATTATGTTCGCAGCCAATTCTCGCTTCTCCAGCTTCCGAAGGGAAATACATCGTAGACACAGACGCAAGCAATACTGGTCTAGGAGCAGTTTTGTCTCAAGTGCAGAACGGTGAGGAACGAGTAATAGCGTATTACAGCAAGACGCTTTCTAAACCAGAGAGAAATTATTGTGTTACAAGAAGAGAGTTGTTGGCAATTGTCAGAGCTTTGGAGCACTTCCATAAATACCTCTATGGGAGAGAGTTTTCACTACGTACCGACCATGCTGCACTTGCATGGCTCTTGAGATTTAAAAATCCGGAAGGACAGTTGGCAAGGTGGCTCGAACGTCTGCAAGAGTACAACTTCAAGGTACAACACCGGCGGGGGCGCCTGCACGGTAATGCAGATGGCTTGTCACGAAGACCATGCCCGGAAGACTGCCGACATTGCCACAGAAAGGAAGAACAAAACTCAAGCGAACATGTTTAAGCCATCACTGTAGATTTCCTGGCTGATGGCTGGACAACACAAGACTGTCGACAAGAACAGATGACTGATGAAGACATTGGACCGATCTTGACAGCAAAAGAGGAAGGTCGCCGCCCGGATTGGCAAGATATCTGCCATGGTTCCGAAGTGCTGAAGGGCTACTGGGCACAATGGGAATCTCTCACCTTAGAAAACGGATTGCTGAAAAGGGCTTGGGAAAGTGCAGATGGACGAGACGTGGTCATGCAGTTGATAGTTCCCCGAAGTAAAGTGCAGTCTGTTTTGAAGGAGATGCATGATGGAACATCTGGAGGCCATCTTGGCGTTAACAAAACCCTTGACAAAATACGGAAGCGATTCTATTGGCTTCATCTTCGCCACGACGTAGAGGAATGGGTTCGGACGTGTGAAATATGTGCTGCAAGCAAGGGCCCACAAACCAGAAGCAGGGGAAAAATGAGACAGTATAACGTTGGACAACCTTTCGAGAGAATTGCCATAGACATTGCTGGACCATTCCCAGTTACTGACGATGGAAACCGGTACATCATGGTTGTAGGTGACTACTTTACTAAGTGGGTGGAAGCCTACGCAATTCCAAATCAGGAGGTTACCACTGTGGCAAAGCAATTAGTTCACAACTTCTGTTGCCGTTATGGAGCCCCTACGGAAATCCATACGGATCAAGGGAGAAATTTCGAATCAGGAGTGTTTAAAGAATTATGCCGTCTACTTGGAATTCGAAAGACCAGGACAACGCCTCTGCATCCTCAGTCGGACGGGATGGTTGAGAGATTCAACAGGACACTTGAGCAGCATCTTTCGAAAGTTGTTGACGAGAACCAAACAGACTGGGACCAACGTATACCACTATTCCTTATGGCGTATAGGTCATCAGTACATGACACAACCGGCATGACTCCAGCAAAATTGGTGTTTGGGCGGGAGATTCGTCTTCCTGGGGACTTGATGTTTGGATCACCCGAGACTCAGTCCCAAGAGCCAAAGAACTATTCCTCACAATTAGAAAACCAACTGCGAGAAATGAATCGCTTGGTAAGAGGACGGCTGAAGATTGCCAGTGATAAAATGAAAACTCGGTATGACATTCGCAGCAATAGTGTGGGTTTCCAAGAAGGAGATCAGGTCTGGTTGTTCAATCCAAAGCGCCGTCGTGGTCGCTCACCTAAGCTTCAGTCTAACTGGGAAGGATCCTACACTGTAAAAAAAAAGGATTAACGATGTTGTTTATCGGATTCAACAGGAAGGACAGCGAAAGTTCAAGGTCGTCCACCTAGATCGCCTGGCTAAATACAAATTTAGAGACGCTTTGCCAGTTCGGGACGAACAGGCTTAAGGAGAGGACAGTGCTACGACAGCACAGAACAATCTACGCGTTTATCGAATGCGCCAGAAAGAACTCGACGTAAGCGTGTGGTGTACGTGCTACTAAACGCATTTTGCGAGAATTTTCTCGACTGTGTCGGCCTTCGCTCGGGCGCTCGGACTGTGTCAAGGCCGTAGCAATTACGTAGTTCGCGAGAGATAAGACGCAGTTTGGAAGCTTCTGGTGTGTGAGCGTGACTATAAATACATCGGGTAGCGGCCTTAGTTTTTCAGTTCAATGCGAGATTTTTGACTGTGCGGTTCGAGAGTATTAGTGCGATATATTTACAGAGCGGTTCGAGTTATTACGGTGTACGTTCAAGTAGTTATTAGTGAAGTGTTGCGTTTTATATTCGGACGGTATAATTGTAATACAGTTGAGTTTTAATATTAGTGGACATTTTATTGCGTATGAACAATTTTCATTTGATTTGTTGTGGACACTGTGTTGTTAATTACGAACTGTTTTACTATAACAATTAAAGGTGTGATTAGTGACTTGATTGGTGTCTTGTAATTATTGTGTTTCCACTGTACCTACGACGATCGAGTAGACCGTCGTAACACTATTACTAAATACATATGTATAAGGCTGTTTCAGCGGTTAAATAAATCAAGATATATGACAATGAACATACTTTAGGTCACACGCACACGAGCCATGCCTATCAAACATTATCCATTCACATCTACGCCAATTATTGTTTAAACTTGTACTTTTTACAAGCAAATGAATAATATATATATATATATATATAAAATTTACTTACCGGAGGTCTGTAAAAGTCTACCTACACATGATAGGATAGAAAATACAAGAATTAACCAAAACTCTGGTTGCCGAAGGAAAAGGCTGTTTACACTTCTGTAGATGACGGCCAACTGAAAAATTTTGCAATCAGCAGACCCGGATTAGAGAACACAATTGCCTGCTTCCGCTAACAGATGGCGCGAGCGTGCAGTAACGCAAAACACGGCGCTTGCTGAACATCGCGAAATAATAAATTCGCAAATTATATTTAGAAATTATATTTTTATACTGTCGCCCAGTTTCTTTGAGAAACCGCGGCACAATACAACATGTCTTGCCATTTGGATAGTATGCAGGCTTCTCATTAAAACATTTTCTTTCAGATGACTGTACAAAAAATAGAAGCCCAATGAGAATGGATAGGCCATATTCAGTAGGTAAACTGTATAATCATAAAAAAATTCATATAACATCACTATAGATGAATTAGCCAGTATGGATGTAGAACCACCTTGCTGTAACCAGCACTATCACTTTTCAGCTTCTAACAAGGCTATGAAGTTTATAATTCTTACAAAATAGTCCAATTACTTTTCATCATAAAATCATAGACTAAAAATCAATTTTCAGTTAATGCAAAGATTTTGTATGAAAAATTTTGACAATTCTCAGCATTATACTCTTTTTTTTACTTTAATGTATCTGGAAATATAAAAAAAACATGCTTTCTCTGAATGAAAAGCACTGTCCAAAACATGCATCTCATTCCAAACAAAATGCATGAACCACTTTCAGTAATGAAGTTGTTTATTAAAGTCAAGTACTCCAAGTCCTGCATGATTTAAATTTGATATGAGTATAACTTGAGTTTTTTGTAACCTCGTAAACAATGCCAAGGGAAAGTCTAGTTTGTTGAGACAGTTTCCTCAGGTACTTTTTTGTGAACATACCAGTGACTGAGTGATGAATGTTATGCAAAATGTCAGGGTGTGTAAAACTAATGGATGACCAACTTATGAAAAGATACAACACACGCTTTCTATCCTCCTGTTATAAAATTTAATATTAAAAAAGAAACAGTTTGCTTATTTGGTACTGCACAGTTTATTTAGTACTGCACATAGAAAAATTAGCTGTAAAATAATTCTGAGTGATTTGTTAATTTTACGTGTGAAACATGCTTCACTTGAAAATACAAGCTTGTTGTGAAGACACAAGACTATTGACACATGTAAACAGACAAAATATCACATGCTCTAACGACATATTGACTTTAGCTTGTTCAGATTCAGTAAAATACTCTTCTCACTATAAACCCTGTAATAAAGAACTTACAAATGTAGTATCGTATTTGTTTTGGATTGTGTGGCTTTATGAACACTCTATGTAATAAAATGATAAAAAATAGAAAACCAGGGCCAAATTTATTGTGTTTAGTTGCCGAGAGGTAAATTGTAATGAAAAAGACACATTGAATAAAATAGTGATTATATTCTGCTTACTTACAATTTATACATACAAAAAGTTGCAAGAATATGTAACAGTGAGAGCATAAGTTTTGTTATATGAACACCAAACTTTTCAGGTGGTATGAGGGTACATGTCAAGTTATTGGGATAAATCTGGAATAAGATGAGGAAAATAAGCGAGCCAACTTTCGAATGTACAAGATATATTTTTATTACGTTACAACAACAATGTGTATGCGCACGCAGATGCTTGTTTACTAGTATCTATGTAGTTTTACATACACATGTTCATATCTTGACACCCCTTCTCAAGTTGAATTATCTAATAATTTAAATTGCAGAATAGAATGTAAATAAGGCATTAATAAACACTTAAACAGAAATAGTTTACATGACATTTGGTTACATAATCTTTAGCTTTTTACAAAAATATTGAAATTGTACATTACATAAAGATTTGGTCAGGATATCTGCAATATTTTCACTTGTGCTTATATATTTGAGCTTGATTAGTCCTTTTGCCACAATGTTTTTAATATAGTAGAACTTAATGTCAATGTGTCTAGTGCGCATGCTGTTTTCATAGCTCTCTGCCATATTAATTGCACTTTGATTGTCGACGAGCATTACTGGTGTAGAAGTGTCGTACTGCATATTCTCCAAGATTCTTTGTAGGTAAATCAAATCTGTTGCTGTGGATGCACAGGCTATATATTCTGATTGTGCTGAGGACAAGGATACACAACTTTGCTTATGAGAAGTCCGTAAAATTGGATTACCACAGTGATAGATTACAGAGCCAGTTGTGCTCTTACGATCTGTAGTGTCTCCTGCCCAGTCTGCATCGGAGTATGCATACAGTGCATTTTCAGTTGAGCACCGATATGTCAGCTTTTTATATCTTGTTTTCTTGATGTATCGCTGTACTCTCTTTGCTGCGGTCAACAGTCGGTTTGTTGGTCTATCTAAATACCTACTCAGCATTGAAGTTGCATAGGCTATACCTGGCCTAGAGATAACTGAAATGTAGATCAGTGATCCCACGATTTCCCTAAATGGTAACTCCTTGTTTATTTGCAGGTTCAGATCAACTTGAAAGTTGTTTTCCAGCGGTGTACTTGCAGTTTTACAGTTCTGCATTCCAAACTTGGTTGAGACTTTGTCTATAAATTTATGTTGAGAGATTTCTATGGAGTCCTTTTCTATATGTATTTCTGTTCCTAGAAACTCTTTAACTGTTCCAAAGTCTTTGGCGCAGAATTCTGTTTTGAGAAAATCTATCAGCTTGTTACATGTTTTGGGTTTTCCTGTGAATATGATGTCATCTACCCATATCAATAACCAGACATTGTTACCAGTGTAGAGACAAGTCACTTTTTGACCTAATTAATCCATATTGCTCGACTGCATCGGTGAATCTTTCATTCCACTTTCTTGGAGCTGAACCCAATCCATAAAGACTCTTTTTCAGCTTCAGAATTTTGCAATTACAATCAACTCCCTATGGTGTTTTGATGAAGACGTCAGTGTCTAGTATTCCATTTAGAAGTACGCTCGGGATATCCAACTGTCTTATATCCCACTGTTTTTGTAGAGCAACTGACAAAAGTAGACGTATAGTGGATATTCGAGCAACAGGAGAATAGATATTATTTGTTACCTGTTCTTGAAATCCTCTTGCAACTAATCTTGCTCTTTTTGTGCCATCTGACTTAACCTTGAATAACCAACGCGTATCTATAGGTGTGGCATTGCGAGGTAGTGATGCGGGTTCCCAGGTCTTGTGTTTTTCCAATGCATTAATTTCTGATTTTACTGCCTCTTTCCATCCATCATCAATTTTCATAGCTTCTTCATAGGTTTCTGAGGCTCCATCATTTATTAAACAGTAGGCAAGAAATGCATCCTCTGGAATATTATCTGGATAATAGATACAGTCTTGAAGTTTCTTGGGTGGTTGTCTATTTCGTTTTGGTCTCTCATTTCCTTTTTCTATATGTGTTTCAATAGACTCTTTACAATTTTCATCTATCTTAGCAGATTCTTCAGCTGGGTTCATTTGATCTTCGTTGTCTTCATTTTCGATTGCTTGATTTTTATAGATGTCAGTATTCGAGTCTTCTTTGCGTAGGTAATCTTGGTCTCGTTGGTCATCATACAGAATGTGTCTATATAATTCATTGTTTTCACTTGGTTCTGGCTTATGCTTATATTGTGTTTCATCAAATGTCACATCTCTTGAGATTATTATTCTATCTTCATTTGGAATCCATAATCTGTAGCCATTTTTCGCATAGCCAACCATGATGCACTCGTAGGCTCTAGTATCTAGCTTGCTTCTTGGTACTGGCAGCTTATATGCTCAAACTTTGCAGCCGAAAACTTTTAATCTATTTATGTTCACTTTACCTAAGTATTCATCTGCTGGAGTTTTTCCTTCAAGAGCAGTTGTTGGTGAACGATTAAATTGGTAGGCAGCACACCTTATGGCTTCTCCCCATAAGTACTTGGGTACATTACTCGAAATTTCCAGTTCAAGAAATTTTTCTCCGTCAATATAGGAAACGGTACTGTTGCGGCAGCCATCTTGTTCGCTCTTTGCTAGTTTTACCTTCATGCGCTTACTTTACTCTTACGCCATGATTTAACTCGTTGATTGTCAATTTCTTACATCAAATTGCACAGCTTTAGGCACGATCTGGGCCCATAACCTGTCAAGTTATTGGGATAAATCTGGAATAAGACGAGGAAAATAAGCGAGCTAACTTTTGAATGTACAAGATATATTTTTATTATGTTACAACAACAATGTGTGTGCACACGCAGACGCTTGTTTACTAGTATCTATGTAGTTTTACATACACATCTTTATATCTTGACAGTACATACATTGCAAAACACTTTCAGCACACTCTGTCAGTCAATGAAATCTGAAAATTTATTTATGTTTTTGTTTTATTTTTGCCTACATTTTTAGTTGACAAAGTTAGTATTGATCTTTTAGTTTTCAGCTGGTATTGGCTCTCATGTGGCATGTGTTCCTCATATGATGCACAAAGAATTGGTTCTTGGATTTTGTTGTCCATGATGTGTCCGTTACTTAAATAAATATAATTACTTATTCGAACATATCACACCCCACACACACACAACATCGATCTTTCAAAAGTCGATAGTTGCCAACAACAAGACGGACAGTGCGCCCAACGGCAGCCTCTGAAGAAGCTTTTTAAAAGCGAAAACCGTTTAAGGCTATAAGGTAAAACTTTTGCATTTTTACCTATAAAAAACTTTGTGTTTCGAGTCGGTAGTGAAGTAATTATATTTACTAAAGAATTGGTCTTTAGGAAAGTACGTATTTTATCTATTTCATCAGTCATGTGAACACTTTGCACTACATACGCTGTGGATTTGTCAGAACTACATACACAGACAATCTTAGATACATAAATAAATAACTACTGTAATCAAAAAGTTGTATGAAAAGTTTAAGAAAATCTTGACCATGATTAGATAAATGTCTTTCCATAGACACTCTTAGGAGGATGAAAACAGAAAGGAAAGATCCTCCCTCACCTTTTAGAAGATCACAAAGACAGAAGTATCATGAGTGAAAAGAAGTCTATGTGGAATCACAGAAGAAGATATAGAAAACATAAAAAGTGTTCTGAAAGAAACCTGCAGAAGTGAGAGATCTGCCCAAAGAGAAGCCAAGGAGAATCAAAAGGGTGTTTTCAAAAGAAGAATTACCAAGAGTAAACCAGAAAATGAAGGAATACTGGCAAGAGAGGAAAGAACTTCAGCAAGTAAAGGAAGTTGTGTCTTCACAACCGACAGCTGGCTGAAAGGAAGGGATGTGTTTATTACTGACAGGCTAACACCAGTGAATGGATCACTATCAAAAACATGTATACAAAAAATAAAATATACGTTTCAGACAAGATAAAACTGCAATAAGACCAAGAGCACATGGCACTTTACAACGGACACCATCGCATGCTGAAACAGTAGTCCCCACAACACAACACACAAAAGCCAGGTTTTGCATGCTTCACACCACTTCCTGTTGTACTATCTGCCAAGCCGATTTGAGGTATGGAGCGACTGGGGCTGCCAAAATGAGAGAAGGTATATCAGGGAATGACAAATTATTCTCTATCTTGCAGAGATGAAATATTTCTATTGGTCATCTATAATTTTATGATTTTACAGCGTGGAATGCCGGGTATGCGGTATGTCCAGCTATGCTACTAGTAACACTTTTTGAAAGAATTAATTTAAATAAATTAGGTTTGTTGGCTGCACAAGAAGTTTAAATTTTGAATTGATTGGGCTGCCAAAATGAGAGAAGGTATATTAGGGAATGACAAATTATTCTCTATCTTGCAGAGATGAAATATTTCTATTGGTCACCTACAATTTTATGATTTTAAAGCGTGGAATGCCGGGTATGCAGTATGTCCAGCGTGGTACTAGTAATACTTTTTGAAAGAATTAATTTAAATAAATTAGGTTTGTTGGCCACACTAGAAGTTTAAATTTTGAATTGATGAACATAATCTCAAAACATTCTGTAGATTAGCATGCACCTAGAGACATACAGACATCACTTAATAAATCATAGTGTAACTGCAGAAATTGATAACTGTACTGAATGATAAGTCTGGGTTGTTTTAAAATGCACAAGCGTGCATATGCTCTCGTGTGTCCTGAGTACTGTGATTTCCAAGCCATAGAAACTATTAAGTACCTAGGTATATGAGGTGTGATCAAAACATTTGTGCATATTTTGTTTATCTGAAAAATAATACCCTGATTCATTTAGGGTATATATTACCCTCTTCCAGTAACGGAACTAGCGGAAAACTATAAAAAAAAGATGGAAAGAGCATGTTACGCGCATGTCTCCAGAAAGAATTCCAAGAAAAATCTTGAATTATAAGCCAACTGGAAGAAGAAATGTTGGCAGCCCGAGACGGAGATGGTGAAGTCAGAACAGGCAACCTGCCTAATCCTGGACAGATAGATGATGATGATCATTACCCTCTTCAAAGTACCATCAATTGAATATTATGCCAATGTTTCACCCTTCAACACATTCCTTGAATGCGTTTGGTATAGGTTTGAGCTCACTCAACAAGTTTCGGTTTATGTCTCCAACAGTCATGAAATGTGGTTCATTATTGGGAGAGAAAATATAATTACTCAGGCACATGTGGTAAACACTGGGGCTGTAGATGTCTTTTTCCTAAATTTCTTGAACAAGCAATAACATGCATGCTTGTGCATTTTATCAGGGTCAGTTTCCAAAAATTATCCTTCCGTAAATCTGGCCATTATCTACAAACAGCTTCACACGAGTACTGTAAACACCCAAATAATAATCTTTATTTACTAATACACCTAATGATGAAACTTCTTGGAACACAAAACCACAATTCATCTGACTACTACAATCTTCAACTAATTCAAGACAGTCTTTGAAATTTGTGTACCATTTTTAAACTGCTTGTTCAATTCCTAGCAGTTTGTCAGAAGTCTTCAGCAACACTTTCAAAACAACACAGCAGTTTATGTCACCCTGTACACAAAATTTAATCCACATTCCTCAATATTGCATTGTAGAATGTCAAGAAAAAAAGTCTTGAACAAACAAGTACCAAAACACAACTTACTCACACTGTCAAATCCAAACTATGTATCCAGTATGACTAAAATTGAGACAATCCTCATTAACTAGTAAATCATCTATTTAAACTGGTTCCATCGTAATATTTTTCTCACTTGATGCTTTGATCCCTACAATCTGGGATCATCCTCAGAAACTGTGAGTGGCAGTTGAAAGACCTAACAACAGCTTCTGAAGAAAAATGTCAACCGAGAAAAATATTATGATGGAAGCAGTCTGAATAGAGGCTTTTCTCACAAGAAATCGCCCATCGCTTAGAGGTTTTAAAGAATTCTCACTAAGATGTATACCAACATCATGTAAAAACAGTTTTCTAAGGCACTTATAACATGAGAAATTCCCAATTCTCATGAATTGGGAAATTTCATAGAAATATCTGGCTGAAAAAACATTAAACATCTGTAGGCTAACATCTGGAAATTAAAACCGAAGTAACAAGTATGATGGTAACCAGTTGGTCAGACCTGCTGTTGGATTCATTGATGTCAGCACAAAATATTATGAGTCATGATAAACATATTGTGGTATGTGCTAACCTCTACCAAACAAATTCCAATTCATGTTTCTGTATCAATAATTAATTCACAGAAGAAATGTATGATAACAGTAAAAGTAATTATTTAATAAAAGTCTACTAGCCAGTGACACTGTTAAGAGGCTTCAGTACATGAGAAACTTTTGTACAGATGGAATTTTATAATTACTGGAACTTTCATTTGCAGAAACTCTTTCATAATCATCTTCATAATGGTTTTAGGTTTTAGCGGCCTGTTCCTATTCCACAGTCCACCTTTTCTTAGGTCTACCAAGTTTTCTTTTGCCTCTAGGGTTGTAATCTTTTGCCATCTTTGGTATTCTACTTTCTTCCATTCTATTGATGTGTTGAATTCTTCCATAATAAACGTGTTAATAATAGTGTCAAGCATTTTTCTTAATGGTTGTTGTTCAATAGATTGAAAAATTAATTAAGTAATAAAACAAAAAATAAATAATAACTAGAGCTGTTTGTAATTTACTAACAATCTTCAGAGATACATACACAGTCTCAAGAAAATAATCAATAAACCCATACACTGAAAGAATAAATGGATTTCAAAACTACAAACAAAAAACAAAGTACGTCAAAAAGGAAACAAACACTATACACAGGGTATTCTTGAAATATAATTTTATTTCTGGATAAACATTGTAATATATGGGGTGTTCAGAGCACAAGTAGACCAAGTCCATTTTTGTCATATTCTCTATTTTGCATGCAGTACTAGCACAAGAATGAATACTTTTCAGAGCAACAACAGACTAAGCCCATGCTTTGTTATTTAGCCAACTGTAGCAGCACTAGTGGCAGTCATGGTTTCAATTCACATATATTTTCAGAGCACAAGTGAACCAAGTCCTCATATTTAGTATTAAAGAAAGAAAATCTTATTAAAATAATTATAACAGCACTTTTGGCCATGATAATTATTTAAGTTAATATCTTAAATGCAATTATAACAGTCAACAGAGATTGAAAATGCTCCCCAGAACTAATCATTGATGATTAACTTTATCCTTATGTTTCTCGAAATATCACAGAATGGACTTGGTCTGCTTGTGCTCTGACCACCCCATATAATAAATTGCTTCTTTTTCATAAAACAGATTAATTACATGATTATATTGTACAAGTTGATAGTATCACATTTCTTAAAGACATACATACCAGTCAAACAAAACAATAGACCATGGTATTTTGCAAAATTATCTAGACTCTTTAGTTTTCGCTCAAACATTAACTGAACACACACACACACACACACACACACACACACACACACACACACACACACACACACACACACACACACACACACACACACACACACACACACACACACACACACACACACACACACACACACACACACACACACACACACACACACACACACACACAGAGTAAGCCCTCATAAACTATAGAAGTTGCAAACTAAGATATTCTATAGCTAGTCATGGTAAAAAAAAAAACAGTATCTGAAATATGATATACGTATTTATATTCTCACATTTAGAAAGGAGTGTTCTTAAAATTTTTAATTTTAATGAAAATATAAAATTTGTAAACAATCTCTTATTGAATGACCATATTTAAACACGCAAAAAAGCCATTATTACTAAGTCACTAAGAGATAGATACAGTATTTTGACAATAAACAAATAATTACATGCTTCGGAAGTTACTCCTAAAAATAAAATTTTGTTAGTGAAAAAAAATTGTTAAAATATATCTCTTAGAAAACTAGTAAACAAGACATATATCAAGCAAATACACCAGTTTTAATGACAGTGTTCAATGATCTATAAGAAGATTTAAGTTCTGGTTAAATCTGAGCTTAATGAGTTTTTCTGTTCTGTGCCCTATCACAATTATTATAATGACAAATGTTATTACTTTATACATATTTTTTTAAGTATGGTGTACGGTAATCTTGTAATCTTTGCTTCTTAGCTTATTGAAGAGCTAGTGTGGTTCTAGCTTTGAACCTTCTCAGATAATGCTGCATGGGTTAGAGAACACCTTATTACATCAGTTCTCTTAATCCTGAGTTTGATCAGGCCACAGACACAACAGACTTGGGCCAGCTAGAGAATGACTGACAATTGTCAGTGACTGTGTTTAACTAGCATCTAGAGGACCTGAAAAATACGAATATGTGCAACCCAGTCTGGCATGGTGGGGAGAGAGAAATACGGGCAGTGAATCTACTCATGTACTTACCTATCTACTTATCTGCCTACCATCTACCCATCCCTCCATTGCTAATCAGTAGTGATTTTTTGTGTTTATATTAGATTTACAATTACCATGTTCACTTGAACAGTTCCAAACTCCTATCATTTTTTTTTCAAATTATTCTTATCACAATAAATAGAAAATAAATACATCAAGATCTCTTAAACTTGGATAAAAAGTTTAAATTTATTTATTAATTATCTCATGTTTGAAAACTGGAAGAGATCTCAGCTATTCAAAATAAAATGATTTTTATAAAAATTATTTATTAATATTTATTAAATTAAAACATTAATTACATAAAATAGTAGGCCTAAAGAGTCAAAAATTCGAAACGTCTATCTGGCGTTTACAAGAGCTTATTCTGTGACTCTCCACAAACACATATAGACTCTCAATATCTCACTCAACTTCCTGCTTTCATGTTTCTTTAGTCATTTTTCTTAATTGTACTAAAATAATTGTTATGATTGTAGTACAACACATCAAAACTAACAAATTTTAAAGTGTTCTGAGCTCAAAATTTTACTTTATCTTGTATGCTGTGAAATACAAGGGATCAGTGCTAGAATGAAGCAATAGAATTACTACAGAAAGTACACATGTATAAAATAAAAGTAAGCCACTCTAATAATGCCTACCAATTAAGTAAACTAAATAATACACTTTGGGTTTTAAAACATTACACAACAAAAAGTGAATATACAAATTATTAATGCACAAATTATGTTAATTTTTATAAGGACAACTTAATTTTATTGATAAAATTGACTATTTCTTCTGATCATTCAAATGAATAAATAATCATTACATGACTATGAGTACATACAAACCAAGAAGAGGGCTTTGACTACAAGTAAATTTTGGCAACTGTCAAATCAACTGAACATTTTGTTACAATGTAAAATGAAACCGAGTTAATGGATTTCAATTAAAAGTAAGTATGAAATTCAGTTAATTATATTATATTTTTTTAAATGTCCCTATAACCCAGATAAGTGCCCCCTACACATACATATGCACTCATTCACACAGTCAAAGTTGACAATATCATTTGTTAACTACAGTTGATTAGATTTTAATTGAGCAGTTTTTATACAGAGTTTAATAAATTCCTTATAAAAAACACACACACACACACACACACACACACACACACAGTATACCATATATAGGTATAATAGGATGAGACAATCTCCGAACAAACACAAACAACAACCACGAACACATGCACACACACAACGTACACAAAATAACAATTTCTTTTACACAAAATATATAAAAACTGGACTTCAAAAAAATCTCTACACAGTAACAAGTACAATTATTTTTCATGAAATCTAAATAGTATAGCACCGACACTGCTTGGAACACGTATTGTTTTAAGTATTATATTTTTATAGCTGTAGCAGTTCCTAATAAAATATAATTTATTTATGATACCTAAAATCTATGGACACTAATGTCTTATGATTAGTTAAGTTAGTTATCAATAATATACACATACGATTCTAATTTACAAAGTTATCTAAATTTAAGACACTAATTCTCTCATACAAGGACAATATTATGCTAAGACACAAAATATTCATGCACAGTGGATTTTAAATAAACTCAGATTAAGTGAACTATTGGAATCAAAGACATCATGTTTTTTGTTAGTTAACACCACAATCTGTTAAACACGGTATCCATATACAGTAGAGCGTCGATAATTCGGACTAATTGGTGTTTGACCCAGTCCGGATTATCGATTTTTCCGGATTTTCGAACATATAACCTACAAAAAATTACTACTTAAAGCATAATGATAGACGGGGTACTAACGAAAACTCAGTATTAGGTTAGAAACATCATTTTCGATATATTTATTCCAAACACTTACACAAATATTGTATAAAACATTTTTTAATCACAAATTCTGAAGAAATTTCATTACGCAGATCAGAACTACGAAAAAAAGATGCCATTTTTTTTTTTAAACAAGGCTTGAGGTGGGTTTATTGGAGGCCAGGTCTCGGAGTCTGTTTAGTAACAAAAGTTGGATAGTAGAGCTTTCGGGCTGCTTTTCCAGCCAAGAAATTTCGGTTTCCAATGCGTTGAATGCATCGACATGCACGGCTGATGCCTCATCAGCGATGTCTTCACTTTCGTCCTTTTCGTTACCGTCTGGGGGCTCGACCTCAGATATAGTGTTAGTTATTTCTTCATAATTTAAAATTTGATATCCATGGTCATTTTTATCACTTTCTAACCATTCGCTTAAATCGTTTTCGTTGCAGTCTTCGAAACCTGGCATTAACTTTAATAATGACGTAACTTCATCTAAAACATTTTTTTCCACCTGTTCGTCTACTATAACACTGCATAGAGGCTAGGCTCAAAGACATTCAGTAATTTGAACTAGCTTGCACAAAACGTTCCCGATTTATTGGAATCTTGATTTTGATACCGCTGCCGACGAATCGAATTTTTCTGTGGACAAGGTCCGGATTTTTGACGCTCCGGATTATCGACGCTCTACTGTAGTATACAATGCCAAATGTTTATCATATCTGAAGACAATGATGAATATTACCACTAATTATGTTTGTTGTGTCTCACAAAATGACGTGTTGTTTATCAAGTGACACCTCAAATGAGTGAATATTATCGTAAAAGCTCTGATTACAAAGGTTTAATACCATAGTTTATAAATTGATATAAAAATGTATCTTTTTAGATATCCCAAAAAATTCACCAGCCATGAATTCTATTTTTATTGAGAGGAAACATCAATTAAAAATAATACATTTATGTGTGAATATTACTTTAAAGGAATTGTTTGACAAGTGACTTGTGACACCTATTAAGTTGTTTATCAAGTCAAAAGTTGAACATTATCCCATTATCTGAATAATGTAAGAGAAATGGATCACTTAAACGATAAATACAATTTAGTGGTTAAGTCTAACTTTTGGTAAACTTGTATTGCTACCACTAATACTCACACTTCCATGAGCGCTTTCAAGCCTCTCGGCTCATCTTCAGATGGAAACAACCCATGGAAGTGTAAGTGAGTATTAGTGGTAGTAACACAAGTTTACAAAAAAAAAAAAAACAAATGGAGCATCAATGAAAAACAACAAAGAGAACATCACATTGTAAGCAGTGTGAAGATAAATCAGAGAAAGCTATGGAAAGTTGACTAGATGATGTTTTAAGGGCTGCAGGATTGAAAGAGTGGAGAAGATTATTAGAGAGAAGAGAGAATGGAGAAAAATCATTGAGAAAGCTAAAACCAGCCCTTGTGGACCAAATAGAAAAATGTAATATTATTACACTCACTGAAAATACATTATACCAGTACTAATTTTGAACCACAAAATTACAGTATATTCTGATAGCACCAATCAGGTTCTATTTGGACTTCAATGAAATGAAATTTCATATTTGGTGTTTTTATTTCTA
Source organism: Magicicada septendecula (assembly GCA_034769895.1). Classification (NCBI taxonomy): domain Eukaryota; kingdom Metazoa; phylum Arthropoda; class Insecta; order Hemiptera; family Cicadidae; genus Magicicada; species Magicicada septendecula. Next base: position 151,550,817 of record CM068372.1, read on the forward strand.
TCTTTGTTGGAAGGGAAAGTTTACTGTGTATTCGATTATGATGCTACACTTACTCAGATAACACCAAAGTAGCTTTGTGCCAAGTATAGATCATCATTATATCATTTCTGACTGTAAGGCACAATCTTTTAATTTTAGTGCCACCACTTTCCACCATTTGAATGATGCTGTCACCCTGCAAAAAAATAGTTATTGGCACTATAACGAAGAATCAGTCTAGGAAAAAAGAAGCTAATATTGAAATATCAGACCGAGAGAATAATTAACATTCAAAATTTAAAAAACTGAGTCTGTTCATTTATTTATGAAATTGACACTTTCCAAGGTAACAAAAAAAACAACTAAAGGTGGTTTGTGCAATTCAGATTTGGCATATACTTATTAATATTGACAATTCTTAACAAATTTGATCCAATCCTGAGAAAAATCCTACTTATTTCATAAAACCCATACTCATTATTTTTGGTCCTGATTTACACAGTTGTTACGTTGTCAGTTACTTATCCAAATGCTAATCACTTCGGTCTTGGCAGGGCCTTCAAATAGCACTACTGACAATTTTGGAAATGAGACTGTTAACCTGATGCTCACTGTAAACTGTACAACAATAACTAATGCTCACCTGAGACAGACCATGAAACTCCCAGGGATAGGAGAAGGTACATTCACCAATGTGTCAGTTTTAGATGGTTTTTAATTTCATACAGAGGGAAAGAACTACAGACTGTTTTGTTCGTAGGATGATTGCAACAATTGACATTGCCTATATTTTTACTGCTGATCAGAGCTTGGGAATGTGAATCCTACAGTCAACTTACTGCAGTATTAGCATCTAAAGGAATGTGGCTATTGTCCGAGTTGTGGAAAAACCACCAGTTATGTATATTCACAGTGTATACATTTTCTTGCTTTTTCGAGTATATGTCTTTTATATTGGCATTCTTCAAACTATTTAAGGATAAGTTATTCATTATTTAATATTTCACATGAAGATTTTATAAAATCGTACTATTTATAAAGCAGAAGCAGGACCTGCCTGGACTTTACTGGAAGCAAGACTGAAGATGGCGTGAGCCAAAACAAGCCATTGGACAACAACAACAACTATTTATAAAGCACTGTTATTGCTGTACAACAGAAATGTTTTTAACTGCAAAAATCTGGTAACTGTACCCCACAGCTGCCACTGACCAAGGAAGAGTTATAATAACCAAAGAAATGTTTGCCTTAGTAACTGTATTTACAAAATTTTGTATTTGTTCACAAAGATTATAATTTATTAATGCCGACAATGTTTTTGCCAAAATAATTAACACTTTTCGATGTTTTCTTTTAATTCATATGTAATTAAGCATTACTTTTATTTAATTCAGTGAAGAAAAACCAATGTTTATGTGTAATGTGTATCTGATGACTGGTCACTGACAATACCATAACACAGGATAGTCAAAATATTTGACATTTGATTCACTGCAAGAACGTTATGCATAGTGATAATAAATTTAAAGAATGTTATTTCCACATGTTTATAACAGCCACAGATTTCTTGTAAGGAACTATCACTCCAATGTATTTCTAAATAAATAAATAACCGTTCTCTCACTCTCTCTCTCACTTATTCAATATAGTTTCTTCTGCAGTACTCTATTACATTTTTGTCATTTCAATTTCTGACACATGTTTCACTGAAACACATCAGCATCATCAGAGGTTTGTAAATAAATCAACAACAATAATCAAAATAATTCTACGTTAATATAGAAACTAATAAATAATCGAATTTGTTTCAATTCCAATGTAAAATAACGGATAATCAATTTAATTTGATTAATCAACATTTCCTTTAATGTTTATTTACTTAAGCAGCTGTTTTGTCGGTAATATTGGAAATATTAAATGTTTATATTTTATTTATTTTAATAAATTTATAATTTTAAATAGATCAACATGTTTTGTTTTTATCTAAGTTTGTTCTTTAATGTATAAATTATTGTTATTGTGTTTGTAAATATTAAAACTTTTCCCAAATATTCATTTTTTGACCTTTTTGTATGTTTTTAATTAACTTTATATTTTCAATGCCAGGAAATTGGTGGTTATTTAGACAATGTGTGCCTAAATTAGATTTATAAATATTTGGTTTTAAAAAGGGAATGCAGTGTTGAAACGACAAAAATTTAATACACTACTTGCAGAAGAAACTATACACACACACACATACACACACACACACACACACACAACACACGTATATATATATATATATATATATATATATAAAACGACAATACAAGCATATGCTGTAATGTGCATTTATTAGATAAAATAAATATTTAGATTAAATTTAGAAATATGTAATAAATAAGCAGGTGTGAGATTGAAAGCTGAGTTTATACGCAGAAATCAACATGCACGATCACGCGATTGTGGCTGAGAGTGTGTACAGTTGTAAATAGTGTGTGTGCATGAAGGCCGTTCAAGCCTGAATGTTTGCAATCTCACCCCAAATGGATGTTAAATTATAGTTTTTATTTAATTATAAGAAAACCATAAATGGCAGAAAAATTGCAAAGACTTCTAAATATGTATAAAAATAATACACATGTGCAGTGCTAATTCAGTGTGAAAAGGACGTACAGTGCAATTTTAAGAGCGTAGTAATTACATGAATTATGCGATTATGATAGTAATTACAGTGAACATGTGTAATTAAATCAGACACCGTTAGAGCACCTTGTAATCCACATTAGACATTGCAATTGGCAGAAATGTGCGAAAGTATGAAATTGGATGATAGTGGGGGAACTGACGCCACCAAGCAATTCCTGACATGCTGAATTCTGTCCCAAAAGGTGCGGTAAGATGCTCGAATATAAATAAGCGCACGAATGAAGCCAAATTACTCTCAATCAGTCTTCAGGATGCTATGCCCAGTATCGACGTGGTTTTAAATGTTGTTAATTGAACTGTAAAGTCGGATGGACGATATGTTCATCTAAGTAGCAAACAGTAACTCTTGGTTTGGTTACTAATACGATTATAGAACATACTCTACGATGTCTACACCCACAAACATCCATCACTCAAGACAAGCAACAAGGTTACATCAGGCAGAGGAACGCTATGCAGAACAATAGAGGCGTCTACTAGCACAACAGCAGCAAGTGCAGAGCAACATATCACTCTACACTACAGCAACCAGAGGGGACCATAAGGAACGAGTAACTGGAGGACGACAAGTGGAACCGAGGAACGGGCAGGGAACTCCATCAGAAGAAGACCTACGGATCAACGGAGGACATGGGTATGAGCTACAGAATCAAGGTGATAAATAATCAATTTATAAATTTTATGTGAAAGACTAAAGACAGTTAAAAGACACTTTGAAATTTAGAAAAATAAATAAGAGATGTAAAATGTAGATATAGAGATTCAGAGAATCAAATTTAAATTTAATAAATATTTTCTTTGATGATTAACAATTCATGGAGTCAATTTAAATTTTATCAATGATTAACATGTATGCAATGTATAATGTAACGTAGTAAAAGATTTTTTTTAACTCCTAAAGGCAATGCCTTGTCGCTGTAGCCACGTCACTCTATCCCTTGCGATATTCTTCATTTCCCCATAGGACCCACTATTCACGACACTCATTGTGCTGTGGAAGTATGCAGTTCTTGGTCTTCCTTTGGGCTTCTTCCCCACTACTTTGCCGTCAAAGATGTTAGTTAAAAAAGCACTATGTCTGATCACATGCCCTATCAACTTAATCTTCCTCACCTCTATACTCCTAAGCAGTGTTCTATTCTCATTTATTTCCTCTAAGATCTGTTCATTCGTCTTCCTATCTGTCCAACTAGTTTTTGTCATTCTCCGCCAAATCCACATCTCCATTGCCTGAAGTCTGTCACTCTCCACCTTCCCTAAGGTCCACGATTCACACCCGTAAGTTAAAACACTCCATACAAATACCTTAACAAACTTTTTCCTTGTTTCAATACTAATATGGTTGTTTGTTAATAAGTTCCTTTTGCTCTGGAATGCTTGTTTTGCCAGAGCTACTCTCCTCTTAATCTCTGCCAGACACTTATTCCCACTTGTAACTATGCTACCCAGGTAACAAAATTCAGTAACGTGCTCCAATATTGTGTTGTTCAACATAATGGTTGATTTAATGTCTTCTCTTTTTTTACTTACAACCATTATTTTAGTTTTCTTAACATTTATCCTCAATCTCCAAGCGTGAAGAATTTTGTTAAACGTACCTAACATTCGGGTCATATCCTTTTCTGAGTCAGCCATCAGTACAATATCATCTGCGAAGCGAATACTGTGTATCCAATCCCCATTTATTTTAATTCCCCTAGAACTCCTTTTCATCTGAGTTACAACATCTTCTATAAACAAATTAAACAAGTACGGTGACAGTGGGCAACCTTGTCTTACCCCTCTTCTTATTATTGCTTCCTTTTTACATCCATTTATGTCTATTTCAGTACTTTGCAACCTATAAATATTGAAGATTACCCTTCTAACTTTCCAGTCAAGTCCTGACTTCCTCATAGTTTGAAACAACAGCTTCCAATCAACATTGTCGAACGCCTTCTCGAGATCCACAAATACTAAATAGGTTTTCCTATTCACTTCAATTCTCCTCTCCAAGATCTGCCGCAGAGCCAAGATTGCTTCTCTGGTTCCTCTACCTGCTCTAAATCCAAACTGATCCTCCTCCAAAGTGTGATCAATCTTTCCTTCCAGTCTGTTCTTCACTATGTTCAGCAAAATCTTAGCAGCATGAGATATTAAGGCTATCGTTCTATAATTAGCACACTCGTCTACTTTACCTTTCTTTGGTATTGTGATTGTTCTACTTTTAATGAAATCAACTGGCAATACTCCCTCTTCATAGCACCCAGTAATTATTCGAAATAGCTGGTCTTTCGTTCTCACCCCTACATTAGTAAAAGATATATTAAGAAAATAAGACAAAACTGTAGTGAAGCACTCAAATCAGACAGAGCAGTCGAAATTTTAAGATTAACAACTAAAGACGTAGAATATAATTTTGTTACTGTAGGTTATAAGATTTATTTATGATAAATGTACTGCAACAATTAAACGTTAAGCAAACAATAATGAAGGTTTATGACGAAGTAAAATTTTTGTTTTTTGAATAAATTGATGGAAACTTGTTAACATTCAATCAATGACTACTCTTATTACTATTACACCCAAACCCCAGTAATTAATACACGTTATCAGTAATGTTGTATGAGTTTTAGCACTCCCACAAATAAAATTACATTAAATTATCAATTTGTGTTGTTGTAATATATATATATATATATATATATTATTCCTTTGTAAGTTACTCGTTGAGCTTCTTGCAGGTCTCCCATGTAATATCTTCAAATACATACACTCCATGTAGATTTATTTTCACCTGAAGTACGTTTCACAGAAATTATACTGTATCTTCATAGGTCTATTTGAATTGTAATTGATCTATTATTGTAAGCGAAACATTCAATTACAATTCAAACAAACCTCTGAAGATACAGAATAATTTCTGTGAAACGTGGGTCAGGTGAAAAGAAACCTACTTGCAGTATATTTATTTGAAGATTTTACATATATACACTTTAGTTTAAATTTAAACATTCAAATAAATTAACACAGAATACTTTAGGGCATAACCGTCAAGAAATTATAGTTCTCAAATAACTACTTGTAACTAACAACTCAGCACTTTTATGTTCCTGATTTTAACTAATAAAATATTACTAAAAATTGCTAACTCTCTAGCTTGAGTGTATCTGCAGTGGTAGATCCAATAGGGGGGGAAGGCAGATTTGAAAAATTTATCTGACAAGCTTAATTATTTTTTAATATTTTACAATGTAATTCAAGAACAGTAGAAAGTATATTACAAAGAAAAAATTGATTTTAAAGAAAAGATTAAAAACAAAAATATGTCTGTCTTCATGTATTTTCCTTTTCCCCTGCACCCAAAGAAGATACATATCTGGATCCACCCCTAGTGTTTGTTATAGTTTTCAACACAAGGAAAACATACAACACACTTCACTAATGTTCACTGACAATTAATAAATAATAATTGTACAATTTTTATGAAATGAACAAAACTGGGACAGAATCAGCTGAGACTACATAATCACATTTTGCTAACACTTCAAATTGTGTATAAGGCCTATGTCTGGGCCCTGGTTAATGTGAACAGCTGTAAGTATTGGCAGTTATATAAATGTTGGAAATAAAAATGCAATAAAAATAAATAAAACTGTACATGGAATCAAAAATGTCAGAACCTTTAATTACTTTATACGCACACATTCTTCTATTAAAAGTATGACATCTTTTAATTCTCTCATACATATCAAAGTAGTTATTGAAATTAAAAAAATGCTTAAGCATGGAGTATAACTTAATGTTTCCAATTTAAGTTAGAAAATTTTATGTGAAGAAGAAAATCTCTTCACATAAAGAAAATTTAATTGTATATTCTATGTATTGTTGGACAATCCATACATTTCATAAAGTTTATATCAGTTTATTAGTGTTATTCTGAATATAAACATATAATGTACCATAGTCTTGATTATATTGTTTTTATGTTCTCAAATATGATTTTAAAAGAAGAATCATGCATGTCCACTTTAAATACGCTGATACATCTATTTTGAGCTAAATAGTTTCTTATACTCATTTTTTCATGCTGAAACACGCTTCTTCTAGGTATCTATTAGCTGATTTAACTTTTATTCTATTCTGATGTAAATATAGAACTATTGTTGTCTCCAAAGCTTCTCAGAATAAAAATATTTACAAGCTCCTGGAAACACCTGGAGCTTAGGTTCATAGGGAAAATATTGTTTTGAACAAGTACAAATGAAATGTGTGAATTAATAAAAACAATCAGTAATAAGTGTACATATCGCTCAGTAATACAAAAAATACACAAATTCAATTTAAAAGTTACTACATAAAACGCCACTGTTTACTGTTACACGTATTTCCTGGATTACAAAATTTAATATTTCAATACTCCTCAATAATTATATCAATACTACATTGTGTAATAAAGACCATACACCATTTGTTTCGCATATTTAGATATTAGTTCTGAATTATATACAGAATAATTAAAATATTTATACAAAAAATACAAAACTAAATTAAAGTAAGTTGGTTATATAGGAAATATTTAAGAGGACCTTTCATGCTTACAAATTATTATCATATATACATTAACATAGGAGGCTTTTAACTTAAAACAGTACTCAACAGCAGAATCTGATTATCAGATTGTTTATAATGTATAATAAGTTATAATGTAAGTGGTGTATCTAATTGGCTAGGCTTGGATCCTTCTACAAGCTTGTGGCACAGTCAGTGTTTGTGCCTTTGAAGGAAATGTCTAAAGCAAACCATCATCAAGTCTGAAACATAAGGAAACATGAAACTTATTATTATTCATACATCTGAACACAAGAAATATTATTTTCGTGTTGATTTATTTTCATGTTCTATGGTAAACTTGACTCAAGCAAAACTTGTAATAATCCTCTTTTACTCATAGTACCAATGCTGTCAAAGAAATAACTTAATATAAATATGCTTTTGTTACATATACACGCACGCGCGCGCACGCACACACACACACACACACACAAATCAGTGGTGTATTACTTCTAATATAGTTGTTACTCTGTTACGCCATTTGCATTCAATGGTTTGTAACCCGCTATAATGACCAGTTGATGGCATGGATACCACAAAGATTATGTCCAGTACGCATTAACAAAAGCACTGGAAGTATAGGCCTGCCAACCTTTCCTAAACAGTAATCTGTCTCGACCCAATGCATGAATTACCCCCACTTTCAAGTATAGGTAAGTTATCTAGAGAGAAGGGAGGAGAGACGATGCTATAACGTTCACTGTCTCGCTTCCATATTATCTCCCTCTCTGTCACACAGATGCTCAGTTGTTCTTGCCAGTCTTGTTGCAGCCGATGTTCACACTATGAAACACTGTACAAGACTGTTTTGCGCATGTGTGAAATAAATGAAAGTTTTTTTAGCCTCACAACGAGGTGTTTGTACACTCTAAGCCACTGTTCAATTTCTATTGTCAGATTGCTAATAAGTGTATTTGTGTATGAGAGAGAGAGAAAGAATTAAGTTCCTGAAAGTAAAATTAATACAAAGGTATGCTTTATTGGCAGCACATCCTTTCTTGTGTACAAATCAGACTGTAATTATTTTAACCTCGTTACAGATGTATTGACCTGTTAACCAATGTCAATATACTGCAGCCTTTAACGACACGTTTGTTATTAATACTATGATTAAAAGTCTCATTTATTCAGAGGTGTATATAAATTCCAGGGGAGGAGCTAAAATGTTTCATGATACATAAGGAATGGAAATGTAAGATGAACAAACTCATTAATAAATTAAAGATTTTAAAAAACACACAATAAAGTATGTCTTAAAAGAGCTGACTATGTAGATATTCTATGACAGGGATGCAGATATATTTAACAAGGAATCAGAAAACAGTGTTCAACCTCTCATTCACAAGCACAGAAAAACTTGGATTTCGTTGTCCATGACGTGTCCGTTACTTAACTAAATACAACTATTATATTCATGACTTGGAACACAAAGTTTTTTATAAGTAAAAACATAAAGTTTTACCTTACAACCTGAACCGGTTTTCACCTTTAAAAGGCTTCTTCAGAGGTTGCCGCTGGTAGCGCTGTCCGTCCTGTTGTGGGCGATGGAATGGAATTTCAAAAGATCGATGTTCAAATCGCACGCATTATTCGAACACATCTCACCCCACACACACAACATCGATCTTTCGAAATTCCATTCCGTCGCCCACAACAGGACGGACAGCGCTACCAGCGGCAACCTCTGAAGAAGCCTTTTAAAGGTGAAAACCAGTTCAGGTTGTAAGGTAAAACTTTGTTTTACTTATAAAAAACTTTGTGTTCCGAGTCATGAATATAATAGTTGTATTTAGACAGACAAACTTTAAATTGTGATACATTGTATCACAATGTATATAGTAAATTATTAGTTGAGTTGATTTTGAGAGTAGGTCCACGACTTTCAAAATGTTTAATTAAGACTTTGCATCTACTTATGCTTTATTTGGTGTGTTCAAAATTCTGGGGGGGGGCTCCAGCCCACCCGTTAAAATCACATCTGGATTTATTATATTTGACTCAGTTATTGTACTTTTTCTTAATACATTCAGAGCAGGATTTAAGGGTAGGCTGACTAGGCTACAGCCTAGGGGCCCGCACCACATAAAAATTAAATTATTGTAACAAAAATAAATGAATATCCTTCGATTTTTAAAAACATAAAAATAACCAAATGGCTTACAACTTTAAAATGAATTCAATCCTTTTTCGCATGTTTTTAGTTACATCTAAGAATTGAGTTACCCAATTGTTCTTTGGTTATAGTTAAGTTGGTGCTTTGAGGTTATCTTTCAATGCTAAAGCATTTCTCTCTGTAATAAAAGCTATTTCGTCTCATTGCCCTAGTAGAGTTAGTTTATTATTCCTCTATACACTTTTTACCCGGAGTTAAATTTGGTATATTTTCCCTAAGCTTATAAAAAAATCCGTTTCCCAAAATTTGTCATGACTGAAAAATAGGGAGCCTGCAGCACAGCCTCAGCCTAGGGGCCTGCACACTCTAAATCCAGCGCTGAATACATTTATCAACATTTTCAATCAATTATTTATAAATTCATTTACAAAACAATGCTTGTCCATTCTTGTCTATGTTAAGGGGACTAGGTCACGAAGATGGATAAACTGTTAATTAAGTGGACTTTTGCTTCTCAATTAGGTACATTTACTTTGTATGTTTATAAAATGTTTTCCTCTGACAGCCAAATACATGAAGTGTCAGTAAACCTTATTAATTACATATATTGTTGAACAAAGAATTAAAGTGATTTTTCAAACAAAGTGCTTTGTACAATTCATAATTCTATTTCCTTTTTAAAATACAGTAAATATTGGCATGTCAGTCTTAATTTTGGTTCAGTATAAGCGGTATTAAAGAACACATTAGTAAAAAACCTTAAGTGTCTAACATGTTCGGGTACTATGTTATATGTGCATTAGTAAGCAAAATGTGCAATTATGGAAAATCTCGTTAAATTTTTGTACACTTTTTCTTAAATGCATCTGCACTAGATATTTCTTTCTCGTACATATGTTACTTACATCATAAGTATATAATTTTAAAAAGAAAGCTAAATAGAATTTTCCAAAGCTAAAAACTAAAATACATTTTTTAAATTTTGTTTTCTCTATCTGGTCCCCTAAAAGAAGTACAGAATTATAAAATTAAACTTACCAACTTCTGCATATAAAATACAAGATAATTATGAATATTATTTCATGGATTTTGTTGTCCATGATGTGTCCGTTGATTAACTAATTATAAATATATCACTACTGACTTGGAACACTAATTTTTTATTGGTAAAACTGTTAAACTTTTACCTTGTAGCCTGAACTAGTTTTAGCTTATTACAAGCTTCATCAGAGGCTCGGATGAATGAAGCCAGGGAACTCATTCTGCAGCAATGGCAAGACAGAGGAAAAGATGAACTGCACTGCTCATACTGAACTTGAGGGAATGGACTGACCGCCAACACGGTGAGATTAACTACCATTTGTCACAGTTCCTCAGTGATCATTGCAATTTTAACTCCTATCTTCAGAATGGGAAAGGTACAAAGCTACCAGTACAATACCAGTATGGTGACTCTCCTCATAAAGATGCCTTGCACACTTTAAGTGGTTCAGGGTGGATATGAATGCCTAGATTAGATTAGAGATGGGGTTTCTAGAGGGTGAGAGTACCGCACAACAGGGAACAGACAGTCTCATCTGACGGTGCATAAAGCATGTTCCCCACCTTAAAAAAATTATTATTATTATTATTTTTATCATCATAAGCATCATCTCATAAGTTATTTTGCAGTACTTTTTAGTGAAGGCATGTATTATTTAAATATTCAATATGGAATGGTACACCTTCAGAGTTAAGTATGTTTTTAATATTATCCTTCAAAATTATTATAAAGTATATAAAAAATGTATTGTATCATAGATATAAATTAAAGAGTTTCATTAAATGAGAGACTGCATGCGTTCACAACCATGATATTCTGTGTTTCTCAAGTAACAAGTGGTCCATTTATTATTAAACTATCTTGTTTATTATTACAGTTTCTTAAATTCATTATTTCACCTCAGATGGTTTTGTTCTTTAACCCCTCTTTAGTTGTTTAGTATTTTCCACAAACCCACTACTTTACCTTCCAAATAAATGTTACAATAAAAATGTATAAACAATATACGGAATATTAACAATTCTTAGACTCTGGAGCATGAAGGAAGGCTCCGGGGTCGGCTGCGCGCAAGCAACACAGTATCACTTGATCGTGTGGGCCAATAGGCGTCAGGCATTCGTTTCTGCTGTGTGAGTGCACTTTTTGTAGCATTAGCGATATTTGTTGACGATTTTTTTTAGTGTTTTAGAGTTGTGAGTTTCATTAGTTAGTTTATTGCTAGATGTAGATGACAAAGAGGAAACATGCTAAGTGTTGTACAAACAATATCAGGAAATTGTATTTAGTATGTATCAGTTCTTCAAGCGAGGGGCGGAGTCAGAAACTTGAGCTTGTTCCAGCACTGCCTAAATGGCAGGCAAGAAGAACCTAGTGGTAGAAGAAAATGACAGTTGACAAAAACAGTCTGGGAACATCTCAGTAAGATGTCGCCTTCGTTCATGCTCCCGAGTCTAGTACAACAGCAGTCTGAAAAGTTCTCAGCCTCGACCACAGGTGGCAGCACTACCACAATTTTTTTTTTCTTATGTTGGTACTGCATCTATTGTTAGCATGTGTGTGCAATTTCTAGTCATTCAACCAAATAATTTGTATTACACAGTTGTTAAGCGTTCCAGAAGTGTGTGCTGGGGAGTCCCGCTGATTGGAGTGTGTTGCTGCCGCTCGCTCCGTGTGCTGTGATGCGCGCTCACGATCTGAACTCGTACGCATCACGATCTCTTTGTAAAACAACATATATTGTTAATGTGTTTTCGTTTTGTTAGTAACAAAATAAATAAACGTAAGTTTTTATATAGTAATTTTTAAAAGTGAAGACGGATTATAAACAGTTAAACGCCTTTTCTTTAACACTTAAACAAATTCTTAAACATTATAAACAAATTAAACATTTTGTTGTAAACAAGCATAAACGTGTAACATGTTCTTTAATAAACAAAGCTTTTATTCAATTGCATGAATCTAATTTCACGTGCCTTATTAAACAACAGTCGTTTAAAACAGCAGTGTTGTCCGTATTCCTTAAAATGTTGCGAGACTTATGAATCGTAATGATTCCTTCTTATTATTAATCATAAAGGAAAAATATTATTGTTAACCCGTATAAACTGCATTTATTTCATTTTAACATTTAATTATGTAGGTTTTTTCATTTTCATGTTCTCTGTTTTACTTTTACTGTTGGGTTTGATAACATTTATATTACCTACATTATTTTGCTGGTATCAAATGAGCAAACATTTCCTTCAAATCTAAAACTATAAGTAATAAATTTTGGCATTCTTTTGCTACTTTTATTCAACTAAATATAACAAATGACAACATAATGCAGAATTCATTGTTGTGTATGTTTTAAGTACAATAGGTCAACTAATAGTACTCATATCTCTAACATCTGTTATATAATGATTGGCATATTTAGTTCACTAGTTCAAATGGTTTCTGTCTCTGCAATCGCCAAACGAGTCCAGCATTATCAAGCAGTTGTAGCACTTCAATGTTTTAGTGTTTAAGAAGTCTTCTTTCATATTTATTCGCAACCTGTTTAATCTCGTCAGCAATCATAAGCATTTACAGGTCCCAATGGATGTCATAATTTCTTACATACCATGGTGCGTCAACAATACTGCAAAGAACCTTATTTTGAAAAGTGTGAATTATTTTAATATTAGATTTCTTAGTACAGCCCTAAAGCTGTACACTATACACCCAAACTGGTTTCAAGATCAGTTATGCTTGTTATGCAGCAACAGCTCAGAGTGTCTGCCAAGCAGCCACCACATTTTCTTAAATTTTAGTCCAAGTTCTTCACGTTTCTTCTTAACATGTTCTTTTCATCCAAGTTTGCCCAAATCATTCAGAGCCATCCCCAAATACATCATTGAGCTTGTGTGTGGAATTCTTTGCTGATCGATTATGATTGGTAAATAATCTATTTTCGGGTTGGTGAAATTGATATGAGTAGACTTGGTTTCGTTCAGCTTGGTGTACCATTTTTCTTTTCCATCTAGCAATGTACTCAACTGCTGATTGTAGAGCATCTGTTGCTGCTTCTATGGTAACACCAGTAGCTAGTAAAGCAGTGTCATCAGCGAAAGTAGCTTTTATCACCCCATCACGTTTAGAATATCTCCTGTGTACAACAAATACAGAATACACAAAGGACATTCCCTTGTGGTACACCAGCTGAAATATCCTTTAAATTAGAATAATCATCACCACACTTAACTCTGAACTGACGTTCTTAGATATATGATTTAAGAAGTTGGCTCATCTGTTTAGGCAGGTTTACTTTCATCTTGTATACCAGTCCCTCATGCCACACTTTATCAAATGCTTGGGCTACATCCAAGAATACTGCTCCACATTTTATATTTTTCTAGTGATTGCTCAATTACATTTGTAATCCGATGCACTTGTTCAATAGTTGAGTGTTTATTGCAAAATCCAAACTGGTGGCTTGGAATAAGCTGCTTATCCTCCATGATAGGTTTGAGACGCTTGCAGATGTTTGTAACTAGAAATGAATTTGCAGTCTACAGCAACTAATTTTTTTTATATATAATAAAATCTGTATTAATGGAGAGGAAAATTGTGTCTTTTGCTCTGTATTTGTAATGAATAAGTGTTGGACTAGAGGCTATTTTACAATGTGTTGTTTTTATTTATGTTTGGTTTAAAATGAATTTTACATTAAAGAATGCATGTCAAATCGTTGTAATATGATATTTTCTCACAATATAGAAACTGACAGGTTAATGTTCAAATCATAGATGTAATGACAGGTGGCTTGAAACAGTGTAGAAGCCAGAGAAGAGAAAGTATCATAAATACTCCAACATGAAACACTATGTTTATGTATTGATAAAAAGGAGGTATGTAGTTGTATTATGCATTATGTATGTAGGATATATTACATCCTAGAAATCTTGTACACATCATATTGTTACGCAATTACGGAACACTGTAGGACAGTCGAGAGTGTCATTCGACACGCTTCTCTATTACCCATGTGCCTCATCTGTATCAAGGCCGTCCACTCACGTAACACAGAAGTACCTTCCAGAATGTTCAAGAGCACTTGAAATACACATTATACTGGCGCTGCAGTAAGGATGGAAAATTATTCTTGAACACCTGCGCTACCTATATAAGCCACAGCAGCTGGCTTTGTCAATCAGTTTTGTTCGAGCGATTTTCTTAGTGCAGATCGAGTGGTGGTTGAGGATTAGTGGAAAGTGTTTACTATGTTATAATTAGTATGGAATTCTATTACTTGACATTATTATTGTGTGTGGATAAATTTAACTTGAATTATTGTACAAGTATAACCTTGTTGATTAAAAACAGTCATTTGTGATTAAATAAAACTGGTGACTAGTAACTTCATTGGTGTCTGTATTTGTTTCCATTGTAACGCACAATGATCGGTGAGACGTAACAATATATAAACTAAATTTAACATATGTACTGGTACCTTCTTTAAACCTACCATTATGTATATATTTAAGAACCAACCTTCAAAAAATACAGAACTTCAAATACAAATTTGACAAATCAGAATAGCACATGTTATCACATTATGTGATCCTATATGAAAGGAGATCAATATATGCAAATAACAGAAAACCAGCATTATATTTTGTCAAACACACATTTAATTACTTTACAAGAAAACAATGTAAGACTAAAAACTAACACCCTGTGTTGGTAATACAAATAATACTCTATAATAAATATACACATTATCATAATATTAATTATTATTATTTTATTATTGTTACTGTTATTTGTTCAGTTCAGTTCTAAATTTATAGTTACTTTATTTAACAAGAAAACTGTTTTTCTTTATAGGCACTAGAAATATGTAAAAAGTCCACTTGAAATCAACCATCCTTTATTACATTAAATGTGTTGATCAGCGTAACCCTCCTCAACATTACACAGAAACTTTACCTTCACAATAGTGAACACACAATATATTTAATTACAGATGAGTACATTCAATATATTAAAAAAAGTAAATAATCACTTACAGACCCACCTGCAGTATCTACTCTATTATATATATTTAATAAGTTACACATTCTTACTATTTCTGCTTTATTGTGAATATCATAAGTGGACTATAATTCTGTTCTACACTGTTATTATAACAAGTTAGGTTACTGAGAGCTGTAAGCAAAATTTGGCATTGTCACTCTGTATAAACATGTGCGTTTCAGATTTTTAATAATTTGTGATCCATATTGGTGAGAGTTATGCTGGCTGACAGGAACAAGCCTACAGTTTACTTTGAAGTGGTAAAAGATGTTTATATCAGTCTTATGAACAATTTGAGCAAGTGCTTTTTTCTTATATATAGTGTCAGAGCAAAACAGGGGGTGCCTACAGGGTGGTATCGTGTCGCCACTGGCGACATTTAGAAAATTTTTGGGGGGGATTTCTTTTTTACTATTGCATGAAAAATCTTCCCCAATTTTACAAAACTGTAAAAAACTTATAACAGACACGTATCAGACGCACAATAAATCTACCCAGTTGACTGGGTAAAGTTTGTTAATTTTATGCAGTGAGTCTGAAGTTTTAAGCAAGATTCTGCACAAAGATATTATTGACAAGTTTGCCTTTTCCACCAAATAAAGACAAAAAATATTATTGAACAGCTACAAACACTTACTTATTATTATTATTATTTTTTTTTTTGTTGCTTACTTATAAGTTATGTTTTAACTTCACATGCCACAAATATTGTGATTGTATGCTTAAAATATTACATTGTTCATATTAAGATAATGTAATTTTGAAATACATTATATTTTTTATTTACTGTATTAATGAATTACAGTGTGCAACAGAACTTTGTGTTTATATTTTGTATTTATCTTCCTTTCTGCTACACTACGAAAAGGTCCAAAAACAGACTGAAATTTTTATAGAATTTTATCAATAAAAATAGATTTAAGTGAGACGTAGATTTAAGTAAAGTTGCAAAAATAAGTATCTATTCAATAAAGTCATAGAGTCAGTACTGTACTTGTATTGTAAAAAAAAGACGTTTTACTGAAAATATTAATTTGTGATTTATTATTAGAAATCCTTATTTTTTTAGTTTACCAACAATCAATATATTGTTTCAGTAAAATGTAATATTTTGTAATAGTTTTGAGTTAGAAAGCCCCGGCCTTTGCTCGATTAGGTAAGAAATTTTACTGTAAAAGAGACAAAAGGTCTTGTCAGAAAAAGGGGGGGATTTTTTTATAAAATTGGGGGAAGCGTCATAGGGGTTGGGGGATCGGCATCCCTGGAGCAAAATACAACAGAATGCAAAACAACTTCAATAACTTTAATAACTCACCACATTATTTCCTACTTTCTGTGATACAGCTGAATGATTGTTGTGAAAGAGGAATCAATTATAAAATGTTATAGGTATCAAAGAGAATTTTTACAGTTTTCAAAGTTAAATTGCAAATACAGAAGTAAAGTAAATGATTGTAGAAGTTGAAAGAAAAATTTATGGTTATCTTTAGTAATCAGTGGATCCTGTAATGCATATTGATGATTCTTGATAGTAATGTTATGGAGTGCAAGCCAGTGTTCTGTTTAGCAGTAATGAAGCAAATGCACTGTGCCTGAAAGACATGACATCAAGTCACTGTTTACTTGTAACCAGCAAGTGTAGATGGTTATGACTAAAGTACAGTACAGCAAAAACTGAACTAACTGTCAACCTGCCTAGTTGACTGATCCAAGCTATAAAAATGTTTTAATTGGAGAAGGCAGTGAGTCCATTCTAATAAGCACACAAAATAGACTGCTGTGTTGAAGTTATATGAAGATAAATGCATAGTGTGATTGCCACTGATTTCTCAATGATGCCAGTCAAAGAGCAAGAATTTTTGTTTCTATCAAGGGAACAAAGTTTATGTTCTTCTTCCTAATATTTTCTACCTGGTTTAAGTGAAAAAAGAAGTAAATATCAAATTTCTGTAGCTGCTACATAAGCTTTCAATGCTACATAATGTTCAATCACTAAATGTAACTTAAACTTTAAAATTCACAAAATACAATTTTGTATCTTTGGAATGATGAAGTATAGTATTTTTGTGTATATATATACCTGTTTGGTGGTAGCAGAGGAAATTATGTATTTACTTTACGTCTTTCCTTACTAGGTATATAGCACAATGGCCAGCAGTAATTTTCCTACTTTAAAGATAGAGATTTAAGTAGACAAGCTTCTGGTAGTGTAAGAGGTATTCTCATCTCCAGAGATTATTGTTTCCATTGTAGCACGGATAGTGAAATAGTGCAGTTTGCATTATTGTATTTGTAAAGAATATTGTTGGATTAGATGTGTCTGTGCTACATTAAGTTTGAGTCAGTCTCGTTTATGTTTAATTCAGGTTGAATTTCACCATGAAGAGTGTTATAACATAAATAACTATCCATACACTTCACAGTATATGTAAAATCATTATAGACAAAATAAGAACAATAGAGGAACTAAAAATATACATAAACACTTGGTACATTTATATTTAACTCTAAACACAGTTTTTATTTAGCTCTAACAGCTGTTTCAGCTTTTCAAGCTATTGTCAAAGAGATCAGTTAACATCTAAAACAGAGGATGTTAGGGTGGTGAACATCTGTTAAGGGCGTGTATCCAGACATGTGTGGGTTGTGAAGATGGAGGGGGGGTTGTAGGAGCTAAAGGAAGGTCAAGTGTCTGTAAAACTAAATATAATCTGAATGCAAAATATAAAAAAATTAACTAAACTAAATAACAGCTTTTAATAAAGGGGATTAACAGAATTCAGTTTCTTCATTTGTTAAATTTTGGTTACTTTTTATTGCTTTTCTAATTTCTAGAATTTCTAAAAAATCCATTTTTTACCTTTTTGTATGTTGTGGAGTAGTGTTATGTTTTTTGTATCTATGAAGTGATTGTGTAGTAAGCAATGATTTGCAAAACCTGTATTGGCTTTATTGGTTAAAATCGCCTTCTTATGTTCAGAAATGCAATGTTTCAGAGCATGGCTACACTGTGCAGAATGCAATGCCATTTATATCAGACAATGTGGCCGTGCTATGAAACATTGCATTTCTAAACATACGAAGGCGATTTTAACCAATACAGGTTTTGCAAATCATTGCTTACAACACAATCACTTCATAGATACAAAAAACATAACACTACTCCACAACATACAAAAAGGTAAAAAATGGATTTGTTAGAAATTCTATAATTAGAAAAGCAATAAGAAGTAACAAAAATTTAACAAATGAATAAATTGAATTCTGTGTATCCTCTTTATTAAAAGCTGTTATTTAGTTTAGTTAATTTTTTTATATTTTGCATTCAGATTATATTTAACACAGAATCTGGAGAGGGGAAGCGTAGCAGCACTGGCACTGCCAGTTGCGCGGGGGTTCAGTACGTTCCCCTACGCTGCTTGATGTGTGTTCAGTCAAAGTAAAACTCATACGCGAAAAGAAAATTTACACATCCAAAAATTAAAGTTAGAGCATTATAATACTTAAACTGTACACGTATGGTGTCAAAATATTATTCTACACCATTTCAAAAATTACTTCAGTTTGGAGGTTAATATGTCAATAAGGGTATTCAATGTTTAATTTGTTTGTACTTTTCATAAATGTATAAAGTTATGTTACTTTTGCTCACGATTTTTTTGCATTACAACATGAAACGTTAGCTGGTTGAGAAAGGTTTTGCTATTACAAATAATAGTTCTATAAACGAGTGAAATTATGAAGAACAAGTAAATTTAATTTCTATTCAATTAGCAAGTTTCTAACGTGATATTGTGTATACCACGTTATAAACACGATATCACGTTATAAACGGACTTGGGAAACCTCATAATAATTGTTAACTGATCAAAGTTAAAGTTACTGTCCAAACAAACTAACTAAGTTATAGTTATAGTTAATAGTGTAATGATACATATCATCACCACATTTCTGAACCTAATTTTAGAAACAATAACATAACAATGAAATGACACAAGACCTACCCAGGAGTCAGAATGGTGTACCAAGTATTAAAATCATTTAAAGAAATAATAATTAAAGAATGAACTTACAAATAAAGAATAAAAGGTAGTAATGAAAACTAAAACAAGAAAGAAAATATATTAAAATGTGATTAACCCAATGACCCAATAGATCTGGTCAGTGAGCAAACAAGAAACACAGACAATGAAAATGAAAAGAAGTGAATGAATCAACAATAAAATTCAATAAACAGAGAAACAAATGAAGAGACAAGACATCTCACAAGATCTACAACAGAATAAGTACAACTATGAGATAGATAAAAGAAGGCAAGTGAAGTACAGAGTGAGAGACTAGTAAAGAAAGCCAAAACATTGACAGACTATATTGGGGGACCTGACTATGACCACAATCTAATATAAATGAATAAAGTAACCACTAATAGTTAGGAGAGTGAGAGTAAAAATTATGTTAGTATGATTTAAGAAAGTATAAAGAATCAAAACAATATTGTATCTTGTCTAATAGTGATGTAAGTAATATAGAAAAAGTGATATCAGAAGGAAACTGATAGTCACTAGCAATGTTATAAAAATAATATTAAAGTAACGAGAAAACAATTACCAAACTATAAATAGTAATTATGAGCATTAGTACAGTTAAATAATGGTGTGAAATGTGTAGAAACTAAACTCAAAGTCAACCCATTGTTGTATGTAAGAGTGGGGACACATAACCTAACTCCAAGTACTTTTCACATATAATGACAAGAATTAATAAATAAAAACCTTGTTAAACCATAACATCTGGTAATGTACTCCAAATAGATGTTATAAAGGTCATACCAGTAACCAGATTAATTACCCAATGGAAGATTTGTGCTATAATTAGAGTAAATAAACTGACTAAAGTAGACAGAATGGAATTTACCAACTAACTAGTCTAAAAAACATGTAGAAAAACTAATAAGAGAGAAAGAGGGTGATATCAGTATCATCAAAGAGATGTAATGTGACTAACATAATATAAAACGATAATTATTATCATAAAGTTAAGCCATAACAATGTAATTTAAATACACTTGTCATGTGACACTAGATGGAAGATGTATTAAGGAACTGACAGCAAAGGGAAATTTCCCAATGCAAACCAAACAATTGTAAAACTTAATAATAACTATAATAAGTATGTTTGTCAAAGATAAGGACTTAAAAGCAACTATGTAAGTTATAATAAAGATGATTCATGTTACAATCAATAGTGAAGAAACTATGGTTGATTATAAAGAGTAAAAAACAAAAAAAAACAAGGTGTACCAAGAAAAACTGAGGTAACCAGAAGCTGAAATGGTTCCCTCAGAGTAATTGTGACATAATAGCAACTGTTAAAAAACAACTATTAAATTGTAAAGAGTAAATATAGTTAGGAATGTCATAGACCTGTTAATGCCTAGACAGAGATTACGTGTTTTGTAAATAATATGAGTGGAAAAAATGTAAAAAACACTCAACAGGACTTGGAAAGCATCATCTCGATGAGATGAGAGAGCCATGTGTTAATTTTAAGTAAAAATAAGGTATAAGTTTATTGAAAAATGTATCAATCATAAGTTACAGAAACCATATTTTTTAATACTGAACTAAAGTATCTCATGTGGGGATCCAAATTATGCGTCTCAGAGAATCCTGAACAATGATCATAATGAAGGAAAAATACGGGAAATATGTTAATTATAAAGATTTTATATTTTGACAGCCCATGGGTGTCCATTTGTAAACCAAATTCTTGTACTCTCAAAACCAGGGAAAAGACACGCTGAAGGCTTCTGTTTTGCCGAGGTATTCCGAAGGGTCACGAAAATTAATAAAACTGACCAATCAAAAGTCATCACTAAACATTAGGCGCCAGTTCGGAAACCGAAGCGGACACATTCGATTACAGTACTTTGACGAGGAAACCACGCTACTCTGGCGAGCAAATTGAAGAAGAACCGGCCAGCTGATTAGGGAACGTTAACCTACAAAATGTGAAAGTGGGGTTATACCGTTTATAAACAAAGTCGATTTGATTTTTTCAAGTGTACTTTATCGGAATATGGGCTCATAGGCAGTGTACTTTTATTATTAATAAAAGTTAATAGTGTCACTAAAGGAAAAAAGGCACTGAACGCAAGTATAGTGACAATTATTAAAATACTTAGAATAATTATGACCTTTTTTCGATAACAAATATTATCAGTTACAATTACTGATCTGATGTCAATTGAACATAACAAGGCTTGGGACCTTATTTAAAATGAATAAACTTAATAATCATTTTTTAAGAAAAAAAAAGATAAATGACTTTATAGAGCAAGAGCTGACGGTAAAAATTCCAGCCAATAAGTAAACAGAAGAAAATGTTTTGAAAATGGTAGTTCACACAGCGAGAATGGAAAAAATCATTTTGTGCCTGGGCGGAAGTTGTTCAATAATTTTTTCTACCCCACCCCCGCAAAATTTTTTGAACAGCAATTCAGCCAATAAAGTAACAACTTAAAATTACTGCGAAAACTTGGTGTTTATATAGTTGAGTAAAAAAATATTTTTGTGCCTCATTAAATCTTGTTGGAATGTTTTGGCACAATTGTTTTTTATTTGTTTTTTTGAGCTGTTACTATACCCATAGAGTAACAGCTTCAAATCATGATTAAATTCAAGTTTTGTAACGGTCCAATTTTGTGGGTATTTGTATTTTTAAATTTATTTCATTTTCGGGGATTGACAAAGGTATTGTGTAAATTTTATTCCAACAAACCAGAACACGTGGCAAATAGAACAGTTTATAACCAAGGCAGCAACGCAATATCGCATTGTGTAATCAGTTGAGGTATGTAGCCACTTCAGATTTCCAAGAACTTTGTTGAATGTGGTCATGTGTCTGTACGCATGACACAGGTATACGCGCGGGTGGGGACGCGAAGCGGATCAACCGACGCTGTCGAAAATGGCGCAGAGACGACGTTTTGGTGAGACTACAACCCGAGCTGAAGGATATGCAAATTAAGGACCGCCTCTTTAGTGACATCAAACCGGAAGCGACTAAATATCGTCGGCGTACACTACAGAAAAAACACTATGTAGCATGCATATAGCGATTAAACTCCAACAACTCCAGTATGAGCGTCGACGAAATTCGTCCGGCAAGGCATGAAGATCCGCCCGCCACAAAGAGATTCTTTGCGCAGTTCGTCCCAAGTAGTACCGGCCGGTGCAACTCGAAGGGGTTACCTCTTCCCAAAATTTTAAATGTGTCAGTAAAAGTGAACTAGCCGTTTTAAAACCAGTGGCAGTGATGCGAGACTAACAACAGAACACCAACACACAAATTTGTTTTTTTTGTTTCGGGACGACTACAAACTTACAACGGAGCGGCCACGAGGTCAACGGATGAACGCGTTGCCGGCTGGGGTTTTATATAATGTACTAAATTAATAAATCAGGGTAACGGGGGGTTTTTTTTTTTAAGAATGTGAGAGTGAATGAAAGGCAGGCTGGGCTACCTACAATAGACGTTAAGTAATTTAATTTAAGTGTACCATGGTAAGATGTATGAAACAGAGTAACAAAATTTGGAAAACCATGTGAGAAAATTTATTGGAAAAAATGAACCTTTAACGTTGCAATATTTTGATAATTAAAAATCATAATTTCTCTTCATAAAATGTGTAGAGTAAGTCATTTCACGAACCTATGAAACACATGTTTGCGTCTGATGTACGTGCGATCGCATTCTGGACCCAGATAAAGAAAGAACCTTTACAGGTAGGTGAAAATAAATTATATTTTTTGTATTTTATATATTTAAACTGTATTTAAACGTCACAGTTTATACTTTCTTTTAATGAAATATGCATTTGTGCCACGTCTAAGCCTGTCAGAAGTACCTGGCACAAAGCTTTGTATTCCTAAAAATAACATGGAATTCACATCCGCATAGGTTCTCCTTGCAGGTATATTTCCAGCTGGTAATTTTAGAAAACTATTGTTGTTCGTCCAATTAGTGATTACGAATGCTATGCTATGCATTGTACTGTATTTCTGAATACTCTATTTTTCAATATACCACTAAAATAAGATAGAGAGTGACGCAATAATATGCAATTTCTAGTATCATATATTACATGAGTATTTCGGAATAAAATGGTAAACACTATGGGAATGGGAATAATTATCACTATTTATAAAAAGTAATAATGATTTATTACAGCATTTTAGAAAACATACATATATAATATAATTAAATTGGTCTTTAACGCACTTATAATTAAATGAATTGAACTATACAGAAAATTGTAATATTATTAATTTAGTTCATTTTTTTCATGCGTTAATTACTACTTTTTTAATTTTTACCCAACATCATTATAATCATCACTATCATTATCAACTTCATTAAATTCTATATCTTCGTCTGTCTCTACCAGGACAATGTCTTCAACTAAAAGAGGTGTGGGCTCACCTTCGAACCAAAGTGGTTCGATTTTGTCGTCATCGACAATCCAACCGCATTGTTCTGGTAACAGTTTGACGCAATTTACTTCTGTAGCATTTTGCCACATTGACGTTACATAAATTGTACGTAAGATCTTTTGTTTCAGTGATCTCCAGCATGGAGGAATTAGGGTTGAATCAAAGCTTTTCACTTTTTTTACAAAATATTCCGCGACCGACGTTGATGAAAATCGACTTTGAAAAATTAACAATCTGGCATCGTTTGCGCTCTTACAATTTATGCCGTAAAATTTGGATGTAAATTCTTGTAATATTTCCATGTTCTTCATATTATCAATTTGTTCAATTTTGTTTAAACAAGCAAATACATGTTGAACTTGCAGATTTTTTTCTAATTCTTTAAATGGCTTTACCTTTCCTTTCCTATAAAAACTAGCGGTGTAATCACACCCTGTGTATGCGTGAAAACCGGGCAAAGCACGACACAAAAGATCACCAAGTGTTTCAGCTAATTTTGTACAATTTATAAAATTTATTACGTTAGGCTTTGATCCTATCGTGCTTAAATATATTTCTAATGTCGGTAATTTATGTATATTTCCAAGTACAATAACAAGGATGTCGGTGTCAGACGCTTTAATCATGACCTTTTTATTATTTTCCAGTTTACTCGGCACTTCGTTGTACTCCACATTGATATATACGTTTATCTACATCTAATCCTTTCTTAAAAACTAATTTTTTTAAACTATGTGATGGAGAAGAAGAAATCGTAATTTCGTCTCCATATGTGTATAATAACTTGTCTTGCAATTTATTTGCAGTATAATTTTTTAAGTCTTCTTCTGTACTAACATGATTAATTTCTAAAAACAACATTTTATACCGTTCATACAAGTCACTTAAAAATAATACTTTATCATTTTTCAAAATTTCAAAATCAAAAAATTGACGAAAAGCGTCAAAAGTAGTTTTATGATATTGCCTAATAATGTGCCAATTATTTTCCGGTTTTTCATTTTCAATCCATTATTCATATTTTTTAATGAAATTTACCTTACAATTTCGGTGGTAATTGTAACAGGTGGAGTTGCTTAACTTTTCTAATAATGCTTCATCGCCGATTACTTGTGCAAATTCTCTCGTTTTATCTACTACTTCTAGCGAAGAACACACAGATGTCCTGGTTACTTTCTTTCCTACTCTTTTGCTTGATTGCCCGCAGAAGATGCATATTTTCTTTGGGCCAGAAGATGATTCTGAATGCATTGTATCACCTTCAATATACTCTTCCTCAATCGCCAGTGGGTTTTCTTCAGTCTAAACAAACAAATTCAAAAACTTTTGTTATTTAACGTTTCATTCCAGGGCTCATAAAGTAAATGTACACGATTACTATAAAAAAGAAAATTCTTAAAAAAAAAAATATATATATATAGGCTATGTATATACTGTATATAAAAATTTACTAACCAGGCTAGGCTCTCCAACATTGGAACTACTTATATCCATTTGTGATTTGCTTAGCGTTTCACCTTCATCCGTTCTTCATTTTCGACAATTGAGTCGGAAGTGCTTGGCAAGATCTAAAAATTATTTAATATTTATATACATTATTAAAAATAAAATGCTTTAGTGATATAAAAATTTAATATTACAATGAGTGACAAGAATTTTTAATTTTAATATAATAATTAAATAATTTATAATAATAAGAATATTAATCCAGAAAGTAATATACTTCCTGAAGCTGATAGGGGGTGAATTTAAACATGGAGATTTCCGGATTAAAACGGAGATTTCTTCAGAGGGAGAGAACACATACGAACAAAAATAGTGATGGGGCATAAGACTCTAGAACAAGTAAGGCACTTTAATTATTTAGGGTGCGATGTGACGTATGGCTACAGCAAAGATATACAAACTAAGATTACTAGATTTAGCCATGTATGTGGAACTATTAGCAGATACATTAAAAATAAAACTACGAAAGAGACTCAAATTAAACTCTATAAAACAGTTGCAGTTCCTACACTTCTTTATGGAAGTGAAACCTAGGTAACAAAAAAAAAAAGAAGAAAGTCGTATTCAAGGAAAGGAGATGAAATTCCTCAGAAGAGTCAAGAGTTGCATTAGACAAGACAGATTAAGAAAGCATGATATACAAGCTAAGCATTTTTAGCTTAAATGATAGCATTAGAAATAATAGGAGAAGGTAGACTGAGCACCTAGAAATAACGGGAAGTGAGAGACTTCCCTTAAAAGTCAGAAATTATAAATGTCAAGGTAGAAGAGATAGAATATGGCCACGGAAAAGATGGGTACCATACCAGGCAAATTAGCCTAATACCTGAAGTGAAGAAGAAGAATATTAATAATTTATACTCTATTTAAATATGTATAGTATATGTGTGTATATGTATACTAATATAACATAATATAGTCGGACCGGTCAAATATGTACCACTACATGGGAAAACTAGTGTTGCAATAGAGTTCCATGTTACTTCTTTGCCGGGTCCGACTATAAAAACTATTTTTAATTGTACTTACATTGTCATTTCGAAACGTCTCTTCAAATTCTTCCTTATATTTTCGCTTCAAAACTGCGAATTTCCGAAAACAGTCTAAATGATATGCAGCATCATTTGTTGAATTAGGAAATTCAATGTCCCAGTATTCAAACTTTTTGCGCATGAAATCTTTTCATCCGCCTACACTTTTCAAAATTAGCTTCATTAAAGTCTATTAAATTATCACTAAGACCACAGAAAAAACACGCTTTCATTTGTATAATTGTTTAGCACTCTTTGCTTTGAAAAAATACTCAAAATATCGTTTGACAATCCTACTGTACACGTGTACGCCGCACACTGTACTGAATTGGTCTATACATCTATACGGTATTCTCTGTATAATTGTTTGTTTTGGTAGTCGCTCATACTCTTTTGAGGCATGCGACTAAAAATAAATAAAAATAATAATAATAACAATAGTTTTCTAAAATTACCAGCTGGAAATATACCTGCAAGGAGAACCTATGCGGATGGGAATTCCATGTTATTTTTAGAAATACAAAGCTTTGTGCCAGGTACTTCTGACAGGCTTAGACGTGGCACAAATACATATTTCATTAAAAGAAAGTATAAACTTGAATTTAATCATGATTTGAAGCTGTTACTCGATGGGTATAGTAACAGCTCAAAAAACAAATAAAAAAACAATTGTGCCAAAACATTCCAACAAGATTTAATGAGGCACAAAAATATTTTTTTACTCAACTATATAAACACTAAGTTTTCGCAGTAATTTTAAGTTGTTACTTTATTGGCTGAATTGCTGTGCAAAAAATTTTGCGGGGGTGGGGTAGAAAAAATTATTGAACAACTTCCGCCCAGGCACAAAATGATTTTTTCCATTCTCGCTGTGTGAACTACCATTTTCAAAACATTTTCTTCTGTTTACTTATTGGCTGGAATTTTTACGGTCAGCTCTTGGACTATTACTTCTATCAAGTGTTAACTGTTTTAATAAATAACAGTGTTTATAATGAATGAGACATTGGCATATGGACAATAAGAATCCAGTGAATATAACCACAGTAATTAAATGATTTTAAATGAAAAAAGTTAACAATAGTCGAGCATAATTCCCATAATTGACCTGAGGAACATTACTAGATAGGATGTATCAGTTAATTAATGACGAACTTTAAAAAACTCTGAACATTAGTATTCTAATTAATTTGTTTCGTTTTATTCTGTATTTGTTAAAAATATTTAATACTGTCTAACCATACTAAATGGAAATATCCAGTTACCTGATTTCATGTTATCCAATCTGGTGAATTAGATAATTTTTTTGTGAACGATAAGTGAATTTATAAACCGTACATTACAAGTATTTGTTAAGAATGTTAAAGAGTTATTAGTAAGTTAAAGTAAAATGATTATTATTCAGAACCGTCAGGCTTAACCTCCAATATTGGCGTCAAACGTCCGTTGACATTTTATGTTAGTAATTAAGATTTGTTTTGTTACGTAATCACTCTCCTGCTACTTAATTATGATAGTAGAGTTCATCTTCCAGTTATGTATTTTGTAGACTAAAAGAACCTACATTTTTAATGAAATAAGTTAACCAAACAACCACGTTGAATGATGGTTATGAATATCAGATTAGCAACCCTGAGAATACAAAAGAGAGTTTCATAAAATCAACCAGTATTGTAAAAAATGAAATATTATCAATTACTCATTATTCAAGGTAATTTCATAAATGTTACTGGAGAATAAACTATAATGTTAACAGACAAAAGGAGTTGACAAAATTTATTTTACTAAACTAGACAATTTCAGGTTAGAGAGACAGCTCGCAATAGTTGGCAACACTATTAGCGGCAATTGAGATGATTTGAACAGGTTCAAATTTAACTTGTAAGCTCAAATCAGTCTTACATGCAGAACTTCACTTCAAGTAAGTACGTCGATAATCATAAACAATCTAATTTCCAGTGAGAAGTCAACCTAACCGATTCGTCTCGTCAACTAAAGAAAAACGAAAGATACACACCACAAGGGAAAAATTTGTTAATAATTAAAAATAATAATAATTAATCGAACTTTTGAAAATTTTAAATAAACCGAAGAAAATAATTTATATAAACAATTAATAAATTAAAAGAGAGCGGGTACTTCGTTTTGTATCAACAGTTACAAAAACTAACTGATTAAAGATAAATAGAATTAACTGATTAAAATTTAAACCATTTTTGGTTTGCTTTTTTTATTTTATTTTTACTGAGTAAATTGCTCAGTTTTCTACCAGTCAATATTGAGACTTTTACCTCTTCCCGTATCTTACAAATTGTGGTTTCTGAGTTTCCTGTTGCAGCTGCTGCTCGCTTTGTCGTGTTGTTTATTGGGTACTTATAACAACCACTGTTCTTTTCTTCATCAAAAAGTTTAATTACTCATCCAACTATTTGGCGTGCTTGACAGCAAATTGTAGGCCTTTCGTTGTTACTTGTCATCTTTCAATTCTACAGTTAATGAATTTTAATTTCGGAGTTGATTATAAAATATTATTTAACTCTTGCATTGTCATGTTCTACACTGTTCTAAATTTTATATGTCGAGTGTGATGTTAAAAATATGGAAATAACACTATATAAAAAGTTCAAGTTTAAATACTTCTATCGGGTTTACACTCACAAATATTAATTACAGGCCTAACGCAAATCGACGCTCACAATACTCGTAGTTAATAAACATAAATTCAAGTGACAAACTCTGTAGGCCTAACACGAACATACATAAACATTAATTATACCGCAGATCAACGCTACGATACTCACAATTAGTAAATATAAATTGAAATAACAAACTCTGTAACACAAACACGCACAAATATTAGCCTAGTATTTGTAACGCAAATTGACGCTCATGATATTCATAGCTGGAAAACACATTCAAATGACAGACTTTTGAGTATGATTGTAAACTGTTTGGTTGGGTGAGACGCGCTTGCGCGTTTGTCTCTGAACTCCCTTAGTTCGCATTTTTCCTGCATGTTTTGTTGATGTTGTCAGGTAGTATACAATACAAATCCAAACACTGCATATCAGAAACTGAAAGTTGCAAATAATATTAAATAGTTCATTAGTATTGGTGTGTGGTCACACATAATTGACACTTCAGTTGCCACTACTTCAGTTATATGGGAACCAGCAAATCTGTAGCAAGCACATTTCCATATAGTGGATATAGATGACTGTATTAATTTGAACCCAGTTAGAGCAGTAGACAGGAGGGAAACAAAAATACTTCTCATGGACAAACAAAGGGAGTAGACAGGATTTGTTACGACATAGAGAAAACAACCTCTCTACAAGGCGGACACTTCAAAAACACACCCTGGCCCTATAGGTTGGTAGTTGGTAGATCATAGGGCCAGCAGCTTGTCTTAAGAAATATTCATGGAAGTTTAAAGTCCCTTGTACTATGCCTTGGATATCACATGGATTAAATCAGAAACGATATCTGAACAAAAATAGTTTACAAATACAAGATTATGAAATCAACGGTAAAACAAATATTCCTAATGGAATATATTTAGAAAATGCGGGTAAACAGAAGAAATAATTCTGTAACTCAAAAGAATGAATACTTAGCTTTTGTTAGTAAAGCAAAAAAGAAAAGGCACCGAACAGAACAACTAGATCAATACATATCAAGGCGTACCTAATACAGTACTCACATAAGGAGAAATTTCAATTTGAATATTGGAAAAAAAACATTACAAAATGGGAACCAATAATTGAACAATACCGATAGTAATTCTGAACTACATTGGGATATATGCTTCAGTCATGTGACAACGATCTAGAAAAGAAACAATATTTAAAAACTTTAAATGTAAAGTTAAAAAAAAGGAATTAGTACAGATATTATTATGGTTGGTGTGACATAAATGCATGAGCTGGAAAGAGACAAAACACAAGAAAAGATGATAGTCACAGAATAACTACTTACTTAAACAATATGAATGGTTACTATAGACATAGGGATATACTGATATACACACCTATACCTGCTTCACAACGGTTATCGACTATGTCATAATAAGACAATAAAAGTATAGACAATAAAGTTACAATAAAAGTATTACATGTCAAACACACAGAAGGCCACAGTACGTAGAAGTGAATACCTCATAAAATAAGATTACTAGTGCAGTCTACGGATAGCTCCCAAGAAAATGAGAATTCACAAGTAATAACCAAAATGGAAACATCTAATAGGAAGATATCTTCACATTCTTCAAGTTGACAGCATTAGATCTTTATATAAAAATAGGCTAAAATCAGAAAACAGGTTAGATGAAAACTTTGAGGATGAATCCCCAAAAGAAATATATAGACACATAAAGAAAGCTATTCATGAAACAACAAATGGAGCATTAGCTAAAGAACAGATTAAATAAAACGTGTTCACCTTTGGTGGAATGCAGAGTTGCAGAAATTTATAGATGAAAAACAAATCTATTTCCACTGACAGCTGCAAACTGAAGACATATATAACCATATTAAGTACAAACAAGCAAGAGCACAATTCAAGAAATACATTTTGAAAGAAACAATTAGATATGGGAGAACAGATGTGTCCTAAATGATTCACATGTAACATACAAGTCCCCTACAAATAACACTAACCTTGAAATAACATTTAAAGAGAAATTGAACCAAACACTTCAGAAGTTCTTCAAGGCACAGTGACAAGAATTTCAAGGAAACCCCAAAATATACTGGAAGGAGAGGATTGAACTAAAAAATAAGCTTATATCTATTATAAGACCAAACAAAAAAATCGGAGAGTTTGTAGAATCTGGTGGCATCTGAAATGAATTAATAAAGCATGGCATGGATGAACTAATCATAATTATAAATTTTCTATTTGAAAACTGTTTAACTGGAGACAAGATAGCATCAGGATAAGCTTGATTACACCTATTAATATGAAAGGCCCAAAAGATCAGTGTGATAAGTAAAGTTCTATCAATTAGTAGTATTGTAAGTAGGCCATGCAGACAAATGCTCACTCATTTAATTACAAATGATTATATTATACCATACCTAAACTGTTCAAACCGTCCCTAAAGGACCAAGGCATAACGTGCGGCTTTTGTGTTTAGTGTAATGGGTGCATGGCCAGTACAACGTGCCGCCAGCCGCTAGTTGTGGTATTCACAGCCAGGAGGCGCCGCTGTTATCTCAGTCGGCTACTCAATTCTGCCTCATGACGCTGAGTGCACACTGTATGGAGCCTCTGCCAGGAATTGAACCAGGTACCATGAGTGCATCAATCACCCCCGCTAGCCACTAGACCACCTGGAGGCTCATATTATACCATACATTGAAGAAAAATTTGGTTTCTACACTAGTGGACCTAAAGATTATACTTTTTGTATAACACAGATAGTAGAAAACTGTACGGCCATAACAAAAGAAATAGGTTTGGTATTTGTAGACCTTACAATGTCCAGATAGTGAGACTGTTTCAGATATTAAAACAATATCTAATCTTTATGATGTGATACATCATAATTTTACAAACACCACTAATGAATATGTACAAACCAATATGTGTCCAATACTATTTAATGTATACTTTGGTACTGCTTAACACAACAGAAGTGGAAATGTAGGTGAATGGGAATCACAGTTAGCAACACAGTTTTCAAGTTTCATTTTTCATTATGCCAATGACAAAGTCATGTTAGCACAAGATTTGGAAGAGATGGAACATATGACAAAGAAACTCTGGGAAGAATATAAGAAATAGGGTTGTTGACTATCAACTGGAATAAAACTAAATATGTAGGTATAGGTGCTAACAATCACTATCTGGTACAACTGTCAAAGGAATGCACAGAGTTTAAATTTCTGAGGAGAAAACTTTATAAAATCAGAACAAATGAAGAAATGATCAGTACAATAATCAACAGTCCTAGGAAAATCACAAGTGCACTAAATACTACGCTTTGGTAGAAAAGTTTAAGAATGGAGACCAGGATTAATGAAAGGATGAAACAACAATGAAAAACACATTAACACATAGTTGTAACATATAGCAAACATACAAGAAAATAGAAAGGAAACTATTGTCAACAGAAATAGAGGATTTTGTCAGACGGTCAGACAAAGAATTAAAACTAGAAAGAACTAGAAATGGAAACATTTAACAGCAGGTACAAAAAAAAAAAAAAATCAAAGAAAAAACTTATATGGTATAGATATGTACATAGAATGGGAGATAAGATTTTGGGTACCAATAGACAAAAAAGAAAAGGACACTCTAAGGCATCTGGAAATGGGAGATAAACAAGCTACAACAGAGAGAGGTTTTAGAGAGGTGAATGGGAAGATCGGAGAATGTGAATGCTGAGAGTCAAAAGGTAATCTCACTAACACTTCAATTAGGTCAATGATCAATGATGACAATGAACTGATATTGGAAACTATCAAAAAGTAATTCATGGTTGTTCCACAATTTTTTTTTTTATATTAATGTTTCTTCAATTTCCTTGTGAGCAATCATTCAATATAACTTGTGAAAAATCTGTCTTTTTCATGTAAGTAGAAGTCAGTGTTATTATTATTATGTTCTTTCAACAAGTCTACAACTAAAGTGTCAAAGT
Source organism: Magicicada septendecula (assembly GCA_034769895.1). Classification (NCBI taxonomy): domain Eukaryota; kingdom Metazoa; phylum Arthropoda; class Insecta; order Hemiptera; family Cicadidae; genus Magicicada; species Magicicada septendecula. Next base: position 151,583,950 of record CM068372.1, read on the forward strand.
GTCAGGGTATTCCAGCAGACGTTACAGTTCAAAGACATGACCACAACAAAATTAATTTAACCTCTTAAATTCAAAAATTTTATTTCTCCTTTTATTTTGTATACTAATTGTTTAATTTATTTGTTATGCATACACCAACTGTTTGCCACCACAAACAAGATTTTCATAAAGAAGTGAGAGAATACCAAGATTTGAGAACTGAATTGTCAGGTCCTGTGAAACAAAACAGAATAGAATGAGTTCAGTTTTAAGTATGATCATTTTAATTTCAACCTTACTGGATATTAAAACAAAGTAATAATACTGGATCGTTTGTCACTGTTTTAACTTATTATAGTGTTATATAACAAATAAGACTAATTATAAACAAAATTTGTAATGAAGGAGATGACAATTCAGCATGAAGTGCCTTATCTAGTAACACCTACCTAATCAGACACTTTTTATTTTAGCTGTAGGTCCCATAAACATACATTCGAACTGCTGTGCACAAAGTAGACTTGTATGTAAAAGTGAATCTATATTTTATAGCTAAAGGGATTTAAAAAAAAAGTCTACACTGCATATGACACATTGAAAATAGAAAATATTAGAATATTAACAATGCATGTAATGTAGCACTTGGAAGGAATTTGGCAAAACTGGTAATGGAGGAAAACCTGCTGTAAACTCAGGAAACAATGGCAAGATGACAACAATGAAGATAAAGGTTAGGATAGTTCAAAAACTAGGATAACAGTTTTAATCATTCCTCAACTACTGGATAACTAGTATTTCGTACACGAAGCAATTTCGTACTCACAAGACGGTTATAGCATACCTCAGTTTAAAATGTTCATACTCACGTAACTAATCAGGCTAATTATTTAATTTGACTTATGAGGTGTGGCTATTAAATACCAGATTCACTTCATAAATATTTATTTATAAAATACTACATTTTAACATGTATCCCCTTCAATATACTCTCCTTTCCTTTTCACACAATGTTCCATTTAAATTTTCTACTGGAAGCAGTGCTATGCTAATCATCTGTAAGCTCCTTTAGCAGGTTTGCTATTTTTACTGTAACTTCTTCCATGCATTGAAAGCAGATCCATTTTAGGTTACTCTTGATCAGAGGAAGTACAAAAAAATCATAAAGTGTCAAATCAGGTGAATACGGTGGGTGTTTCAGCACTACAATATGTTTTGATGCTAAAAACATTTTTACAGATTTGGTGTTGTGAACAGGAGCAGTGTCTTGATGAAGGACCCAATTGCCTTTTAAGGGCAGCTCTCTTTTCCTTATCCGCTCATGGAGCTTACTCAACACTACTAATTAATAAGCCTGGTTGATTACTTTATACAATTTCACTTATTGTTTATATGTTTTCATCAGTTCTTGGTATGGTTGGCCACCCTGGATGCTCATCATCTTCCACCTCTTCCTGACCTTCACTAAATCTTTTGTACCACTCAGAAACTTGGGTACGTGACATATGTTCATTTCTAAACACTTCTTTTAACTAACTAAACACTTGTTGCACTCTTCTTTAATTTCATTAGAAACCTAAGGTTTCTAACCTAAGGATTCACACCATTCAATTTTCAGGCAACCATTATTCTGGGAACACAGTTACAAACAATGTTTTTTTTTTTAACAATGCTCACAAAACTATTGACTCCCCTGTGGCACTTACAAATAGACTCATTCAATTCGGAAGGGCTCAAGGTTGATAATCTAGCCTCTCCAATTACTGACATGTGCTACATTCAGCACACACAAACACAGTCTGTTATTTAATAGTTATACCTCGTATAAGGTTACAGTTTTGCCAGCAAATTTCTTTCTAATTTTTGACATTTCCTTCTGTCTTCATATTTCTGGGGAGGTTTAACCCCATCCAAACTCCCTTCCCTGCACCACTGGTATAAAAATACTATACAAAGTGGACCACAAGTCACTTGACACTAGGGTTTTTAAATGTGTTTTTGTCAAGCGTCTTATGTTAACAATATATGAAGTCTGTTGACTGAGAAAATATTTGCATCATTGTACTATAGTTAGCTGTTGATTTGTATTGTGTATGTTTTAAAAGTTTTTTTTTGCGATTAATCACATCAAAAACAATAATGATACTCTGAAATCTCAACTACAGCTGATCCAAGACCTTATTCTGTATTCCTAAAAGTAAGAAAAACTAAAGAACAAGGAATAAAAAGAAGGCATTTAAAAACTGCCCCTGCAACAAATGAATACAGTTTATGCTCATGCTTTTAAATATAGTCTGAACCAAACATGCAACCCTTATTCAATCCCGTAATTCTGTTACCATCCTAGTTGCTTACACCAGTTCTTTAGTGTCAATGAACACACATAAGGTAAGTAAGTATTCCTGGTTAAAAATAAAATTATTCACACTTTTCTCTTTTATAAATTTTAACTTTTTACTATAAAAATTATTTATATAAAAATCATTTACCATGACATAATTTACTGCATTATTTAGTTGTGAGTGATTTAGGCTCAGTTTACAAGGAAGTAACCAAATTGTTATATTTACCGTCTTTACTAATCCATATAGTTATGAATATTTATGATGATCTAAATTTAAGTTATTATTTGGTATTTTATTTTGTATGGAGACAAATGGCGTTGAACCAGCATCCCCAATTCTGGAGATTATGCTATAATGTTTGTTTTACACAGTCTTCATTGCTTTCAAAAATTCATAAAATCTTTATTTATGATTAAAAACATGCACCAATTTACATCAGCATGCAACATAAGTATGATCACACTGACAACTAAACCCATTACTATTCAAAAATCACTACTGATAATATTATTAAGAGAGTAAAACATTATTAATAATCTCATATTTATGTATGTATTTGTTGTAGCTGTTTGCAGTTACAACAAAAAATCAATTTGCTTTGTTTTTATGTTGAAATACATAATTTGTCTTACAAATGCAGATATTTATCAGTATGTGTTTAGACTGTAACAAGGAATTTCATTCAAATATCCTAAAGGAACTAACACAAACCACTAATAACAGACATAAGCAAAAGCAAGTAGTCTTTCAAATTTACGTCAAGACAAAATTTCAAAAATAGGTAACTTATTAATGAAATGACATTTTATTGCTACACAATAAAATTTAAAAATCTACATTTGAGCTATCTCCAAAATACTACAGCTGAGCCTTTACACATAATATATTCTAATGAAATGAAATCTTACATCTAACAAACCAACAAAAAATAAAAAAAATTTTATCTGAATCTACATTTTAAATGTTACAAATTATCACATCTGGTAATCTTAGGTTAAGATGAATGACATACAATATCTACTTCAATGGTCATAATACAAGGTGGCATAAGTATTGTCATTAATTAATACACACTTCTTTGGAAAAAGTGATGACCAAGTTTAATAGATGCTGTACTGATATTTGAAAAGTAAATACACAGAGATATTTATAATATTGTATGCAAAAAACAGGTGCTGCTTAGAATGAGGAATAAAGGTACAATTTATTGATCACATTTTGAATCTGGCACTCACATTAAACTACCCGACCTACATAACATGTAAAAAGAAATGTAGACAGGAGGTTGAATAGACTGCTATATAAATCAAATCTCAAAACTGAGCCAGTTAGTAAGGAATGTCAGCTAACACAACTGTAACCACCACTATCATTATAAATTACTGAAACCTGTATTACAGGCCCAGTAGCAGTTACACAGTTACGAAGTAACTCCACAGTAAATACGAGGTGTGTCCAGAAAGTAAGGTCCGTTTCATTATTATTCACAGTGGGATAGAAGAGTGGGGACGCGCATGTGCTGTAGTGTAATGTAACTCACACGGTTGCAGCAGTTCATTGTTGTGTTTTGGTCATGCTGTTGTTTTTTGATGAATACTGTAACATAACAAGATTACACCTCAGAATAAAGACAAGTATATCATCAAAATTCACTGTGAATTATGCATAAACGCAATCTTTTTAGTAATAAAATACAAAGAAGAATAAAATAAACTTAATAAATAAAGAAATGAAGACATAATATATTATTTAAAGATCAATAATAAAGTCAAGGAATAAAATTATTGTATACATAACCACCAAAATCAGTAAAATTTCACCTTGTTAAGGTAATGAAGAAGGCCTTTTCGAAATTATTTAAAATTCATCATCAGTTCACACACTATTACTACACTTTCCTCTTCTATGTTAATGTTCTTGCTGCAATGTCATCCTTTATATGTAGCCTATGTATCTGTTGTTGTTATCTGTGTCCTCCATTACATCTTTCGGTAATCCATATTTAATTTTCCACTGCCATCATTATTGAGTGAAACTAATCTAGTCATGTATTGAAATAATTGATCATTCTCAAATGTTGTTTGTTGATTCATCAATTTGTCCTTTTTTTTGATGAAGGTATATATATAATTTTTCCAACTGTATAATGTCGTTTTTATTATTATTTACTTCCACTATTTCCATATTGTTGGTTATATTTGTTATGCTATGATTCATATTAATAAGGTGATCTGCTATGTTGGAGATTCCCGTTTTTTTTATTATTAAAAGCTCTGAAATGTTCCATAAATCTCTGCTTGAAATTTCTATATGTTCTTCCAATGTATATGTATGAGTAGTCACAGTCATTACACTTTATTCTGTATATTTCACTTAATTTGTATATATCACGTTCTTTTTTATTTATTATTATATTGTATATACTTTTATTTGGTTTGTATGCATATTTATATTTATGTTTATCCAATTTTGTATTTTTTATAATGCTTTGGAGATCGCGATATGTGTATTTGTAAGTTAGGTATGTTACATTTTCTTCTTTTCTGCATGTATTTATACTGCCTAATGTTGTTCTGTTGTTTAATATTGTTTTTTCTTTATATTTTTTATTTAATTTGTTTATAAATTTACTGTCATATCCATTTTCTATTGCTATTTCTTTTATGATGTTCAGTTCCTGATATAATTTCTCTTCGTTATTTATGTATTTGTATGCTCTATTAATCATGTTGTTATATGTATTAACCTTGTGTGTCCAAGGATATGATGAATCCTTGTGTATTGTTGTATTTATTATTATTTGTTTCTTTTCTATATACATTAGTAGTTATTTCGTTATCTTTTCCAATTTGAATATCAATGTCCAAAAAATTGATTTTCCTATTTACTTCTTCTTCAAATGTAAACTTCACATTATCATTGTATGTATTTAATTTATTTAGTATTATTAAAAATTCATTTTTTATGCTAGGATTATATACGACCAATATATCATCTACATATCTGTTCCATAATAACACATTATGCATATTTATGATACCTAAAATAATTTTGTTTTCCAAATCCTGTATATAAATTTCTGACATAATTGATGATATGGGCGAACCCATTGCCAATCCCTTGGTCTGTGTATAATATTTGTTATTGAAAGTAAAATAGTTCTGGTTACATATGTTTCTTATTATAACGATTAAGTTATTTATGAAACTGTTGTTTTCATTATTGTTTTTTAATGTTTTCCTTATGATTTCCAGTGTTTCATTTGCTGGTATGTTATTATACATATTTGATATATCAAATGATATTAATTTTGTTTCTTCTGTAGTGTGTATTTTCTTTAGGTTTTCTATAACTGTTTATCCATTCTTTACATTATACCTATTTTCCAGTATTATTTTCTCTCTGAGTATTTTATCTATTGTTTTTGCTATTATGTATGCCGGTACAGTCTTGAAATTTATTAATGGTCTTATTGGTATATCTACTTTATGAATTTTAGGTAAACCATTAAGTTGTGGAGCTCTTGTATTGTGTGGTATGTATTGTCTTCATTACCTTAACAAGGTGAAATTTTACTGATTTTGGTGGTTATATATAAAATAATGTTTTAATATACTGTGACCACAAATGTGCTGTGTATGACCTGACGATGGTCTGTGACCGAAATTGATCGTTTTTAATAATGTGAGTAATAAACAATTTTATTGCAAATCGTATGTATGGTACCTTTAGGCTATGAACAATAAATACAATACAATAGAAAATTGACAATATAAGAAAGTTTTGATGTGGTACACTCATGCAACTTTCTCTACCTGATCAAGAAATGATGTAATATCGATGATCTCCACTTATTATATTTACATTATTATTTAATGAGTTATTGCATTCTCAAACTGACAACCATATACAGCCCCTAGGATACTTAGTAATGTGTAAAAGTAAAAGTTGTACATCTTTAATGTGCTTTAATTGAATAATTAATGTTTAAATTGCATCCTGCTTTGATATTGTTCATACCAATGGAGTAAAGTTTACAGTTACCTTAAACAGTTGCCATTACTTTTAGTTTCCTATGTTACTATTATCTGAGTAAATTTTCTTTATTATAATTTTAGGAATTACGGATGTTAAAGTGCAGTGAAAAGGAGAATTATCAAAACCTAATAAACTATGTCAGACCAAACAAAATTGTGTGGAAAAACAAGGCGAAATTTTGCGCATATTGCTTAAGAGTTGTGACTTATTTCAGCCATCGCATCATGGAATTTCACAAGACAGAAGAAGTTAAGAATTACGTGAGTATGTGGTGAAGAGCTCAGTACCCTTAACCAAAAATTATTTTAACCAGATCAATGCATTCTGCACTTGATGCTTTGATTACTAGCCGTCCTAAAATTCAAATTGAAAGCCCTCTACAGTTTGTAGGCCTGATAGTGATGTCATGTACGATGGTACAAAGGTACTAGAGAGTGAAAACAAGAGATTTCCATTAATCAACCCAGAACACTTCACTGCAACAGATCTGAAGACACCATGCAACCACAAGTTCGTATATTAAAAAGTAATCAAAACAAAAAGGGAAATATTATAATAAGTAAATAATAGGGAAATAGGGAATGCAAATTTAGAAATTAGATAATTCAATTACACTTATCTAAAAATGAACTTTTTCTTGTGAAAACTTACTTTTTCGTTGGACGCGTTTCGGTGTATGTATCCGCCTTCTTCAGCTTTGAGTCAGACTGCCATCATTTCGTAACGGTTGTTGTGTGGAATGTGTAGTGGGGGTGGTGTGTGGAGGAAGGGGATTGGCGCGGGGATTCAACTTGATGTTTGTTTTTTGTAAAATTGTGTCAAAAAGTGTATGTGATTTATATTGTAATTGATCGTTAAGTATGTTGTTTCGTTGTGTTGTGTGGTGTTTATATATTTCGTATTGTTCAGTTGTGTTGAGTTTTCGACCTTTAGGTAAGTAATGTAAAATTTCAAGATTAGTGTCTATGTTGGTGTAACTGTGGTTTTCTGTGTGTATGTGTGTGGCAAATGCAGAGTGTATATTGTTGTTGGTTAGAGCTTTTAAGTGTTCAGAATAACGGGATGAAAAAGATCTTCCCGTCTGGCCGATGTAGAAACTATTGCAGTCATTACAATTTAATTTGTAAACACCTGTTTTGTTATATTTGTCTATGTCTGTGTTTGTATTATTGATGTGTTTTTTGATGGTATTGGTTGTTCTGTATGCTATTTTGTATTTGTGTTTTCTGAATGTGTTGGCGATTTTGTGTGTGTAGGAGTTGTGGTATGCGAGTGTGATGTATTTATTGTGTTGTGTGTTGATCCTGAAATTTTACATTACTTATCTAACGGTTGAAAACTCAACACAACTGAACAATACGAAATATATAAACACCACACAACACAACCAAACAACATACTTAACGATCAATTACAATATAAATCACATACACTTTTTGACACAATTTTACAAAAAACAAACATCAAGTTGAATCCCCGCACCAATCCCCTTCCTCCACACACCACCCCCACTACACATTCCACACAACAACCGTTACGAATTGATGGCAGTCTGACTCAAAGCTGAAGAAGGCGGATACGTACGCCGAAACGCGTCCAACGAAAAAGTAAGTTTTCACAAGAAAAAGTTCATTTTTAGATAAGTGTTAGTGCTGTGAAAGAAGAGATGAATAATCAAGACAATTTTCAATTACCATGACAAAACAATAACTGACGATGACCATAATACCCAGAAGAGACGATCAAAAGAAAAATACAATGTAAATAGTTATTAGTAAACCAGTATAATGTATAAATGTTAAACTTAATATGTAAGAAATAAGACATTGATTATAGCCTTAGACTAGTAAACTAGAGGGAGATCTGCGAACATCAAAAAGTTATTTTATGTTAAAACTACAAAATGTGAGTGACATTAAAATTACTAATAAACTAATAGTAAGCTATAATTATGAAAGTTAAGTGGTGTAATAACATAAAATAATGAAAAGAACAATGATAAACAATATAAACAGTGTAGAGTGAAGTAAATAGGAAACGGACCTAGTGATATAATACGCTGTGAATAAAACATATAAATTATATTAACCAACTATAGTTGATATACAAAAGTGTACAATAATTAATAACAGTGAAATCTTGCGTTACAAACTTATAACATACAGTAGTGACGAAGAAAAAATAAGATTCAACGGAATCATATTAATTATAAAATATGAAACCAAACCTGTGACCCATAAATATTCCATCCAAGAGCTTAACTGAATGAATTAGTGTTTTGTAAAAAGGAATATATTGTTGTTGAAGAATTTCCGAAACGAGGCAGAACATGTTAATTTACTGCTGGACTTTAATACAAAATAATTGAAGGTAAAAGACGAAATGATGAAGATAAACTGTTGAAATAACGAGAAGACTAATGTTTTAATTGAATATACCAAAACCTTGAAGGCCAGAAGCGAAGAAGCAATCAATAAATTCGTAAATGAAACTACCAGATTGATGAGATTGCTCCATAAGGTTAAGACAGAATATTTGAACAAACTTTACTACATTTAAAGAGCGAGTTACAGTGAAACACTCTAACAAAAACAATATAAAACATTATAATAATGAATTTTATTTGTACACCATAATTACTAGTATTAAGAGTTCCTGTTTAACTTGTTCTTTTGTATGATCCAAAGGACCCACTATTCAACATACATTCACAACACCCAATTATTGAACCTTATTTATAAATATGATGTTTTGTTTTATATGCATGACTTGTACAGTACATTGACTTCACTTTTACATTAACCCTGAGATAAGATTTTTGATGTTATCCAACCGAAATGAGCTACAAATGTTAGAAAGGGACATTGAATGTCAATACAATTAAATCAATGTCAAAGAAAAGAGCACATAAAAATAATTGAATTTAAGACAAAACGAGATCAGGAGTTTGATTATTTATTATATAACATAGAATTACACATTGGAGAAGAGTAAGTTTAGGAGTTAAGAGGTACATAGAGATTATTTATTATTACAATACGCGTGCTTCATAATGAGTGCCGTAATAAAAAACCCCACCAGTTGTGAGGTTTGTGGTGTAATACGGTTTTTGCTTGCAAAAAAAAACAATACTGCTGTAGAAATTCATGGACAACTCTGTGAGATTTATGGTCCCACGATAATGAGTGACAGTAAGGTTCGACTTTGGTGTGTGTCGTTTGTTTAAAGAAAGGCGAACCAATGTCCATGATGACAAACGCAGTGGCCGGCCAAGTGTAGTGACAGATGATATAGTGAAAAAAGTGAATGCAAAGGTTTGGGAGAATCACCGATTCACAATTTCTGAATTTTCAATTCAATTTCCTGAAGTTTCACGCTCACTTATTCATGAAATTGTAACTGCAAAGCTGGGCTATATGAAACTGTGTGCAAGATGGGTACCCAAAATGCTTACAGATGTCCACAAACAGCAACGTGTGGAAGCAGGACAAAACTTTTTGCAGCATTTCGAAAATGAAGGAAAGGAATTTTTCTCCCACTTAGTGAATGGAAATGAAACTTTGATATCCTACACAAATGTTGAATCAAAGCAAAAATCTATCCAATGGTGCCACTCATCATCCCCAAAAGCCAAGAAGTTTAAACAAGCACCTTCAGTAAGAAAAATGATGGCTACAGTTTTCTGGGACCAAAAAGGTGTGCAAAGCTTGTAGTTTCTCGAACGTGGTGTCACAATTAATGCCGATGCTTACTGTAAAACCTTAAAGAAACTTAGACGTGCCATTCCGAACAAAAGACGTGGAATGCTGTCATCTGGAATTGTGTTTTTGCATGACAATGCTCGCCCTCACACTGCTCGATCAACTGTTCACCTTATCAAGAAATTTGGATGAAATGTTTTTGACCATCCACCCTACAGCCCAGATCTCGCACCAAGTGACTACCACCTGTTTCTTCACTTAAAGCAGTGGCTGCAATCGCCGCGCTTTGAAAATGATGACGAACTTATAACAGGAGTGACAAATTGGTTGAAGTCACTGACGGCAAATTTTTTTGATGCAGGTTTAAAAAGCTAGTGGAATGGTATAAAAAGTGCGTTGAAATCGATGCTGATTAAGTTGAAAAATAATGTATGTATTTAGATATTGTTGGCCAAAATTAAAATTTTCTACTTTCATTTGTGTTTATTTCCACATATTCCTCACCGGACCTTACTTTCTGGACACACCTCGTACAATTTGCAGTTAACACATTTTTACTCAACTTCCACGATCTGATAAATTAATTGTACTGGTTCCCATCTGAACCATTACATATCTCAATAGGTTATCTATGCAACCATTAGCTACAACCATACTGTAGTGACCTACATATCATTCTAACAGAAAATTATTCAATTATTAACCCACATATTACACAACTGTTAAACAACTCTTGTAAATAATAGATTTTTAATTTACATCTTATTTTTATTATGGCTATCTTATTTTTAATAAGAATAGAGAGCCTTATCTACAATTATATGACATACATTTTTCCTAAATAACAATCCAAAACAGTTGTAATAGTCAAAATGCCAAATTATTGACATTTCTTAAAGATAATATATTGTAGAATATCCATTATTAACAATAGCTTTGAAGCTTTTAAAATTGTATAGTTTAAAAATTTCATTTTAATATTATGAATTAAATTTGAAAATTTTAGTAGCAAAGTTTTAATGATTAATTCATTACAAGCCTTTCGAATAGCAGTTTTCATAAGAACAATCACATCATAATACTGCAAAATTAATCCCTATTTAAAAATTACTGTATAAATAATTAAGATCTATTAAAAACTGATAAGTCATAAAAGTATAATGTGATAAAACAATCTAAACTGGTAATTTTTTTAAATTAAAATACTATTGTCTTAACAGTATTCTCAACACAACTAATAACATATCACAATAAAAAAACAATTTTATCCTTTTTATTTGAAACAAAGTAAATACACTCTTTGCTTAAAAATTACAATAACAAATAACAAATGGTAAAATATAAAATCTCTTTACACGTAACTATAAAAGTTGGTACACATATAACATGACACATTATTATTAACTCACAGTATTCAAGTGATTTGAATTTGGTACCAGTTGACTCTAATGAAAGATTTTTAACCTTTTTTTTGTTTACAAAAAATATCCTAATTATTATATACATTCAAAGAAAACCTATTCAAACTCTTGTTATCACTTAATTCCTGTGATACCATTTATAACAAGTTTTTTACATTACATATATCATAATAATATAATATTTTTCAAAGAAGTCACTAAAATACTCTCAGTTACTTATTTAATGAGCCATTTATTTTTATTTAAATAATTTTCCATTATTTTTCCCATTCAGTGTAATATTGTTACAATTCCTCTTAGACAAAACACCAACTGCAGTAACTACACATACAACATAGCTATGAACTACAGCTGACCATCATAATTATTAATTAATTAATAACTATTAATTACAAGCCTCATTGCTCCTCCTACGATAATTATTGTGAAGTTCAATATAAAACACTGTTATGAAGGCTGAATGTTCCAGTGACAACCAGTGTGCATGTTCCAGAGATCTAAGCATTTCATACTATCTTCTAAAATGTTGAAAGTGTGACTGATTTTTGTTTTAAATCAGTCTAACAAGGGTTGGCACGGACTTTTCTCTCATCTTTCTAACCATTATAAACGCTGAATACAATATGTAATCAACTATATAAAATAATTTTGAAGGTGAGTTGGAATAAACAACTTATACCTTATACCATTAATTTTGAGTAGACATAAAAATCTTTTTCGAAAAACATATTATTCACAAGATTATTAAGATCCAATTTACAAACCTATCTGAATCAGGATTTAATTTTTCTAAAACAATAATTGTACTGATAATAGGACAGTATACAAAAGATCATATAACCAACATTAAGCTTCAGGTACATATAATTACCCTTAGTGATCCCCTATTGATGTTTCCACTGGATGAGTCAACCTGGGGGCTGAAAAACATCCCAAGTTTATGTGCTGCCCAGATCTATAGATTGTGCCAACTGTAATATTCACTGGCCTATTAAGCCCCGTTTTTCTTTTTTCTAAACCTTGTTTTTGAAAAATAAATATTTTATGCAGGTTTTTAACCTTACTGATTATAATCAAAATAGGCAAATCATGAAAATACAAGGCATCAACTATGCAACACTTGAATTTGTCTATGTATTATAAATACTTATAAAGGTTATTCTAAACTTTATGATATTAATCCAGTGTAATGTATCCTTGGCCTAATGGCTAACTGTTCTCACCTCAAGGGTAAGAGGTTACAATTTCAATTCGCACAGGACGTGTCCATGCAGCATCATTAGGTCAACCTGAGAAGCTAGAACATGCACTGCCTTCGGGAATATCAGAATTAAAGGAATGGGTTTTATCATGGCCAGCTCTATTAGAAGGCCTGAATATTAAACATGGCAACACTCGAACCAGCTGATATTTGAGGCCGACTAGACGACCTCTTAATTTATGTATTTCAATAATCAAATCGTGTCATTTTTAATTGCCAGTTAACAGCAGTTTTATAATTCATTTTTTTTTGCAAATTAAAGTTTATTATGTAAAAAACTGTTATATTATTTAAGAAATATACTCATAACTCATTCATATGATACGAATTCAATAATTCGAACAAAATTAATTCATTAGCCCTAACACTAATTCACTAAGTTCTTCAACTTAAACATACATTACTAAGTGCACACAGACCTATAATTTAGATTTAGCTAAAATAGGCCTACTCATGATTTTAGTAATCCTATTTTGCTTAAATCAAAATATAACATGTTTACTTTAGCTATTTTATTACACTATGCTTATAAGCCTCAGACGCAACGTTGCCACGTTTAATATTCCGGCCTTCTATTAGAGGCGGCCATGATTTGATCCCTGCTTTCTCACAGAAAGGCCATCTGGCAAGCTACAGGTTTACAAGCTGACAATACAGGTTTACTTTTTTTTTATTTAACCTGTCCCTCTTATAAAACAAAGTAACATCATTGACAGGGCTGAACTGGAGTCACTGTAATGATCCATAATATGTATAAAGAGTAAAGAGTATGTAGAGTTACAAAACAGTCCACACTTCGAATGTTGGGAAAATTGTTTTATGAAGCACATATTTTGATCCAGTCTACAAGCATGGCTGAAATATTTAAATCACATCTGTGCTTCTTCAGTCTGTAATTAGCACAAACCTTGAGCATGTAAAACCATCTCTGATGATTGTAAACAGGATGGCGTTTATATAATCCAAAAATTTACATATTTAGTTTAGAGTGATGTAAACTTTATTAAAGCTGAAATTATTTCAAGGTCAACATGTTAATTCCAGAAATATAATGGCCATGTGACAGCTAAATGTGTTTAAAAATATGTTCAGCATATACTGTATGCAATAGGTACAAGAAGATGCAATTTAATTCATTTGTACAGAAAAAGGCTTAAATAAAGACAACAGATACTTTTTGCATCTACACATTTGTGTGTTTTCAGATATTTGAAAATTTTCAACAAGTTCCTTTCAACATACAAGGAAGTAACAAGACAAGAAGTCCACTATAATTTAATTAGCATTGTCAAAAGCTGCATGAAGGAAATCCAAACAAGTTACCCAGAATAGCACACTAGTCATGTCACATTGGGTGATTCAATCCAAATTTCTGTATGTACATCGCAACTTGGTCATCAAAGTATTTTGTAGAGCCTAAATTGTGAAGCTAACAAAATTTAAGATTTGATTTTAAACAATTGAAACATTCAGCAGGCTGACAACTCAAAATGCCAATATACTTCACTCACTCATAAAAATATGAACAAAATATGCATATATTAGTGTAACTGAATTTTGTTTAAGTATTAAGAGTTTCTTATTACAACTCTTTTGTCCTGAATAGCAAAAGGAATGCTCAAAAACCAATGCCTTGATTCTTAAGCAGGAAAGCAGCTTTGTAGAATGAGATTAGGAGCAAATATATGTTGCATATGTCTTATCTCTAGTCCTATATTCCTAGGCTTACATTCCACTACGAAGTTATCTTTTTGGTTATTCTTGTCAAGCGATAGCATCAGTTTAACTTATGCAATCCATTTTGTCTTTTAGGATTATATACATGAATATGTGTATTCTAATATTCTCATCTTATATACTTCAAACTGTATATTTCTCTCTCTCTCTCTCTCTCTCTCACACACACACACACACACACACACACACACACACACACACACACACACACACACACACACACACACACACACACACACACACACACACACACTGTAAATTGCATGGCAACATTCTAGAAGCATGTTCTAAAGTTCAAAAATAAGGAAAAATGTTTTAACATTTGTCTCAAAATAGTTTCTTACAAAGACATATATGGTTAGAGACACGTTATTAAATATAATTCATTCAAGTTAGCTGTTCGATATGGATTTTGTTTTGTTGAATCCAACATTTGTGCATTCAACATTCAGGTTGTTGCAACTAAGAATCACTTAAATTTGAATCAATGAAATATATGAGTTTACAATAACAATATTTACGTTTGCCAAATCCAAAAATCGGTATGGAGAACCATACACGACTTCCATGTTCTAAGATTTATATTTAAAATCATTTACGAAATGAAATGTGTAATGGTACAGAATTGTGTGATCCCATAGTTTTAATTTAAATTAGTTTTAATTTTCAAATTGTCAGATTTCACCTGTGAGGTGCCCCAGTACAACATACACTGTCAGCCTAAACAACTGTCTAGACGTATTACGTAACTGCCCCAGCAGCAGTCCTTGTGAATAACAGTATGCAGATTGTCACCACAGAAGCAACAACACACAGTAAAGTGTAGCATACAGCTTGCTAAATAAAACGGTGGCCTCGGGTGCAAGATAGGCCGTAATTTATATTCGGTCTATCTATCAAAGTAATAAAAAAAAGCATAAAAGTGTATAAACATTGTAGCGCGCGGCCAACCTAAAAAACATCTAAGTGTGAAAAAGTTACGTCGGCTGACTTCATATTAACATACGGAGACATTAACTCAAACTAGGGAACATTTAATTTAAAATCAGTGAAATCAGTATAAACAGTGCAGGAGTGCGTATGGACTATGAAAACAGTCAATTAATAAAAAGTGATCAGTGCTCGTACCGAGGAAGTTACGTGAACCGATTCAATTACTAGACGTGAACAATGATTTTGATAATCAGTAACAGCAGAGATAAAATTATACCGAGATTTCCGAAGTGAGGGATAAAAAAACGTATATCCCCAGTTGAAGCGAAGCCGCTACCAGGATGAGTATAATAAAATTTATTTCATAAATTTTAACCACTATACGGTAATATTTATTTTTACAGACACTTTATTAAAAGAGATCTCTAAGGGAAAAATATAAAAGAAATAATCTAAAGATAATAAACGCACTGGTTCATTAAAATATAAATAATTTGTAGTAGTTTAAGTAAGGTTATATTAAGAAATGTTTATCATTAATTCGTTGGATTTCCTATGTTACTAATGAAGATTCTATTCACATATACTAAAAGAAATTAAAACTTTAATTGTTATCAAAGGAAGATGAAGTAACTAAATCATACAATAAACCAGACGTTATTTGTTTAAATGTAAACTGTGTATTGATCTTTATACCGTGTATCTCAAATAATCCTTTCTGCAGCAGTCTTCGTCTGTACGACCCTGGGAAGAACCCTAAGGTAAGAGTCTTAATATATATTTGATATAATCAATATTGTTTCATTGGCGCCCGAACAGGGACTCGAAGAGTATTTTATTATTTGCAATAAGTTATAGAGTTTCATTGGCCCCGAACTAGGGACTCGAAGAGTATTTTATTATTTGCACTAAGTTGTATTGTTTCATTGGCACCCGAACAGGGACGGCGAGTGTGGTTTGTTATTACATTCGCCAGACCTAATCAAGCTGCAGAACGGGTTATTTGAGAGGGAGGATGTTTTGGTAAATTACATGAATGCAGTGAAATATTAAAAGGGTTAAGTTAATATTGGATAAGATTAAAATTCCTATGTAACATTTTATAAACTTATAAAAAATGGCAGGGAATAATGACGATGTTAATGAAATAACGAGTGTTGACAATTTTGATGAGTCAGCTGTTATGAGTAATACTGAGGTCCACTCGACTCCAAACGCGAGTCAGGACAATAAAATAAAAATAAATGTTACAGATGAAACAAATATAACAGAGGATTCGGGGGTTCAGTTAACTCCGACCTCAACTAAATGTCATAAATTGGACAATGACGTAATGAGCTTTTTGCTAGAACAATTTAATGAATTGAAAGAACACAATAAAGAAGTCAAAAATGACTTCGAGAAAATGAACTGTAAATTTGACACCAAATGCAATGAACAAAATAATAAATTTGACGCTAAATTTGATGAGCTTAAAATTGACATTAATGAAGTAAAAATTAAGTGTGAGAGTAACTTTAACAAATTGAAATATGAATTAAATAAAATGCTGAGTCATTCATTAAAAAGTATGAATAATAGAATTGAGGAAGTAGAGAGTAGTATGACAGAAAAAATCGATAAACAAATACAGGAGGTAACTGGAAATTTTGAATGTAAAACAAATGAGAATTATAATGATATGTGTAAAAATGTGGTATTAGAGAATAAGGAGATTAATGTTGAGAGTGATAAGGAAGATTTTGTTGAAGTGTTGTTAACAAATGTTAATCAGTTAGAGAGAGAGTATGAAGAGAGTGTACAGAGGGTAAAATTTTCCCGTGGTGTGGTTGTGGGTGAAGAAAATACTTCACGAGTGTATTTGGGAGACGTATGGTCTACAAATAATTGTCCCTTGATTTTTTGTGCATCTGGTAGAGCCAGATGTTGTAGTAACAAAGTGGTACCCTCTGCATGGAGTGAGAGAGAGAATGTGAAATGTTGTGAGAAATATTGTGATGAGAGAAATAGAGAGAGAGAAACAGAAATATTTAAGGTGAATAGAGATTATGAAATATTAGTACAGAGTTTATGCATTGAGAGAGAGGAACAAATTGACTCACCTTGTAAAATAGAGATTGATAATTATTTTGATGATACCTGTATAAATAATAATAACTTGCCTGATGCTTTAATGAGTATAGTAAATGAATATGATGAGAAAATAAATTACTTGATGTTGAATAAAAACACTTATGGAGACAGAATTGAAATCACAAATGTAGACCGGTTTTATGAATCAATAGGTAATAATGGTATGAAATATTATGTTGATAAGGGTTATAACACAAATGATAGCCATATGTTGCGTATCAATGAAATTGAAAAGTGTTATGTGCAGAAAAGACTAATTTTTGATGATGGAGGTTGAATATAAACTCAATGAATGGACATTCTAAACATTTTAGTTTATGGTTATGACCTTGCTGAATTAGGAAATGAAGTGTGGTAAAATTGAACAATTAATGATGAAGATTTGTAAATAAATTTATAGTGAAATTAAGGGTGTGTGTATTATAAAACGTTTTATGTAAACCATGGGTGTATGCAGTAGAAATTGATTTTAATAATAATATTATTTTATTTTGTTAATTAACAATAATAATTAACAGGAGATATTAATGACTTTAATTCTGTATTATGTGTTTATATTAAAAGTGTTTTAAATATGGTAACTAAAACCAAATTGTTTTTAGCAGAAGTTATTAAAGTAATTTAAAAAGGTGAATTAAAATTATATCTGATCTGAATTGTAACAAATAGTAGTTGATAAATATGTTAACTAAAAGATTTATAGAAATTAAAAGTTGAAGTAAGTATATGTGTCAGTATATGATGTAACCATGGATGTTGAAACTGAGAGTGTTTATAACACCAGTCTGGCAGACAACTGTTAATGTAAACAGGTGTGTTGTATGTTTTGACTAATGTTTACAGCTAGATGTGTTGAAGTTGATAACTGTTTTATTCTGCTGAATCATTGCCAGTAGGAAAATCCTATTATGAAATAAAAGAAACACTAGATGTGATGGAATGTAGGTAATATTTTATGTAGGATCATTTTGAACAATGTAATTAATTTTGAGATTGCTAATTAAATAAAATTAAATTAATTTGGTAACTTGGTAAAATTAAAACAAATCTGTTTTGATCCGAATGTTGACTGTAATTATAAATTAAATGTTAATTGATGAAAAACAATGATTGAAATATTCATTTAAAATTGAAAACTGAAAGAACGTTCAAGCGGAGATAGTGTTTGGGAAAATAAGATGTACATATAACTGTTCATATAATAGAAATTATATCTTCACTAATAGAAATTAAGGATAACTTGTATAATTGATGTGTTATTTTGGCTGGGCAATATTGTATGGGGAACGTTATTTAATTTGACTGGAACGTATATGTACTACTGTAAACCTATATTGTTTTGTTAACACTGTATTTTCTAGGGTTAAGATATATTTTATAATAAAAACAAAATGAACCAGTACCACTAAGAGGAACCAATCAGTTGTGGATATGGAATAATGGAAGGCCATTTATTGATATTTTAATTAAATGTTATAGAGTCAGGTGATACTGTGGCGGGTATCCGTCTGAGCTTATGGTGTTGGGATCTTGAACATAGAGGTCCAGTAGGATCGGACGGGTGCTGCCGCAGTCACCGGACTAGGGGGGTAAGTACCCATGATTTTAGTAAAGAGTTCAGGGGGTTGTGGCGCCATATCCTCACTGATCCTCTTAGGTTTTAGGCAATGAGAGTTTGTAGGCTTCGACCTTCAACCTCTCATTGGGGGGGGGGTATTGTAACGGTACAGAATTGTGTGATCCCATAGTTTTAATTTAAATTAGTTTTAATTTTCAAATTGTCAGATTTCACCTGTGAGATGCCCCAGTACAACATACACTGTCAGCCTAAACAACTGTCTAGACGTATTACGTAACTGCCCCAGCAGCAGTCCTTGTGAATAACAGTATGCAGATTGTCACCACAGAAGCAACAACAGACAGTAAAGTGTAGCATACAGCTTGCTAAATAAAACGGTGGCCTCGGGTGCAAGATAGGCCGTAATTTATATTCGGTCTATCTATCAAAGTAATAAAAAAAAGCATAAAAATGTATAAACATTGTAGCGCGCGGCCAACCTAAAAAACATCTAAGTGCGAAAAAGTTACGTCGGCCGACTTCATATTAACATACGGAGACATTAACTCAAACTAGGGAACATTTAATTTAAAATCAGTGAAATCAGTATAAACAGTGTAGGAGTGCGTATGGACTATGAAAACAGTCAATTAATAAAAAGTGATCAGTGCTCGTACCGAGGAAGTTACGTGAACCGATTCAATTACTAGACGTGAACAATGATTTTGATAATCAGTAACAGCAGAGATAAAATTATACCGCGATTTCTGAAGTGAGGGATAAAAAACGTATATCCCCAGTTGAAGCGAAGCCGCTACCAGGATGAGTATAATAAAATTTATTTCATAAATTTTAACCACTATACGGTAATATTTATTTTTACAGACACTTTATTAAAAGAGATCTCTAAGGGAAAAATATAAAAGAAATAATCTAAAGATAATAAACGCACTGGTTCATTAAAATATAAATAATTTGTAGTAGTTTAAGTAAGGTTATATTAAGAAATGTTTATCATTAATTCGTTGGATTTCCTATGTTACTAATGAAGATTCTATTCACATATACTAAAAGAAATTAAAACTTTAATTGTTATCAAAGGAAGATGAAGTAACTAAATCATATAATAAACCAGATGTTATCTGTTTAAATGTAAACTGTATATTGATCTTTATACCGTGTATCTCAAATAATCCTTTCTGCAGCAGTCTTCGTCTGTACGACCCTGGGAAGAACCCTAAGGTAAGAGTCTTAATATATATTTGATATAATTAATATTGTTTCATTGGCGCCCGAGCAGGGACTCGAAGAGTATTTTATTATTTGCAATAAGTTATAGAGTTTCATTGGCCCCGAACTAGGGACTCGAAGAGTATTTTATTATTTGCACTAAATTGTATTGTTTCAAATGTTTCCATAGAAACTACTTCTTTCCACTTATTGCTTCAGGCAAAAAAAATCGTGTTCGAGATAATTGCAGATTCTGATTGTACTACCCTCAAAACATGAAAAAAAGTCATTTTTCAACAAGTGTCTGTGTGTGTCCGTCTGTAAATTTGTTTTCTATAGCAAACGATAACAGCCGCAAATTCAAACAGAATCAAATAATTTTTTGCATACAGCCCTGAATTGTAGAGTACTCAAGACCTATTGTTTTTGGTGAAGATCGGTTAAGGGAAAGGGGTAGTTTACCTGCAACTTTTTTTTATCAAGGGTAATTTTTTTCTATGGCAAACGATAACAGCCGCAAATTCAAACAGAATCAAATAATGTTTCGCACACAGCCCTGAATTGTAGAGTTCTCAAGACCTATTGTTTTGGTGAAGATCGCTTAAGGGAAAGGGATAGTTTACCTGCCACATTTTATGTTTTAACAAGGGTAATTTTTTCTATGATGAACGATAACTGCCGTAAATTCAAACAGAATCAAATACTTTTTTGCACACCTTCCTGAATTATAGAGTACGCAAGGTCTGTTGATTTTGGTGAAGATCGGTTAAGAGAAAAGGGTAGTTTACCTCCAACGTTTTATGTTATAACAAGAGAAATTTTCTCATGACAAACGATAACTAACGTAAATTCAAACAGAATCAAATAATTTTTTTACATATGTGCCTGAGTTGTAGAAGACTCAAGGCCTATTGATTTTGGTGAAGATCGGTTATGGGGAAATGGCAGTTTACCTGAAACATTTTTTGTTGTAACAAGAGTAAAGCACTTAATTTTGATAAGTAAAGTATCCTGATAAGAAGATCTTAATAATCCACTGTAGAAACGTAGATGAAATATCTATAAATGAAGAGGCTAGTTGAACGGGGCGGGGGTAATTTTCTATAAATGAAAATTATAGTTGAAGGGGGAGGGGATAATTTTTATGTGTACTACGTTATCGGCAACAAAGTAGTAGTTTGTTGTTCAAATTCCTTCCCGGGCTGTTTGGCCGTAGTCCAATGTTTTCTGCAAAACCAGACGTTTCGGCAGTGCTGTCGACTTCCACCATCAGTGAAAATCGAGTGCGATAACGTGAGGTGGTATATGTTAGTGACCACAGTACTGTGGTTAAGGCTGAAGCAGTAAGTAGAAAGAAGTAGTTTCTATGGAAATATTGTAACGGTAAAATTCTGGTACCCTAATAATATTGGGAAACTATTGTTCCAAAACATAATTATTGTATTTTATTTTATATCCCCTATAAGAGATTGGTAAAGTTTTGGTGAGAATTTTAATAACGCAATATTGAGTTAACAGGATTTGTGTCGAATTCAGTGGAAAATTATAAAAGTAGCAAAAAACTGTTTGTCACAATAACGGGTAAACAAGACTAGCCCATGATTACGTCAGACGAAGGAATGCGATGCGCATACATACATACAATTGTAAGCCAGAGGCTTGGCCGTTCGAACAAAGAACCAGTGACGTAGTTTTGCCCCACCTCTGCAATGCTTAGTGGTTGAGAAGCTAGTGATTTATTATAAAAAAATTATTAAAAATAATAGACACTCCTCACAACTCTTACCTTTCTCGGGTCCAAAGTTCTTAGCACGAAGTCGTGAAGAATAAGCGTGACTTAGGTTAACCTTATTCAATAAATCATACTCTCAATTGTATTCAGAAATAGTTGTATTTATTTACTCATTCTTTGACATTAAATTTTATTGTTGTACTCTTTCATTTCATCTCAAAAACTAACATTGATCGTTTTTTATCATTTAAAAAAAAAAAACGTATGTCCACCAAACATAGTAGTTTATCTATTCTGATATACTGTGAAGATTCATTGTTTTTGAATTGTCTTTCTCCGAGAGTTATTTTCCAAACCATATAAATAAATACTACATATTCTCTAATATTATTCTTTACTGAAAAAAAAAAACTATAAAGGTCTTAAAGTATTACTTAAATTCTATTTTTTTTTAGACGACCCAGCAATGCCCACACTCGACAGTCACACAATTTTTAATTCCCCATTTTAATTATTTACAACCCCTTTAAAAATGACATAATTATATTGATCGAGGATTTATCCAACCGGCGTCGTTCCTCTCGTCATCATGCGTCGCGTTGTACGTATATGTCCGAAAGTTTGTCTTTTTCCCTTCACCACATTTTATTTTAGATTCGTTCACTTCACTGGTTCAGTTCTGATTTACCGCTTCACTTTTATACAATTGTTACGGGGTCTCACTGGTTAGGTCAGCTGACACTAGTTACGCTCAAGTAAAATGTTTATATGACCGCACGCGGCCGATCTTGTTAGTCGACTGGGCGGCAAACTTTATCTGACGATGTGACATTGGGCGGGCAGCACTGCCTTGCCTGCTAACGAATTTCATCGCCGTTCACAGCCTTCGTTGTCGAATTTTTAGTAGCTGTACATCTAACACACAGGATTTACGTGTGCTGTGCTTCGACGATATTTCACAGCCTTTACTTGCGTTTATGTAAAGTTATGCGCTCCGCAGATGTTGGTGTTTGTGCATTTGTGAGTGGACGTCACACAGACGCAAAGTTCTTAGAATCGTGACACAGTCGACAACATGACATTCCTTTATAAATATTTCAACACAGTGTGTAATGCTTTTATTGTTTAGGCTGCGAGTTAGATTCAAACAAGGACTGGACACCCATATGAAATGATTTGAAGTATTTTAAAAGATGAAAACCGAAATTAATAAAAAATAAAAAACCTTCTAATTCACCCCATTACATGGTGAAA
The DNA here is from genome assembly GCA_034769895.1 of Magicicada septendecula. Lineage (NCBI taxonomy): Eukaryota > Metazoa > Arthropoda > Insecta > Hemiptera > Cicadidae > Magicicada > Magicicada septendecula. The sequence continues at coordinate 151,607,269 of CM068372.1, forward strand.
TGTTGTCATTTTTGTCCGGACCGTGAAGTGCGCCGGTCGGCCAATTCACACGGCCGGCAAATTCACGAAGTGTGATTATTTAAATTTTACACCACCAAAAGTTTATTAATAACAGTTATATATTAACAGTTTTGAGTTAAAACATCGGAAGCGTGTAATCCACAATGGGACGCTACAGATTTGAATAAAAGTGAGATCTACGATAGGACGCTACCGATTCGAGAGCGTGTAATCTGCGATGAGACATTTCAAAAACGAGAGTGTGTGATCAAAGATGAGACGTTTTCGATGTCCGTAACTCAAAAGTATAGGAAGTGACAGCTAAGTACAATTGGCTGTAAAACCAATCAAATATTCAATATAATCCAAATTTAATAACATGAGCTCATAATAAATAAATTGTACCAGAGAGTGAGAGAGAGGGAGTGAAAGAGTGGATAATATTCTATATTAATAAGCGCTGGGTTGTGCCACGATAGATATATAAATATTTAACATGTTTCTTAATATTCCAATACATTCTGTTTTGGAGGGATAAAGTATGTAAGGGTGTAATATTTGATAAACGCATGGCGTAACCTGTAGTCTTTTCAATATGTACGTAGTTTTTCCTTTTATATAAATAAAAGGTAATGTCAATGGTAACAAACAGAAACACGAGTCAATTATTTCAGGTAATATATTCCTCGACTCTGGTTCGTATAACTCGAATTCTGGCCTTTCAGGGTAAGTTTTATATTTGTTATGCAACACGTAACATGGCGCCCGATATTTTAATATTACATCAGATTAAATGTAACCAATTAATAAAACAGCAATAAAGTAATTAATTACAATATTACATTTCGAAAATGATTTTAAATATAAATCTTAGAACATGGAAGTCATGTATGGTTCTCCATACCGATAATTACTATTTCCTTTTGGGTTTAATGAAGTTGTGGGTTTATTCTAGTGGTAGTGGCACATCAGAACAACTAAAAAAATCACATCATGGAAGCAGCAACTATCACGAAAAATTCTGATGGTACAAGGATTTGTCATGCTAAATTCAGTGCTTTCATTAATACAGAGACTGCATAAAATAATTCCTTTGAATGAAACTGTATTTAACAATGTACCTTTAACCATACACGTCTCAATAATAAACTACTTTGAGGCAAATAATATACTTTTTTCATAGTTTTACCTTTAAAATATCATCCTATAATATTGCCATTCAGTTTAAAATCACACTATACAACATATTCAGGAATATTTTTCTTTTAAAATTTTATGCTTAACGTTACAGTCTGTAAAATGAATGGTGGCGGTTGGGACAGGTCAGAATGCCTGAGGTGCCCTCACTGACACACGCACACTCACAGCCGGACTGTCGCATAATTGCGACAAATCTCTGTTTAAGGGCGATTTAAGTGCGGTTCAGGTGCCGTTCAATGTATAAGCACAAACAGTGTAAATATAATTGGGTAATTCGAAATTGAGGAGACAACAGTAAAACTTTGTATTATAAAAAATTAGAATCAGCCAAGTTACAACTTGAGGAGTTAGTTATCACTGACATACAGTATTTGACTTACAACGAGAACTCGTTCTTAAAAATGTGGATGTGCATTAAAACCATTAATTAAGCCGATAATTAAACACAAATTCAGGAGTTACATTCCGACTCAAACATGAAAGTATATAAACTACAGTAATTTCAATTTTACTCGTACAAAATTAAAAAAAAAAATAAACATTTTACTGAACAGACGACATGTGATTACAACAGTGATTCATAACAGGATAATGACCTCTTTAGGACTGTAAAGGATAGTGATTTCTTGTTGATAGTTGTTGTTTGGTAGCATTTTTCCTAGAATTTTGTGCAGAATTCAAAAACAATCACAGTTTTGAAATTTTTTAGCACAGTAAAAAAATGCTCTTGCGCTTAGAAATGTCCAGTATGGGAGTCACAGCGGCCACCAAGGGCCAGGTATAATCCCCTCCGTGTGTGTTAGTAAGGGTGAAAGTCAGTCTAGCATTTTCCAACCGCCACTGTTCATTTTACAGACTTTAATTTTCTTGTTGGCTGTTTATAATATTCCCACATAGGCTTTTACTGGGTCAACTCTTTTATAACCACACAACTATCATCACTATTTTTCTTTTGTTATGTACTCTCAAATGTTATAATCTTGTATTCAAAAGGTGGTTATGCTTTTTGTTTATATCAACAAGTTAACTTTTTGTTGATCCCTTTCTATTTATTTTCAGTTTACTTGGCAATACAAAGCAACAGTGATGGCTCATATAATAGACTAAAAGGGCACGGCCATACCATTAAATTTGTAAGTAAAATTGTCAATAATATGACTGTGTAAGCAAACTTGCCTTATGTGAGTGACATTTGGGGGGGGGGGCTAAAAATTTATTACTTGATGTTTTTGGCATAATCTCAATGATAAAAGGTCTGGCTGTAGCACATCTTGACATAACACTCAGACCATCTAGTGGGGAGCAGGGAAAGAGGGAAACTACATCTGTAAATGGCAGAGACGATCCAATTATTAACACACTGAGTCTGCTAGTCAAACTGTGGCATGACTGTTTTGTTTTGGTAGTTCTTATGTTGACTGAGTTTGATGCAGTGCAGAGTTTTAAATAATATTTGATACAGTCATGCAGTTTATGTGCTTATGTTTCCTGTTGTGTTTTAAATAATTTTGTTTGTGTTTATAATTTATATATGCTGTATTGTATATTTTGCAAAAGCCTGGATTGATTGTCTTATACAAAAAATGGTTATATATTCAGAAAATAATATTACTCATGTGATTATGTCGAACTTCCATGATTAAGAAACGGAACTAAAACAACCAGACCTAGAACTGGAGAAGGCTAAGTTACATATTACCAAACAAAGAAACAAAAGAATAATATAAAACTTTACGCACTTTTATTATTATTTAACTTTTACATTACGAGAATTGTACAAATTTGTCTTTCTGCTAGTGATTCGTTATTTTTGTTATGCTTGTTAGATTTAAGGCTCTACCCTCCCAGTCAAAAACCCCACCACCTGCCACCATAAACAAGAAATTCCAAGGATCACTGGACTATGGGGCGAGATTTATATTTATCTCTCTTCTCCTATAATTTTCCATTCCAAAAAGTAAATTTTCCTTTTTTTTAAAGATAAGATCTGAGATAATACAAAAATTACTTTATGGAGAGAGAGAGAGAGAGAGAGAGGGAGGGAGGGGGGAGGGGGGAGGGGGAGAGAGAGAGAGAGAGAGAGAGAGGGGGGAATAGAAAAAGATGGAGTAAAAAAGAATATTAACTATGAAAAATTATAAATTAAATGAAAAAATGTAATTGATTTGGAACCAATCTTCTTAATTAACAACGTCTAACTGTCAGAACAAAATATAATTTTGCACCCTTAATGTGACTGATTTTGAAAAGATCATTTTTAGAAAATATTTACATTTCACAGCCATACAATAAAACAGGGAATGTAATATATTTCAATTTATATCTCATTTTCTTATATATTATGGATCTATATATTGTCCTACAGGCACATTCTTGAAAGAACATATTCAGATTGATAGCTATGCACAAAAAAGGTAGCAGATCCTAAAAATTCAAGTAAAATACTTGTTCCAAAATGTTTCCATCTACTAAAATTCTTGCTGAAAAGTTTCCACTGAAGCCATTACATTGTTTTCTGGAGCAAGATTCTCAAGTTACAATCTTGGCACTCAATTTATAACATACCTGAAGCCAAAAACCTGCCCTATCTATATGTATCATTTTCCAAGTACATCAGATTCCTGTACGTTTGTATTGTTTTCCACTTAGTCCGTCATTGTTACATAGTCTTCTTAGTTAGTGCTCTAATCAGATGCATTGGTCTTCCAGTCAGTAGAGTAGAAACATTTTAATGTACCCAATGCCCACAATTACTAACTACTAACATTATTTTATTACAAACTGCACATGCAATTAAACATACCAATTATGGGTAATTGAAAAAATAATACCAAAATCATATTATATAAATAAATATAAATATAATTTATCTATCATATAATTCAATAATACAATTTATGTAAAAATTAGTGTGCCAATAAAAAACAACTAGTACAACACAACTAAGCATGCAGCAACTTAATTCAAAATTGAAAACCAATTTTTAAATAAAAAATTATGCATATTTTTATAAGGATATGGATAATGTAATTAAGGAGTCAACTCATTGTTTTAAATATTCAAATTTTATAGCACATATAAATTCTTTCTTTTTTTTCTCACGGAAAACAGTTTTTCTGGTCAAACTCTCTAAAAATATTAGAAAACACAATGCTTTCAGTCACTTATATTATTTTTATGACAATTATAATTACACCAAAAACGTTCAGTGTACATTTAGAGATGAATGCCCAAATAAAATTTGTCCATCACACTAAATGCCTCACATAAAAATATATAATCAATTGTTAAAAATATGGGGTGTTTTACTACTCCGTAATGGGGGGGGGTATTTATTATTAGATACCGTAACTATAAACAATATCACTCTATATTCAATGTACATCTATTTGATACCTTCTGGTTTAGTATAAACAAATCCTATTTGTTCCTTCCAGCATGATCAATTCCTACACCTGGAGCACTGACGTGAATCGTGGACTGTATTCTCTACAATTCATGTCGATTAGTATGTAATAAATTACATTAAATATTATTTGGCTTTGTGAAGTAAAAAAAATTCAATATTTTTTAGAAATGTAATTTTTTTTGTCATACCAAAAACTTAAGATAATTTTCACTTGAAATAAGAATCTGAACCTAGCATCATCCTTAATTAAAACCCGTTATGCATAGCCATATGACAATATATGATCTTATTTTCAAAATATAATTTTAATTACTTTTATTTAAAAGTAAAGTTTCCTTTTTATTACTTTACAAAGGCTATGATAAGGTAACCATGAAACAATGAAATTCTTCAGGAATATAAAGGTCACACTAACTGTTAAATTCACTAGCACAAAACAAGATAATTATGTGTACTTATCTCTTAAATTTTACTGATTAAATATTTTGTAATTTAACATTTGTTTATAAAATATAATTTTTGAAATAACATTCTTCCAGTTAGTTAAATCATTTTTAAAGAGCAAAATTAACACTTTGAGTACCATGGCGTTTGTACATAGATCATCCCCTATGACCAGCGTTTTTTTTTTTAAAGCACTGTTGTTTAAACATTCATAAATACTCAATACAATACAATACTAAAAAAATAATTATACCACACTTTTTCCCAGACTTTTCTCTTATGAAAATACTCGTAATATTTTTATTATTGATTTTATAATATATTGCAACTGAAGCTGTTTAAAAATACGTTTCGTGCAATTTTAACCAAAAAAATTCTGTCAAATATTGTTTATCGATTTTGTAACTAATAATATAGTAATTAAAACAAACACACTCACTACTATCAATAACACGCAAAATAAACACGAAATAACCTCAGAAAATCTGCAAACCTCATGTAAACAAAAACAGCAACTTCCACCTCGAACACGCAAAATGTAAACAAAGTCATGACGCTTGCCAACTGTACAAATTATTTCCTAAAAAAAATCTGATGGCAGAAACACGAACTAAAATGTCAAATAAAACTTCTGCATTCATTCTGTGGTGTAATAGTAAGACGCGAAGCGTTTGAAACCATTGAAAAGTGAGTGGCATAAATGTGCGCCGTCTGTCAAAATACCAAGTCCACTGGCGGCACAATATTACGCCGTTGGTCCTCAAAGTGTTAAACATCAACTAAACATTTTTGTTTTCATCAGAAAGTGTACTTTCATAAAACTGGTAAAATATTTAATTGTTAAATTTTACCAGGTCGTTTTATATTTTAATTATCCTACATGTTTACATGTAATTATGTGTAACAAGTAATATACAGTAAGTAAAGTCAGTTAAGGGGAGCAGGAGGCTAAAAAATATTGTTTTTTCGATTTTTATTTTTTTCTTGTTCTCTAAAGTCTCCTTTATCAGAATATATAAAAATTTTGGGAAAATTCTGAGTACAAATGCTTAAAATAAAATATATGGAGTGGTGTTTGATGTTTCGGTGTGACGTAAGAGGTGACTGGCATTTGATCACTTTACACGGTACAGTTTGTAATATACCGCAGGGAAATTTTATTTTCTAACATTGGCAGTAGCACAGGAAATAATTCTACATTGTTGTTCAGTTGGTAGTAATATTGTTTTGCTTTTGTACAGTTTGTGTTTTGAAGGTTATATGAATTTTGCATGTTAGTTGTGTGAAGTTAAGTGGTAAAGATTGGTTTGTTTGTTTCTGTTTCTGGTCTAAACCTTTCTAGTTTATAAAAATGCCGTGGCAGAAGGTTTCATATAAAGTTAAAAGAAAGTTTAGGGGCAACAGATACATACAGCCAAATGTTTTGGTGACAGAAGACACCCCTAGTTCATTTTCTGGTGTACAGCCTACGACTGCACCTAAAAAAAAGCCCTCAAGTGAAGTAAAAAGTTCGTCTTCAAAAAAACTTTCTGTGAGTGCCTATGATGACTATAAATGTACAGGTAATGGTAACTGTATTTTTAATGTAGACTTGCTAAATGAAGCAATACGAAGTTTTGTTGGGTGTAAATTTTGTGGGAACGAAAATTGTATCGAATTTGAAATTTTGGACACACACAAACATGGTTTAGCGGTGAGTGTTGAAATGAAATGGTCTGTTTGTCATAAAAAGTTATTACAGTAATCCCTCGTCAACCGCGGGTTCTCCAACCGCGGAATTCATTTATACGCGGTTTTATAAATGCGCAGTAGTTTCCAACCGCGGGGCTGGAATTCGCTTATACGCGGTTTGTAGTAGCATCTGCTAGGCAGCGCTTCGTGCACACATATCCCTTCAAATCGGATTGAAGTCAGTCAGTCGCGCATTGCTCTTCTGCCGTGACGTATTGCGTGTTCTTTAGTTTTTAGTGTTCGTTGTTCTTATTATATAGTGTTAATTTACTCTTTTATAAACTATCCTTTTGTCATAATGTGTTCCAAACGTTCGGAAAAAATAATTGGCGGTGATAAGCTAGCCAAAAGGGCTAGGAATGTACTACCGCTGGAGAAAAAGCTCGATGTTTTGAACAGGTTAGGGCGTTTGAACAAAATTTTGCGTTTAAATTGTTTGTGTGTTAAAAATTGGTTTTATTTTAAAATTTTAAGTTGAAAATTGTAGTAAGCTATAAAACTGGACTTACTTAGCACTAAAAACTGGCCGCTATTTTTTCCTTGTCTTAGCGGCTTTTTCGTTATACGTAATGTAATACAGTATGTATTTTAAACATTTTGAAAATTTTTATAATTTAAGTAACTGTCAGCTATTTGAAATCATTGGACTGGTTTTATACATTCGAACAATGTAGTGTATACTGTATAATAAAGAGTCGTACAGTATTTTATATTTCTGGCTTTGTTTCAGATTCCCCTAACCTTACTTTTCCCATATAAAGTTAACTTCACAAACCGCGGATTCACTAACCGCGATGTTTTGTAGGAACCTAACCCCCGCGGTTGGCGAGGGAATACTGTATTTAATAATTCTAACCTCACTCCTAGTGGAAAGTTTGACATTAACATGAAATTTATGTATGCAATGTGAATAGGCAAGGGCCTTACTGCTGGTAATGTACTATGTTGTTTCTTGAGCTGCCCTCTCCTGTTCAAAAATGTGAGGCTTACAGAAAAGAGTTATGTTCAGCAGTACAAAAATGTACACAAGAAAGTATGATGAGGGCTATGTCTGAAGCTATTTCAGAAAATTCCGGGGACATTGATCTGGCAGTCGCCATAGATGGTACATGGCAAAAACGTGGTTATACCTCGCTGAACGGTGTGATCAGTGTCATAAGTGCAGACACTGGAAAAGTTCTGGACATAGCAGTAATGTCTAAATACTGCCAGGAATGTGTTACCTTAGGTGGAAATAAAGAACACATTTGTACAAAAAATTACGAGGGGTCAAGTGGTGGGATGGAGTTTACCAGGGCAGTATAAATCTTTCAAAATTCAGTGAATCGTGGAGTTCAGTATGTTAAATATTTGGGTGATGGTGATAGCAAGGGGTTCCAGAAAGTAACTGACGACAAGCTTTATGGTGATGATATAACAATAGAAAAATTGGAGTGCATTGGACATATGCAAAAAAGGATGGGGACAAGACTAAGAACATTAAAAAAAGATATGAAAGGAAAAAATTAGATGATGGTAAGGTTCTAGGGGGGAAAATAGACTGACAGATTCTCAAATAGATAAATTACAAAATTATTATGGACTGGCTATCAGAAGGGGAGTCTCTAGTGTACAGCAAATGAAAAAAAATATTTGGGTAACCTATTTTCACAAACTGTCTTCAGATTAAAATCCGCAGCATGGTTTATGCCCCATAGGAGCCAATTCATGGTGCAGTTATAATAAGGCTCAGCACTTGAAACTTCCTCACAAACATAAAAACAGCATACCAGAGCCAGTTATGGTGGCGATAAAGAGGATTTACAGGGATTTAGCAAATCCAGAACTTTTGAAGAAATGTCTGCATGGGTGTACCCAAAATCCAAACGAAAGTTTTAATAACATTGTTTGGTCTAAAATCCCAAAACTAACATTTGTTAGGCTTACCACATTAAAACTAGGTATGCACGATGCTATTTTAAGTTTCAATGATGGGTACTACAGTAAGGCAGCTATATACAAACAATTAGGGCTGAAGCTGTGTAAAAGGTCTGTTGATGCTCTACGCAGTTTTGATGTTCTCCGGTTAAAAAAAGCTGAAAAGGCTGCTACAGAAATGACTAAAGAGGCTAGACTAAAGAGAAGAGCCAAGAGGAAACTCCTAGAAGACAAAGAGTTGAAGAATGATGACCCAGATTATGGAGCAGAGCTGTTTTAACAGTATATGGTAAGTCAAACTTTAACGCTCGTTTTCCGAAAAACCATTTTTTTTAAGAATATGTACATTTTTCTTAGGAACGGTTAAAGGTGAATGCTTGAAATTTCTTGTACACACAACAGACAACACGACCAACTTACTGTACTACAATTATTACCATAGACACCCTCATTTCCCTAAAACAAAACTTTCATTAAAAACAAAATAAAATTTGTGTATTAAAATTTTTAAATTTGTATATTTTTTAAAATTCTTGTCATGAGACAATAATTCTAGTACCAGATATTTACTAAGAGCCGTAGAATGTAATGGGTCAAATTAGAAGGTTTTTATTTTTTATTAATCTTGGTTTTGATTTTGTTAAAAGTGTACAATTCACTTCATATATGGGAGCTACCACAGTTTAATTCTATATTAACATAGATCACCCATTCAATCACTTTTAAATTGCCAGACTTCACCTGTAAGGAGCCTCCAGTACAGCAATGCAACATACACTCAGTCAGTCAAAACAATTGCCAGACGCATTGCACAATCACATAGCAGCAGCCTTGTGACACAGTCTACAGTGTGTCATCAGAGTGTGCAGTTTGGTATCAGAGAGTAAGCAGCAGCAGACAATAGAATTGTGAATTTAAAATAGGGGCCTCGGGTTTACAAGATAGGCCGTTAAAACAAATTTGGCCTATCTTAGAAAGTGTGAAACAGTCATTAAAAAGTAACAGTGTACAAACAAAAAGATTGCAGCAGTTCGTCACTGATCGTGTCTGGTCAGACACCGCCCTAAAGGGGCTCTTCAGATTTTTCCACGTTACAGTCTTAAAACTCTATTTTGTGAACTATTATGCGGCAGTGAAACCAATAGTTATCAATTAGCAACAACCGTGAAATCCGGAACTCATCACAAAGTCAAAAATGAGAAAAACGAACAGTGCGAACTAAAACCGCGTGCCGGCTGGGGAGTGGTATTTTCATATTATTAGATTCAATGTGTTAAAGGTTTGTTAATAATGTGAGAGTGTGTGATGCAGGCTGGGCTCTCTTGTAAGTAATAGAAAATAAGAATAGACGTAATGATTACGCAATCTGTAAAATCATAATATTTTAAAGTGTGCAAAATCTATATTTGGAGGAAAAGTAAAAAATTCAAATCTGTCAAATAATTTTAAAATAAAAATCAAAAGTTGAATTCTCTTCTAACATGAGTTGTGTCAGTACTTTGCATAACCCATAGACCATGTTTGTATCTAGGTACATGTGAACGAATCCTGTGACCCTGTAAGTTTTCGTAACGGTAAGTAACAATTAATTGGAAATATAATAATAATAATATATGTGATTGATCGGTAAGTCACAGTTGGCGCCCGAACAGGGACGAATTGAATTAGTTACAAATAATTAAATGAATTCCGCATCGACATGGATACAAGCATGTTCTAGGTTAGCTTAGCAACCTAACAGTAGATTACAAAATTTAAATAATTACTGTATTTATTTAATTTAATTTAATTAATTATTCTATTTAAGCAATTTATATAATTTAATTTATATCAATAATATAAAATGTCAAATAACGAAAATGACGTAAATAAAATGAGTGTCGAAGTTTTCGACGACTCAAACGTTAGTAACTATGAAACACACTCGACTCCAAGTGTGAGTCAGAGTGAAGCAGAAATAAGTATAACAGATCGAAGTAAAGTAAATGAAGATTCAGGGATTCAAATAACCCCGAAATTAGATAGGGAAAGTAGAATTGATAGTAAAGAAGTCGGCTTCACTGACGGAAATATAGCAGCGCAATCTACTCCGTCGACAACACGAACTAAAGGGTTGTCGATGGACGATCTGTTTAATCTAATGAAAACCATGTCTGAAAATATAAATAGCAATTATAAAGAACAACAAATTGATTCCAATGTTAAATACAATAAGATAAATGAGAAATTCGATGTCCAAAAGAATAGTTTTGGCAGTCAGTTGAATGAGTTAAAAAACCAAATTAACGAAATAAAGAGTGATTCTGACGTTAAATTTAATATCCAGAATGACAAATTCGATAAGTTGAAATATGACATTCAAGAAATTAATAAATGTTGTAAAAATACCCATGAGATAATAATGACTAGTTTAAATAAATTAGAACAGAGTGTGGAGCGAATGGGAGTACATGTAATGAATCCAGATAAGAATAATACAAATGAAAATTGTAATGACAAATACAAAAATGTAATACCAGATAAAGAGTTAACAAATAATAACAATAATGTCGAAAATAATGTACGTAATACTGAGAATGTTAATGTGTTTGAAGAGTTAGTATCAGAAACTGATACGGAAAAAATAAATAATGAGAGCATTAATGAAAGTGTAGATAGTAGTGATAATGAGAGTTTAATGGGATTAGAGGTTAATGAGGAGGTAATAGTTGTTGATGAGATGGAGAGTGTGTGTAAGGAGAGCTTAAGCGAATGTGTAGAGCAGAGGGTAAAATTTCCCTTTATTTGTGATGAACCAGAGTGTTCAAAAGTGTTATTTTTGGGCAAGAGACCCTTATTAATGAAAGATTTGAGTTGTTTAATTTTGTTGAATAATTTTGTACCCTCTGCATGGAATGAGAGAGAAAGTGTGATATGGTGTTATGATGATGAAAGATGTTTTGAGAGAGAGTTGTTGATAGATAAAGAAATAGAATTATATAAACCAATGAGAGATTATAATGAGTTGAAAGAGATGTTAAACTTACCCGTTAAAATAGAGAGTGAAGATTATTTTGATAATACATGTTTAAATAATAATAATTTACTTTATGAAGAAAAAATAACTGACTTGATAACGAATATTACTGATGGAGACCTAACCAATGTACTTAATGTTGACTTGTTTAATGATTATGTGGATAAAATAAATGAGTTTAGTTTGTATGGTCACAACACACAAAACAGTCATTTGTGTGGTAATAAAATTGAACGATGTTATGTGAAACCCCGTTTAATTTTTGACGATGGAGGTTGAGCCTTAAATTCACAATTGAACAATTTCAAATATGATAATATATGGTAATGACCTAGCTGATTTTAGATATTGAAGTGTGATATAACTGAATAATTATTGATGAAGAATTGTAAATACATGTTTAGTGAAACTATTTGTATGCATTATAAAACGTTAGATAAACAATGTATGTATATAGCAAAACTTGTTGTGATATTAATAATAATATTAATATTTCGTAGTTTAAATAAATAACAAAAATAATTTGGAGGAAGACAATGAATGAGTTGTAACTATTATACTTAATGAAAGTAATTAAAAATGTTGTTTTCAATAATTGAATTAATTAAAACAATACATTAAATCCTGTAATTACATATAACTAAACCACTATAATAAACCTATAGTTAGATAATTATAAATAAATGAATAATATAAAACAGTTAGTGGTAGTGGATAGATGTTCCCCACTTGTCCCAGTGGGGTTCGTCTATTTCAGGGATGCGCCCCTGCCCACGCGAGCCTTGGTTTTCTCCATGTACCTTTATTTCCGGAGGAAGCTTTGTCCCTACCTTTAGTCCTAGTTCTTGACCTTGTAATAATCCTTATCCCTTTTATTTTCCCGATTTCCCTAACCCTCCCCTTAGAGTAAACATATAAACTATAATACGGTACAGATAACATATAACCTATTTACAGGTAGTTAAGAAAAAATAATAAGTATAATTATTACAATAATTATAATATCAAGTAAATAAATAATTTGGGAAAATATTCTAACCAAAAAGGTTAACTGTTATTTTGTGGTACCTGCTATGTTAGGTTATGAGTACGGTATATTGGTATTAAGAATGTGATTGTGGAGGAATAAAGAGAGATTAGAACCAATGATGTAAGGTTTGTAAAACTTACTGAAATATTAAGAATAACTGAACCATTTAATCACGCAGAATCATTTTGAAAATGGTAATTAGTCATGGAAACTGTTTTAAATAAATAAATAATTTAAAAGGGTCAATTTTATTAATGAATAAAAAATATAACTGATCTAAACTGGAATAAAAATGTAAGAGACAAATATATTATCTAGAAGATTTATAAAACTTGAAAAGTGTAGCAAGCAGGTATGGCAATATATGATGCAACTAGAATGTTTAGATTATGAATGCTGAAACTGAGCATGTTTATAACTGTTGTTTATGAAACTGAGTCTAGCACACAACTGTGTTCATGTAAACAGTAAACAGGTGTGTTGTAGTGGTATGTTGTAACTAATGCCTACAGACATACTTGGTGACCATAACAAAATCCTATTGTGACACAAAATAATTAAAGAAAATTTTTTTGTTAAAATAATAATGAGGTAATAGAGTGTGTGGCTGGGAGGTGACGCAAAGGAGTCACGAATTTAAAATTTTATGACGTAAAAGTTTTTGCTTATTCAAGGTTTAATCCAATCAAAAATGCTTGTGCTCTGTCCACATAATTATATGCTCAGACTCGTAATATAAGGTGTTCATGCTATAATTTTAAGTGTATTATGTTATTGTTGTCCATTAGATAAGCATTGATAAGTATATGTAATTTTATTATGTGTGTATTTGTTTAAGCCAATAAGTAAATCTTCTGGCAGGTTAACATAAGCATCAGAATCAGAAAAAGGGGAAACAATGAGGTGAGAAGTGAGAATAAATAAAAATAAATATGTATATTCCATGTAATTTGTTCAATCATGAAATGTGTTTTTAATATGTTAGGATATCAGCTGATCAATAATACCATGTCACTGGTATATTGGTTTGTAAATGTTACAAGTAATTAATGTTTAACGTATTACAGATATTTTGAAGCAAAGACAAAAAGAATATGAGAAATAAAATAACAATAATTTATGCAAATTAATAAAAGATAATTCATGGGTGATAAATGTTATGGGACATGTAGACCTGTCCAAGTTGAATTAAAAGTTGAATGTGAAATGATGGAGATGAATATAATGTAATGTTGTTTTTGAGTTGATGTGATATAACAGAATTTTGTGAAATATAGATGCTGACACAGTAGTAATGGAGAAATTGTATAGTTTTGAATGATATATTTATGTTTATAATTAATGAGGTTATTTTGTGTATTTGTAGTAATGTAATGAGATTGAGAATTTTGGGGATGGCAATTTTGTATTAGAGGGTAGTGTAATGTAGGAGTCCGCAACAAGGGTTGGGACGGGATAGGAATAGATTTTAGTGGGGAAGGGGCCGCCTTAGGTAAAATCCAGGGGCCAAATAAGGGAATTGAGTTTTTGAGTAGGGGAAACACGTATCCTATATACAAAGGGTTAGAGAGTATTTTTTTTAAATGTAGAGAAGGTGGCGATTTGTGTTAAATGATAAGTTGGGGTTTAGAGTGTCCTGATTAGTAGATATTTTTGATAGAGATGGGTGTCATGATAATTGAAGTTGATGAATATTAGAGTAGGAGGGAGAAAGTTTATATATGTATAGAGATCTAATACAGAAAAACGAGAATAAATAATTTACATCACCCACAGTAGATTAAAGTAAGATTGTTGATAAGAAAGAGAGGAATTTATAATAAAGAATATACAATTGTTTATTTTTTTTTTCAACCAGTGACAGAATTTTGATAGAAGTGAAAATAATGTAAAGTCAAGAATTGTTTATTTTAAATAATTTAAATGTCAACTTGATTATTATATTAATATTTTGTTCATTTTAAAGATGTTTTGTTATTATGTTTTGTATTTCAAGGTAGGATATTGCAAATGTTCAGTGTGTTTTCAGAACTTATATATAACATATGTAGGTCAAGGATCTTGGACTTGACCTAGTTACGATCAGCTGATGAGTTCATACACCTACTAAGCTTGTATAGTAGGAATCCAATTTTAATTTGTTTGTTTGATTAATTCAAACCAATATTTGAATAGTTTTAATATGTTGTTTAATAAATAAATTTAATAAAATTTTTTTTATGAATAAATTTAAATTTTTTTTTGAATTTTAAAATTTTTGAAAATTTTAATTTTTTTTGAAGAAAAAAAAAAAAAAAAAAGATTTTTCGCCTGCCAGCGAGTGAATATTTTGAGTAATGATTCTTTTATTGTGTATGCATTAACCATGTTTCTTTTATTGTATTGCATTATATTGGTAGACTATAAGTGATTCTCCTGTTAGAATAAGGATGTGTTTATATTATTAGTAATGTCTAGGTTAAGTCATGTGAAACAAAAATTTAGAAAAACCAGGAAGAGAATTTTTGATAAAAGATTTTTTTTTTTTAAAAGAAAATTTTTATTTTTAATGTGTTAGGGTATCATGTAACGTGAGTGTGTGTGAGCCCAGTATTTGCTAAAGGCAGCCCAGCTTTCAAAAAAGGGGAACCATATCGGCTGAGGATCTGGGATAATTTTAGCCAGGGATTGAGGATTTTGGGGGTAGCATGTTAGAAGGTGAGGTGTGCTGTGGTGCGAGTCTGATCGATGTCTCGGTGTTGGGATCTCTTACGGAGAAGTCCAGTGATCTCGTTCAGATGAGTCCATGGTCGCTGAGCCAGGGGGGTCGTGTACCCAGGAGATTAAGAACCAGGGGGTTGTTGGCACCAGTTCCTCACCGGTCCTCTTCGGGGTTTATCGATGAGATTTCTTCTGTCGTGGACAGCAGAATTCTCATCGAGGGGGTATTGTAATGGGTCAAATTAGAAGGTTTTTATTTTTTATTAATCTTGGTTTTGATTTTGTTAAAAGTGTACAATTCACTTCATATATGGGAGCTACCACAGTTTAATTCTATATTAACATAGATCACCCATTCAATCACTTTTAAATTGCCAGACTTCACCTGTAAGGAGCCTCCAGTACAGCAATGCAACATACACTCAGTCAGTCAAAACAATTGCCAGACGCATTGCACAATCACATAGCAGCAGCCTTGTGACACAGTCTACAGTGTGTCATCAGAGTGTGCAGTTTGGTATCAGAGAGTAAGCAGCAGCAGACAATAGAATTGTGAATTTAAAATAGGGGCCTCGGGTTTACAAGATAGGCCGTTAAAACAAATTTGGCCTATCTTAGAAAGTGTGAAACAGCCATTAAAAAGTAACAGTGTACAAACAAAACGATTGCAGCAGTTCGTCACTGATCGTGTCTGGTCAGACACCGCCCTAAAGGGGCTCTTCAGATTTTTCCACGTTACAGTCTTAAAACTCTATTTTGTGAACTATTATGCGGCAGTGAAACCAATAGTTATCAATTAGCAACAACCGTGAAATCCGGAACTCATCACAAAGTCAAAAATGAGAAAAACGAACAGTGCGAACTAAAACCGCGTGCCGGCTGGGGAGTGGTATTTTCATATTATTAGATTCAATGTGTTAAAGGTTTGTTAATAATGTGAGAGTGTGTGATGCAGGCTGGGCTCTCTTGTAAGTAATAGAAAATAAGAATAGACGTAATGATTATGCAATCTGTAAAATCATAATATTTTAAAGTGTGCAAAATCTATATTTGGAGGAAAAGTAAAAAATTCAAATCTGTCAAATAATTTTAAAATAAAAATCAAAAGTTGAATTCTCTTCTAACATGAGTTGTGTCAGTACTTTGCATAACCCATAGACCATGTTTGTATCTAGGTACATGTGAACGAATCCTGTGACCCTGTAAGTTTTCGTAACGGTAAGTAACAATTAATTGGAAATATAATAATAATAATATATGTGATTGATCGGTAAGTCACAAGAAGACACTGTGAAAATTTCATACGTCTTGTATTATTAGTTCCAGAGGAAAATGTACCTAAACTTTGCTGTTTTTACATGTGCTGAATAGAAGCCTCCCGCTCCCTTAAAGTCAATTAATTTAAATGCTTCTTGTTCATACCTTCACTTGTTATGAAGTTGTATTGGTAGCAAAACTCAAGTGAAACAAAACTCAAGTAGCCAAAATTGGTTATTTTTCATGGAACACAAGTTCTAAACTTACATCTACAATTAGTTTCTCAAACTGTCTTACATGAATGTTGCTCATGACATAGGAACATCTGTTGCCACCAATCTGATTATAAAATGGATAATAAATGTCATGGATGACCAAAAATAATTGTTCAGGGAATATCAGGTATTAAAACAGATGACTAATTTCTTTACTTATATGAAACTAAAACAAGTTATTATTGAATTGTCTTTTACAATGGTCAGTTTTTAATTTGAACAAGTTGAGAATTACAAAATTCAGTTTCATGATAATACTGAATAGGCAACAAATTTTTTCAAAAAATATAAAATATATTACGCTTAGAGTTGTAATTCAAAACCTGAATTTCAAACTAATTGCAAATCATATAAAATAACATAGTTTACTTTTCTCTTACACATAAACTGACAAAATAGTTTCAGTGCATAAAACACAATACTACTACACTAAAATTATTCGCCAGAAGTTTAAAACAACACCATCCATAACATCTTCAGCGAATATATGACAATTTTCCAACATGCACAGAGAATGTAAAAATTAAAAACCACAATTTACATAAATAATTATTATCACACTTTTACTGAGTACAAATATAAAAATTAGTAAGACAAATATAAGTTAAAATAATAACAAAATAATAAACATAAACAACAATATAACCATTAGCTGCTCCAAAAAATTGTTTGCAATTTTTTTAATTTTATTTTATATATAAATAATGGATTACACAGTATGTTCAAACCATAAGAATACATTTCTTTAGAAATGTTGTTTATGAGCAGTCTCTACCAGTGATGAAAATAAAATATATAATTTCACTTATAATCAGCAATATTTACCAAAACACAATTTATTACTCTAAATACAAAAAAAATCTCTAATAAATTCTCTTTTAGCTTAATATATAGCTCTCTCTTAAATTCATGTGAATTTTCTTTAAAAAACTGTTCTTATCCATATTAACAGGCATCAGCAAGAACCCAGTCAGAAATCACAAATTGCTACTGACTACGACATCTAACATAACACAGACCAAGAATAATCACACAATATTCAGCACACAACCAACAATAAATTCTATGCTATTCTAATATCAAATTCTGACTAAAGGCACAATTTCATTCAGTTCGTTGATCCAGTTGAATGCATTAGCTACAGCATGATCAGCACCCACTAGTAGTATACTATGATCTTTGATGAATGCAAACAAGTTATTGTGTAAATACAGCATCAAAGGAACAACAATTAATATTTATGGTATGAATAACAACTAAAATAATGTAAAAATACACATCTACATAGGTAGAGACGTATCAACACAAATACTGCATAAATAGGAACTATGAATGAGAATGAATGAAGCTGCACAACATGCGTTCTAGAATTGACTTGTTAAACATGCAGCACCAGGTCAAGGCCCCTGTTTCCCTCCCCATGCCGAAGGTTTAGTTGTAACAGATACGTCATCCAAAACAACTGCATTCCCATCAAGACCCCTACTACTTCCCAGACTTTCAGCATCCGATCTTACTCGGTTCAATGGTGAGTTGCCACTGTACGTATTCCTTTCCAGTTCCTTTCTCCTCTCCATTTTCTGGTGATTTGCAAGTTTTTCTTTATTTACAGGTGAACCTGAAATAATAACACAATACATCACAATAAATGTTTAACATTTTCAACACACACATTAGTCAAAAGTCAACTCAAGACATTGAGTTTACAGTCGTGACTGATATGTACAAGTGAAATCAGTGCAAGAATCCAGACAACATATCAGGTATGTCCATGGATTTGACATTGTGTAAGCTAAACAAAACCCTCACAGATTTGGATTTCGATTAAAGTAATATTTCAGTTCCCTAATTAAACCGTAGATGCCAACACAACTTTAAAAACACACTAAAAAGCATGGTTCTTCTTCTTCTTCTCCTGCAAATGCAAGCTTGATATGTCATCTAGTTAACATAAATCTTGTGCATGACGTTATATTGTATAATCACTTTGTTCTGTTGAAAATATGTCTCACAGAACAAGCAAAATCAGGATTATAAATATTTCCAGATATATTCATTTGTCAGATTTGGATTCTCACAATAGTAATAATGATAGTATTGACAATGATGACTTGATATGTGAAACGGTGATGTAACAAACACTTCACGGTTTTGAAAATAGTACACCATCTAAATATCATAATCTGAGTTAACTTTATTCTGCTCAATTCTACGTAGAATTAAAAGCCATTGAAAGAACTGAATAAACAAATCATAATTATTATTCTTTCAAGTGTACTAATCCAAACTAATAGCTCATAATCTATGTAAATTATTTAATTAATTGTTTGATAAACAATATTAAGCTTTATCATAATTTTCCGGCTGTTAGGCCATGGTCTCAATTGCCTATGGTACTCCAGATGCTTCATCTGTACCAATGACAGGCATATTCATGGCATGGGAACGGAGATAACAACACCCATGTAGGAATACAAACAGTGATGCAGGAACACAGATTACAAACACCCACAAACACAGATTACACGGGTGTTAGTAATCTGTGTTTCTGCACCACTGTTTGTATTCATCCGCAGGTGTTGTGATCTGTGTTCCCACGCCACTGAAGATGTCCATTAACTAATAACTTTTAGTTAAATAGGTTTACTTTTTGATGTAGAGATATATAATTATAAACTAGAATACTTCACAATTACAGTTTATCTACGCGTTACGTGAAGCACTTTTTTTTACCTTGTCATATCTCAGCTTGTAGCCAAAACTACAAAATGAAATTTGTTGTACATATTACTCCCATAAAGTACTATCACAGGCGTACGTGCTTCTTGACGCATTTGCTAGACGGTGCGAGAATTTGCGCGGCCACTCTCACTGTGTCAAGGCCACAATCAATTATGTCATAGTTAGAGGTAATACGTAGTATGTGGAATCGTCTAGATTTTCGGCAGGCTATAAATACAATTACTCAGGGACGCTCAGTTGTTATTGTCGGCGATTACAAGCGATATTACTGTGTACGTTCAAGTGGTTATTAGTGAAGTGTTGTATTTTATAATCAGGCGGTATATTGTAATACAATTGTGTTTTAATATTAGTGGACATTTTATTGCATGTGAACAATTTGTATTTGATTTGTTGTAAGAGACTGTGTTGTTAATTACGACATGTTTACCTGTGAAAATTAAAGCTGGTGATTAGTGACTTAATTGGTGTCTTGTATTTTGTTTCCACTGTACCTACGACGGCCAAGTAGACTATCGTAACAGTGGTGTCAGAACTGGGATAGAACGGTTAACAGTGGACACTTTGTACAAGACGAGGTAATTTGTAATTAATCGGTAAACAATGGATGCCAGTCAGATGATGGAAGCTTTACACGTGCTGCTGCGGCAGACATGGGAAGAGACAAAAGAAGAACGCAGACAGGAGGCGGAAGAAGCAGAAAGACGACAGGATGAAAAATGTAAGCAGGAGACAGAAGACATCAAGGCATTAATACAGGAACAGAAACAGATGCAAGAACATAGTACCGCAGAATTGGGTCTCCTACGAGGTGAGCTTAATAAGCAAGTTACTAAAATATCGGAAGTACAAGAATCAATGACATTAAAAATAGCTGAAGTAGAAAAATCTGTCTTGACTGTGGAAGAAGCTATGTCAACAAAAATATCCGCTGTAGAAAACTCAATGGCAAACATAAGAGAACAAATTAAAAGTGAAGTTGAGCAGTTCATGAAAATACAACCAAAACAAATTTCTGAACAGACTGTACCAATGATAAAGAGAGAGAAAGACACAGAAAATAAGTCAACAGAGAAGGTCACCTCACCTGCGGTTGGGACAGTTCATGTCAAGGCAGCAACCTTCGATGGAAGCACGCACTGGGCGACATATTTATGCCAATTCGAAGCTGCTGTATGCGCAAACAATTGGACAGAGAAAGACGAGGCTGTTTCACTAATTCTTGCATTAAAAGGACCTGCGGCAGAATTACTACAGAAAGTGCCACCTGACAGCCAAAACACCTATGCCGAATTGATAAAAGCTCTGGAATTATGGTATGGTGATTAACATTTGCGAGATGTGTACTGCACCCAGTTGAGAGCAAGGCGACAGCATTCCGGGGAAAGCCTTCAAGAGTTTAAAGCAAGTATTGACAGACTAATTAGACTGGCCTATCCTGAAGTGCCAGAAGAATTTTGAACGAGTTTTGCGATGCAGACATTTACTGCCGGTGTCCGAGATAACAAACTACAGCAAGTGTTACGAATGGCAAGACACCAGAATAGTGCAGATGCCCTGGTACATGCTTTGCAATTTGAGGCCGCCAAATCAGCGTCTGGTTGGACAAGTCATAAAGTGCGCGCTAAAAGATCATGATGGCACAGATGATGAGGAAGAAGAACAAGGAACAGAGACTCAACGGTCGGCGCCACAGAATAAAGTAAGAAAGGATGGAAGACAGTGTTATCGATGTGGGAAACCTGGACATCTACAACGGGATTGTCGGGTTAGAGTTCAGCAGCAGGGAAATGAGCAGTAGCCGGTACAACGGGGCGTGTGCTGACTAACTGGAGGAACAAAGCCTCTAGACAATACACAATTTCTACACTTCAGAAAAACAGCGGGAGCTTGGTGGTCACCGGATTCGTTCAAGAAAGGCCCACCTCGATTACAGTTGACACAGGTGCAACAGTTTCTATTGTGCGGCCCAACGTGGTGAAAGATCTTAAGCCAATCTTGTGCTCTTGCAGCCTGCGAACAGCTACTGGACGGCCTGTAAAAGTGTCTGGAAAAGTGGAGATACTCCAACGCCTCAGTCAATTTGAGTTTAATCATCAAGTACTGGTTGCAGATGTTGTGGATGAAGCAATACATGGTGTGGACGTTATGAACGCATACGGATTTATAGTCGACTTCAAAAACAATGTCTTGAGAATCGGAGGAGAAGAGGTAATGCTCTCAACGAAATCAGAAAAATCGATGGACGTAATAAACCAAGTAGCCGTAACTGTTCCGCCAAACTCCGAAAAGATCATCATGGTTAGAACCGAGGTAGATACTAGGGGCAACCAGTGCTCTATATTCGAACCCCAGGTAGTCAGCACACCGGCCATACTAATTGCCAGAAGTTTAGTAAAACCTGACGAAACCGGAAATGTACCTATTAGAGTGGCAAATATTTTGGATCAAGCTGTCACATTACAAAGCAATACGCTCCTAGGCAAATTGACTCCTGTGGCCTGGCTAGCCGGAATGACACAACGAAAATCCAGTTATTCAGATAATTCCGAATTACCAGAGGAACTGCAGGAATTATTGAAGAGATCTTCTAATGACCTCTCAAGTGGTGAGGTAAAAGAACTGAGATGGTTTTTACATGAATTCAAAGATTCTTTTGCAGTTCGGGGAGAGTCACTGGGAAGAACCTCTCTTGTACAACATCGCATCAATACCGGGGACACAACACCGATACGCCAACCTCCTCGAAGGCCTCCATTATCGAAGCAACAGGAAATGTCTCAGTTAGTACAGGACATGTTGACAGAGGGAGTAATTGAACCTTCGTCAAGTGCTTGGTCTTCTCCTGTAGTGCTGGTAGCAAAGAAGGACGGTGGATTGCGTTTCTGTGTAGACTACCAGAGATTAAATGACGTTACAAACAAAGACTGCTATCCATTACCTCGCGCTGACGATACACTCGACACGTTGTCCGGAGCACAGTGGTTTTCCACATTGGACCAGAAGAGTGGATATTGGCAAGTGGGTCTTCATCAAGAAGACAAGGAAAAGACCGCTTTCTCAACTCCAAGTGGCTTATTCCAATTTAATGTCATGCCATTTGGACTCTGTAATCCACTAGCAACATTTGAAAGATTGATCTGGTACTCCGAGGCCTGATGTGGAAAATTTGCCTTGTTTATTTAGACAATGTCATAGTCATCGGGAAGACTTTCAAAGACCATTTGGAAAACCTTAAGGAGGTTCTAACTAGAATTCACGGTGTGCCCAACTAAAGCTGAGCCCGAAGAAGTGTTCTCTATTTCAGAAGGAACTGCAGTATCTTGGCCATCTGGTTTCGGCAGCGGGTGTTAGCATGGGTCCTAATAAAGTAGACACCGTAAGAGACTGGCCAGTGCCGAAGAGTAAACACGAAGTTCAGAGTTTCCTAGGGTTATGCTCATATTACAGACGTTTTGTGAAAGGCTTCGCTACTATTGCTAAACCACTACATGAGCTAACGGAAAATAAACGAAAATTCCAGTGGTCGAGAGAGTGTGACCAAGCATTTAGGACTCTGAAGATTGCGTTATGTTCACAGCCAATTCTCGCTTTTCCAGCTTCCGAAGGGAAGTACATCGTAGACACAGACACAAGCAATACTGGTCTAGGAGCAGTTTTGTCTCAAGTGCAAAACGGTGAAGAACGAGTAATAGCGTATTACAGCAAGACGCTTTCTAAACCAGAGAAAAAATATTGTGTTACAAGGAGAGAGTTGTTGGCAACTGTCAGAGCTTTGGAGCACTTCCATATATACCTCTATGGGAGACAGTTTTCACTACGTAGCGACCATGCCGCGCTTGCATGGCTCTTGAAATTTAAAAATCCAGGACAGTTGGCAAGGTAGCTCGAACGTCTGCAAGAGTACAACTTCAAGGTACAACATCGGCAGGGGCGCCTGCATGGTAATGCAGATGTCTTATCACAAAGACCGTGCCGACATTGCCACAGAAAGGAAGAACAAAACTCAAGTGAACATGTTCAAGCCATCACTGTAGATTTCCTGGCAGACATCTGGACAACACAAGACTGTCGACAAGAACAGATGACTGATGAAGACATTGGACCGATCTTAACAGCAAAAGAGGAAGGTCGCTGCCCGGATTGGCAAGATATCTGCCATGCTTCCGAAGTGCTGAAGGGCTACTGGGCACAATGGGAATCTCTTACCTTAGAAAACGGATTGCTGAAAAGGGCTTGGGAAAGAGCAGACTGTAATGGGGCGAAAAGAGGGATTTTATTTTTTTATTAAATGTATTTTAATGTGTATGTGATCAACACAGAAAGTCCTATACATAATACGGTTATATTCGGACAATGAACAATGACATAGCTTTGAGAGCGAGATGTGTCGATACAACACAATACAGTTCTGGGAAATCAAGCTTTGTGTTACGCACTCATACACGCAATATGAAGCATGCGCGCAGAAGGGACACCAACAAGATGTCTAAATTATAAAATTTCTTTCACCACGTGTTTTGGATGATGACGGAAGTCTGTGATGACTCCGCCCACCTGAGTCTACTGCCTCGGGGCAATGGAATATCGTCAACACCTGAAGCACGTGGACGAAGCCAGATTTTGTGTGTTGACGAACAATTTGTAGCAAGCAGGCTGTGTGTGTGTGTTTCCGTCTTGACCAATATTTGAGTGGGACGTTTTGTTAACGCTGTCCCCAGTCGACGAAATACCTCTTCCCCGGCCGGGGTGAATACAAAAGTTCGCAAACTGAAAATTTATTCTAACATATTCACGAAGTGTTAAAGTTTAATTTAAACTAGTTAAATTCGACAGCGAAACAACATCTCAGATCGAAGTTAGTGGAGTGAAGCAAGAAAATTAAGAAATGTGGTAAATTGACAAAACATTCGTACATATACCCAATGCGGCGCGTGGCCATCAGAGACGCCAAGGGTTAAGTAGTCGACTGCCAATTATACTGTATAAATAATTTCATTTTTTAAGGGCCCTAACTAAATAATATGGGGAATTAAACGGTATGAGTGAGAGCGTGAGCAATCTGGGTCACTTTTGTAGAGAATAAGTTAATCATTATGTTATAGTCAGTAGTAAGTGAATTTTGATAGCATGCATATGTGAATTAAATATTGCTCGGAGTGTTACTCCTAGAAAAAGCATAACTCAACAGTAAAAGTCACAATTTGAAGTAGTTGTCATTATGTATTAGGTCATACGATAAAAGGAACGGGGTATATCAGTAGATCCAATCTAGAAATAAAGAAGAAAAAATGTCATGCTAAAGAAAATAAAGTAACATATTATTTGAGTTTATAAAAATATGTGTTTGTTAATTTGCATTCACCTGTGGTTTTACTCTGCCAGAGTACATCAGACGACACCTTGGAAAATTATCGGTAAAGGTAAGTGACTAGAATTTCAATATTTTAAACATTAATACACATGTACAGCTTCAGTTGGTGCCCTAAAAAGGGACTCGATTTCAGTATTTTAATACCTAATTAGATCGTAAAGCTTCAGTTGGCGCCCGAACAGGGACGTTGTAAATTAATTTTTAATTTAATATAAATTGAATTAATTTACAACCTGATCAAAATGGCAGAGAAAAACAAGAATGCAAATTTATGTGAAAGTAGTGTAGAGGAAGCTATTTTAAATGTTATGCAAGACAATTTAATCTCAACAAATGAAAATATTGATGAGAGTGTACAATTAGAAATACCGAATGTAAACGAAACAGTCGAAGTTGAATGTAGTAGTAAGAGCCATAATGTAAATATATTTAACCAATTAGCATTGATGATGGAAATGATGTCAGGTATGAAAACTGATAATAAGAAGTTAAACGTGAGTTTAAATGATAAGCTGGACCAGCAAAACACAAGTTTAAATGATAACTTAAAAACGAGTTTAAATGAATTTAAAATTGAAATCAAATCAGAGATAAATGTAGTAAAAATAGAAATGAATAACGAGTTTGTGAACATAAGAAGCGAACTAAAACTGAGTGATGTGAATATGAATAGTCGACTGGAAAGTATGAATGAGACTATTGTTGGAGTGAAAGATGAACCTGACTATAGACATAAATAAGATACAAACCGAAATGAAAAATGATATAAAAATAATTAATGAAAAACAAAAAGAGAAAATGCTAGAGACAAATAAAAAATTTGACGCTTTAACTAATAAATTTAACGATAACATTAAAAAACAAAATGACAAAATTGACAGTAATGTTCAAGGCGTAATTGACGAGTGTGAGCAAATTAAAAAAGCAAATAAAATACAAGAGAGTATAAATGATGAATTCAGAAGTAACTTTGAGCAGATGGATGTAATTAAAACTAATGTAACTAGTTTGAAAAGTAAACAAACAGAACACGAAAAAGAAATAATTAAAGTCAGAGAAGATTTAAGTGTAGCAATTAACCAAAAATTTACTAATGTGAGTGAGAGAGTGAACGTGGAAGTTGAATTAGGTTATTTCAGTAATGAAAGGAGGGGGGTGAACCCCATACAATTTTTAAACTCAATTAAAAGTTTCAATAAATATAATCAAGAAAGTTGGGAAATTAAGTTAGTACGAATTTTAAAATATTTTAAAGGGGATGCAAAAATATGGGCGGACGCTCATAATGATAACTGGGCAAATTTTAATGAGTTTGAACAAGAATTTAAAAACAAATACTGGTCGGAAGAAAAGCAAGAGGGTTTACGCAGTACCATAATGGGATGGGGTAATTTTAATATTAAACACATGAGTATTACATCGTACGTGACGAGACTATATAGTCAGGTTAAATATTTAGAACCACCAATGCCTCTTTCATCTTTTATAAGATACATTAGTAAGCATTTACCTAAGGACATACGGTCCACAATCAGAACCCGGGAGTTTACTAATATTGCAGAATTAGAGAAAATACTAGAAGCATACCGGAGCATGAAAGAGGAAGAAGACAATAAATATCAGTTTAGAGTTAAGGAATCAAACCAAATAGATACCGAAATAAGACAACCACACCATATTATTAGTAATATGAATAGATCGGGGGAGGGGGCATGGTTATGTCCAAACCCTAGTTGTGGAGCTAATAATTATAATAGTTCGCGGAATCAATGTTATAGGTGTCAGGGTCCGAGGGGTAGTGCTCAATGGAGAGTAGAGAATTATAATAGGGGTTTCGGTCATAGTGAATTTAGAGGGAATCATAGGGGGAGAGGCTTCACCAGTAACCGGGGAATGCCGGGAAATTTCAACCATAGAGGTAGAGGGGGATATGTTAGTAACCCAAATGACACTAGGGGTGTAGAAGCACCTGCTAATAACCAAAACAATAGAGGGGATCACAGGGGGGTTTACAGCGAACCACCACCTCCAATACAGTTAAACTAATCAGGGCGGTTGAAAAGGAAAGCCCCCCGCCGTCTAGAAATCACATGGCAATAGGGTCACTTATCACCAACATACATAATGATTTATCCGATGAAGAAGTGGGGGAGAGCGGCAATACTTTTGGGATGGCAGAATTTGAAGCCGAAGTGTTTAATTCTAAATACACTTTTCTAGTATATTCAGGGAGTGAACTGACTGCAATAGATAATAAAATTTTTGAAAAACTAAAAAATCAAACTGCAGAGACAATTCCACAACTACCAGTACTGGGAATTAGTGTTATAGGGGTAACGGGTGTTCGCAGTAAAAAGGTAACTAAACAAATAATGCTACAATTAAAGGTAAATAAAAACACAATAAATGTGCCTTTTTTGGTCATTCCAGGGTTAAATATAGGAGCTATAATGGGTAATGATTTTTAAAATAATTTCAAAGTGGAGTTAAACTATTACACACAGACTATGAAATTAAACAATGATAATAATATAATTGAAATACCATTTATACAAAAGAAAACTGTAGAAATGAAAGCATTAAAAATAATTAATAAGGGAATGTTAATTTCTGATAACGATATAAACGAATGTAGGCCCTTGATGATTAATTATTGTAACTTGAGGGTAAATAATAATGAATTATTTGAAATTGAAGATAGTAGGGGTGAAAAAATGAATAAAATCTTATATCAAGATGGGGAATTCAGTTATCAAGATAGGGAAAAAGTAGTACAAATAATAAATAAAAATAAGTTAGTTTTTTCAGACGAACCAGGTTTAGTAAAACATTTAAGGGTAAATTAGTCGTTAAAGAAAAAACACCTTTTACACCTAAAACCTATCCGGTACCATACTCCAAGAGGGGGTTAGTACAGGAGGAAATAAATGAAATGTTAAGGGAAGGTATAATAGAAAAATCCACCTCACCATATTCCAACCCTTTAGTAGTGGTTACCAAGAAAGATTTATCGATAAGACTGTGTTTAAGACGCAAGACAAGTAAACAGAATAATTGTTCCAGACAGAGAATCACCAGAACCAGTGAGTGAAATTCTTCAAGGTTTCAGTGGAACCAAGTACATAACAACATTGGACTTAACAGCCAGGTACTGGCAGATAGAGCTGGAGGAAGAATCCTGTCAATATGTGGCTTTTTTATACAACGGCAGGAACTACCAATTCCGTAGGTTACCTTTCGGACTGAACGTAAGTGTTGCAATTTTCATTAAATGTTTAGACTACATATTAGGGAGGGAGATTTTAGAATTCACAACCGTATATGTGGACGATATAGTTATTACATCACCAGACATTGATACACATTGCGAAAGGTTAGATAGAGTGCTAGGTAGGCTGCATGAATATGGAATAACAGTTAAGTTTAAGAAGTCAGAATTTTTGAAAGAACAAGTTAATTTTTTAGGCCATATAATTTCAGCAAAGGGTATCAGTACAGACCCTAAGAAAGTAGAAATAATACAGAATTTTCCTATACCAAAAAATGTTAAGCAGTTGCAAAGTTTCTTAGGTTTGTGCAATTATTATAGGCAGTTTGTAAACAAATATTCCTATTTAACAGTACAATTGGGGCATTTATTAAATAAAGATAATCGATGGCAGTGGAATGCAAAAGAGCAAACTATATTTGAATTAATAAAAATTAAAGTTTTATACGGTAATATTAGCTCATCCTAATTTTCTAGAACCATTTTATATACACACAGACGCATCGGACATTGCTTTGGGAGTAGAATTATTCCAGTTAGATGGGAATGGTAATCATAAAGTGGTAGCTTTAGCTAGTAGGTCCTTATTACTTAGTGAAAAGAACTACACAACCACAGAAAAGGAAGCGTTATCAATAGTTTTCGCCTGTAGAAAGTTTAGGACATACCTATTAGGAAATAAAGTAATAATAAGATCAGACCATCAAGCTTTAACATTCTTAAAGAACTGCAAACTAACGCATGGTAGATTGGTGCGTTGGATGCTAATATTACAAGAATATGACTTAACTATCGAGTACTGTAAGGGTAAAGAGAACGTAGTAGCTGACGTCCTGTCCAGAACCGATTTTGATAACAGTGCCGAAGTAGACATAGCCAATACGTATAAGATATTTATAACAAAAGAAGTGGGGGGAGTAGATATGAAAAAATTAATAAATGACTTAGCGACCGACCAAGAGAAAAGATGCCGAACTTGGCAAGATAATGTTAGCTTTAAATCAAATACCCAACATACCTCACAAGTGGGAAAAGCATTTTAGTTTGTATAATAAACATTTATTTTACCGTACAAATGAACAGGGAGATGATTGGAAAGTATGCATCCCTAAAGTTATAATATCTGGAGTAGTGAGAGATTGTCATTTAAGGTATGGTCATATAGGCCCCAAGAAATGTAGTGACATATTGAAAGAGTCATGTAAATTCAATAATATGGAAAGAACGGTGCGTAAAATATTACAAACATGCGAAATTTGTCAGAAAGCCAAAGTAAACAATCGTAAACAGGAGGGTTTAATGCAACATGTAATACCAGACAGTCCTTTAGCAATAGTGCCGTCGATTTATATGGCCCCCTACCCAAAGGTCGAGGAGGGGTAAATTATTTATTTGTTGTGTTAGATGTTTTTACCAAATTTGTAAAATTGTACCCGATTAAAAAAGCTACCTCCTCAGTATTAGCTAGGAAAATAGTAAATGAGTACATTACGGAAGTAGGTAAACCCAAAATAGTATTATCAGATCATGGTTCTCAGTTTACCAGCAACACCTGGCGGGAAACTCTAGGTTGGGAAAACATTTTAGTTAAACATACATCAGTGTATCATCCACAATCAAATCCTAGTGAGCGTGTTATGCGGGAGTTAGGGAGAATGTTTAGAACTTTTTGCCACAAAAAACATTCATTGTGGGCTACGTTTGTGTGCAAGATAGAGGGATATATTAACAGTAGTTTACATGAATCCACTAGCTACAGCCCATATGAGTTGATGTTTCAGAGAAGGCCATCACGCATATTGGAAGAACTGATAAAATTTCCGAACCGGACAGAGATACCACATGGTAGGAAATTGTTGCTTGCAAAGGAGCGGCTGCTAAGTAAAGCTGAACAGCGTAAACGAAGACACGACCGAAATTTTACACCCATACAATACGAGGTAGGACAATTAGTATTAACAAAAAATCATGATCAATCATCAGCGTTAGACAAAGAGATTAAAAAATTCTTCTTATTATACGACGGTCCATATGAGGTTAGCGAAGTGAAAATGGAGAATGCTTACGTTTTAGTAGATTTGCAAACCCGAGAAATAAAAGGAACATATAATGTGACCCAATTAAAAAAGTATTATCTAGCTGAGTGATGTTAGACATTTTTTTTATTATTAAAATTTTAATATGTATAGTATGTATAGTATGGTATATTTAAAGGAGAGGGTATCCTCCCCCATTTTCGGGCGGTCACAGATTCACCACCTCTGATCGTGGTTTTTGGCATTTTGGAGGCAGGCCATGGTCGACGGTAGCCCTGCAAAGGGTGAAATCAACGATGGTCCTAATCCACAAATTGGTGTAAACTAGAAATTTAACACTGTCATTGAACGGGGAGGGGGACCCCTAGTTTCGTGGGAAAGTAAGGTAGATTCATATACCTATAAAAAAAAAAAAAAAAAGGTGGTAGTATTTTTCCATGAACTACAGTAGTTTGTTTTAGAAATTGAAACTAGAAAATTAGAAAAATTTTAGAAATTAGAAAAATTAGAAAATGAAACAATCAAAATTATGTAACTTAAATACTTAACTTTTCAAGGAGTTGCTTTCCTTCAGTAAGCAAAATGTATTTTATTTTTAATGTAAATTTGTAAGATGACCCATTGTTGTAGTTCCTATTTTGGTCATAGAGAAAATGTTAGGAAAAAGTGAAAGCTTGGACCTGCAAAAGTGTCTATGTTAAAATATGTTAAATAAAATAAAAGAACTTGTTATCATACAAGGTTAAAGGGTGATTTTGGGGGGTTGTTTTGTGTTAATCGAAGTGTAAATCAATTATGGCATGTAGAGACTGCAAAATAGAAGGACATTAGGTTTAGATTTAAGTAGGCTATTGCAGTGGTGGCATGTACTATTGCAGATAGTGTTATGGGTTGATGAGTAACATCAAAGTATGTTACCATCATCGGAGGCCTAAATAGGGCGTAAAATACACTGTACAACCTTATATAATATTATGTTATATGTTAATTGCTATCATACAGTGTATAGAAATGATGACGAAAAAACATGCTAATGAAAGGTGATTTCCCCGCCTTTTCGGGCGATTACTGTCTTACCAGCACTAATCGTGGTTTTGGACGACAGCCAGCTGTGGGCAGTAATTGTAAAAACTGACCATGGTTGGCTGTCCTTGAAATTGGTGAAATTTGAAATTAACGGGGGGCCACTTAGGGGAAATCCCCGGAACTATGGAACAGCGGCTATCACCTTGTTCGAGTAGGAACAGCAAAACAGGTGATAGACCCGTCTCTAAGGTTATAAATATGAACTTCAGATATTATGACATCTGACCCTTTTAAAATATGTAACGCAGAAGCAAGGACAAGGAGATGACAAAATTCCTCAAAAACTTCAGTCCTTGTGGAAGCAGCTGAACACCACAGTTCAGTGGGGGGCCATAGTGTGTGTGTGGTAAGGGGGGTTACTCAGGGGAGTAACGAACTAAAATTTGAAACTTAATGATGCTGACTAGCTGATAAACTAACCAAATGATTTTATTTTTTATTCCAGAAATGCTACTGTAGTAGATGTTTAGAAGTAATTGATTTCTGTGTAATAATTTCATAAAGGATTTTACTGATTCTGGAAAGACTATTTCAAGTGTGGAAGACGTTTATCAGATTTTGTTTATTATGTTTTATTGTGTCATTAATTTTATTATGTTAGATTGTAAGGACTATGAACAGATATGTAATTTTCATGATATAGTTTTGTATGATGTATATAAGGTGGGTAAAGTAATTCACCTGACCCAGAGAGATCAGCTGATAACTGATGTTAGAGCCAGGATAGGTTTATATGATTAACTCATGAATTTTGTTACTTCACTTAAATTAAATAATTTTATTTTTTCTTGAAATTAATAAAAGAAATATTTTGGCAAAAAAAAAAAATAAATTTCATTATATTTGGTCTCCAGTCGCAGTGAAATTGAAATTAATAAATACCTTTTTCTTTATCCGTGCTGCGACTACGTTTTTGATGTCTTACGACATGTTTCGGGAACACGTTCCCATCATCAGGTAAAATTTTGTCTTCTAGTTCATAACGAACGTGTCAAGAATATAATAATTAAAACACATCAACACATAACACAATGAGTATGATAGAACTCAGTCCACGTAACAGTGCGCACTGCCGTACTATAACTGACCGCGTAATCAAACTATATATTCGGCTGGTGTACACAAGCGTTATCACTCTTCAATACAGTATCATATAAACAGTGAGATTTAAATGTTAATTGATCATTAAGCAGTAGGTTTTGTTGAAATAAAACGCTTTATATATTTCATATTCTTCCATGGCATCCATGTATCGGCTCTTACTGCATATATGTATGGGCATAAAGTTATCTGTGAAACCACTATAACTGTGATTGCTGTTTACCATGTAAAGATGTAAAGCAAAGTTGGATTTGATTGACTTGATGTTCTTTTTTGGCAAATTTTCTTTATATCTGTCTTTAAATTTCCTGCCCGTTTGTCCTATGTAGAATTTATCACATTCACTACACTGGATTCTATATATGCCAGAACTGTTTTCGGTTGTTTTTTGTGTTCGAGGTTTTAATATGTTCAATATGTTATTGGTAGTTTTGAAGGACACGATGATGTCCAATTTTCTTAATTCATTTTTTATTATATTAGGAATCACATTAGTATATTCAACTGAAATATAATGGTTCTTTTTACCATCTAATTTTAATTTTCTTTCCATTTTATTCCTACGTTTGCGTATTAAGTTATCTATTATATCACTTTTATATCCATTATTGACAGCTATATGTTTAATAATATTTACTTCATCTTGAAAATCTTCCTGGTTCATAGGTATAGTTAAAAGTCTATTTACAAAAGCATTAAAAGAGGCCTTGTAATGATATATACAGATATATATTTTCTGTATATATGGGTGGAATGAATCAGCATGGACAGTTATATCCGTGGTAGTGGGTTTCCTGTATATTTCATATGTGATACAATCAGCGTTTCTTCGAACAGAAAGGTCTAAAAAGTTTAGGCAATTTTCATTTTCTACTTCCATGGTGAATTTTATGTTGTTCATGTATTTGAGTAACATGTCCATTTGTCTACAAGTGCCATTAAAAACCATGAACGTATCGTCAACATATCGCGTGTATGAGATAATTTTATCGTGGTAACTGTTACAGTTAGATAGTAGATAATTATCCACAAGTTAAGGTATATATCTGCCAGTAATCCACTTAAAGGAGACCCCATGGCTAACCCTTCTCCTTGTTCAAAAAACTTGCCGTCAATGTAAAATAATTTTGTTTCAACACTATTCGTAATATCAAGATTAATTCGTTAATTTCCTGTTGATTTAATATTGCCGTATTAAGTAAATTGTTTTGGAGAATCTCTATTGTTTCTTGTATAGGTATATTTGTGTATAAATTGAATCTTGGAGACCAAATATAATGAATCTTGAAGCCGGTCAGGCAAACCTGGTCTATAAATATAAGAACGTTAAGATGAAAATAATTAAGACTAGTCTCAACATTAAATTCATTAAGAAATGTTTACACAACAACATAACACCAAATTTTTCCAAAATTAATATTCAAAATAAGTCATTAGCAGCGGTTAAAACTAAATCAATAGCACAGAAGATATGGCAAAAAGAAGAAATTAAGCAATTGTATGTGAAAATGGACAGATTGAACCGTATTTTGTATATTGCACATTTGAAAGTATTAAACAGTTTGCATCCTGCTATCATTAGCAATGTTATGGAATTGATAGAAGCACAGATAAGAGAAGTAATTAAAGTCATTATATCGAAACACAGTAAGAAGTTTGATAACCTATACAAGAAACAACAATGTATGATAACATAAATTGTAAACATAACTTTTATAAACGCGTAGTAAATTATACTAATATCGAATTATCTAATGACAAGACAGAATTAATATCTAAAGGTTTAAAATATAACTTACCTAAACTTAGCAAAAACACCCTATTACGTGGAGTTATAAATGCTGAAGCTGCTATAAAATGCATTAAAAACCAAGAAACCCAACAAGTAACACGATCGGTAATCAACAATAAATTGGATCGCATATTGAAAATGGATGGCTTAAGTAAAAATAAAAACCAGTTTCTAAAATACAAGAAGGAGCTCAACCTTATGAAAACAATAAAACAAAAGATTGACATAAATAAGGCAATAGTTACCAGAGCCGATAAAGGCAATACTGTAGTTATATTGAGTCAAGCAGATTACACGCAGAAATGTTATGAATTTATTAACAATAACATTATTAAGACACTTGAGCATGACCCCACCAGCAAGTACACAAAGGAACTAAATTCCGCTGTGAACAAATGCATAAATTTGTTTGACACAAATGTTAGACACCATATTAAACAAATAAATGCACCGGCACCCGCATTCACAGGTTTGTCAAAAATACATAAGGACAACATGCCAATACGTCCCTTAGTTAACTACACGTCGGCACCTGGGTACAAAATCGCAAAAAAACTTCAACATATAATAAAAAACAGTATAAAGCTAGAGAATAATCATAGTATCAAGAACACTAAAGATTTCATAAACAAAATTAATTCCATCGACTTATTACCGAGTTATAAGCTGATTTCTTTTGATATTGTCAATTTATACACAAATATACCTATACAAGAAACAATAGAGATTCTCCAAAACAATTTACTTAATACAGCAATATTAAATCAACAGGAAATTAACGAATTAATCTTGACATTACGAATAGTGTTGAAACAAAATTATTTTACATTGACGGCAAGTTTTTTGAACAAGGAGAAGGGTTAGCCATGGGGTCTCCTTTAAGTGGATTACTGGCAGATATATACCTTAACTTGTATGAAAATAATTATCTACTATCTAACTGTAACAGTTACCACGATAAAATTATCTCATACACGCGATATGTTGACGATACGTTCATGGTTTTGAATGGCACTTGTAGACAAATGGACATGTTACTCAAATACATGAACAACATAAAATTCACCATGGAAGTAGAAAATGAAAATTGCCTAAACTTTTTAGACCTCTCTGTTTGAAGAAACGCTGACTGTATCACATATAAAATATACAGGAAACCCACTACCACGGATATAACTGTCCATGCTGATTCATTCCACCCATATACACAGAAAATGGCCTCTTTTAATGCTTTTGTAAATAGACTTTTAACTATACCTATGAACCAGGAAGATTTTCAAGATGAAGTAAATATTATTAAACATATAGCTGTCAATAATGGATATAAAAGTGATATAATAGATAACTTAATACGCAAACGTAGGAATAAAATGGAAAGAAAATTAAAATTAGATGGTAAAAAGAACCATTATATTTCAGTTGAATATACTAATGTGATTCCTAATATAATAAAAAATGAATTAAGAAAATTAGACATCATCGTGTCCTTCAAAACTACCAATAACATATTGAACATATTAAAACCTCGAACACAAAAAACAACCGAAAACAGTTCTGGCATATATAGAATCCAGTGTAGTGAATGTGATAAATGGGCAGGAAATTTAAAGACAGATATAAAGAAAATTTGCCAAAAAAGAACATCAAGTCAATCAAATCCAACTTTGCTTTACATCTGGTAAACAGCAATCACAGTTATAGTGGTTTCACAGATAACTTTATGCCCATACATATATGCAGTAAGAGCCGATACATGGATGCCATGGAAGAATATGAAATATATAAAGCGTTTTTATTTCAACAAAACCTACTGCTTAATGATCAATTAACATTTAAATCTCACTGTTTATATGATACTGTATTGAAGAGTGATAACGCTTGTGTACACCAGCCGAATATATAGTTTGATTACGCGGTCAGTTATAGTACGGCAGTGCGCACTGTTACGTGGACTGAGTTCTATCATACTCATTGTGTTATGTGTTGATGTGTTTTAATTATTATATTCTTGACACGTTCGTTATGAACTAGAAGACAAAATTTTACCTGATGATGGGAACGTGTTCCCGAAACATGTCGTAAGACATCAAAGACGTAGTCGCAGCATGGATAAAGAAAAAGGTATTTATTAATTTCAAAATTTTTTTGTTCTATTCTTTGTATTAAAGAACGTTATGGTAAATGGTAATGTTCATTATAAGTAGGGAAGGTGTTAGCTGATTTATGAGGTGTATTTTAGGTTCTCTTTTGTACTCAAGTGCATTTATTTTGAATTTTGAATTTATAGTAGAAATAAGTTGTGTATTTTTATTTGTTCATTATGATCTGTTCATTATTATAAAAAGTAAGAAAAGTGATAAATTCAATTAAAAGATTTTGAATAAGTAAATTGAGAAAGGAAATGAAATTTAAAAGGTAAAACATTTTATGAATATTGAGTAGGGAGTTTATGTACAATACAATAATGAGTAGGTGTACGCACCCAGTAATTGCTAAAAGCGGCCCAGCATGCATGTAAGGGGGAACATATCGGTTGAGGATCTGGTATGGTATAAAGCCAGTGTTTGGATATTTTTGGGCGGAATGAATGAAGGTTAGGTGTACTATGGTGAGTATCTGTCCGATTTTATGGTGTTGGGATCTCGAACAGAGAAGTCCAGTAATCTCGTTCAGGTGCAGCCATGGTCGCCGAGCTAGGGGGGTAGTTTACCCATGATGTGTTTAGAAGTAAAAGGGTGGTTGTTGGCACCATATCCTCACCAATCCTCTTAGGGGTAGCAATGAGAGTTCTCCTGTTTCGACAGAAGACCTCTCATTGGGGGGTATTGCAATGGGGCGAAAAGGGGGATTTTATTTTTTTATTAAATGTATTTTAATGTGTATGTGATCAATGCAGAAAGTCCTATACGTAATACGGTTATATTCGGACAATGAACAATGACATAGCTTTGAGAGCGAGGTGTGGCGATACAACGCAATACGGTTCTGGGAAATCAAGCTTTGTGTTACGCGCTCATACACGCAACATGAGCACGTGCGCAGAAGGGACGCCAACAAGATGTCTAAATTATAAAATTTCTTTCACCATGTGTTTTGGATGATGACGGAAGTCTGTGATGACTCCGCCCACCTGAGTCTACTGCCTCGGGGCAATGGAATATCGTCAACACCTGAAGCACGTGGACGAAGCCAGATTTTGTGTGTTGACGAACAATAAACTAGTTAAATTCGACAGTGAAACAACATCTCAGATCGAAGTTAGTGGAGTGAAGCAAGAAAATTAAGAAATGTGGTAAATTGACAAAACATTCGTACATATACGCAGTGCGGCGCGTGGCCATCAGAGACGCCAAGGGTTAAGTAGTCGACTGCCAATTATAATTTATAAATAATTTCATTTTTTAAGAGCCCTAACTAAATAATATGGGGAATTAAACGGTATGAGTGAGAGCATGAGCAATCTGGGCCGCTTTTGTAGAGAATAAGTTAATAGTAACTGATTATGTTATAGTCAGTAGTAAGTGAATTTGATAGCATGCATATGTGAATTAAATATTGCTCGGAGTGTTACTCCTAGAAAAAGCATAACTCAACAGTAAAAGTCACAATTTGAAGTAGTTGTCATTATGTATTAGGTCATACGATAAAAGGAACGGGGTATATCAGTAGATCCAAACTAGAAATAAAGAAGAAAAAATGTCATGCTAAAGAAAATAAAGTAACATATTATTTGAGTTTATAAAAATATGTGTTTGTTAATTTGCATTCACCTGTGGTTTTACTCTGCCAGAGTACATCAGACGACACCTTGGTAAATTATCGGTAAAGGTAAGTGACTACAATTTCAATATTTTAAACATTAATACACATGTACAGCTTCAGTTGGTGCCCTAAAAAGGGACTCGATTTCAGTATTTTAATACCTAATTAGATCGTAAAGCTTCAAGATGGACGAGATGTGGTCATGCAGCTTCAGTTGGTGCCCTAAAAAGGGACTCGATTTCAGTATTTTAATACCTAATTAGATCGTAAAGCTTCAAGATGGACGAGATGTGGTCATGCAGTTGATAGTTCCCCGAAGTAAAGTGCAGTCTGTTTTGAAAGAGATGCATGATGGAACATCTGGAGGCCATCTTGGCGTTAACAAAACCCTTGACAAAATACGGAAGCGATTCTATTGGCTTCATCTTCGCCACGACGTAGAGGAATGGTTCGGACGTGTGAAATATGTGCTGCAAGCAAGGGCCCACAAACCAGAAGCAGGGGAAAAATGAGACCGTATAATGTTGGATTGCCTTTCGAGAGAATTGCCATAGACATTGCTGGACCATTCCCAGTTACTGACGATGGGAACCGGTACATCATGGTTGTAGGTGACTACAGTAGAGTCTCGGTTATCCGCCCTTCGATTATCCGCCGTTCCGTGTTATCCACCGCCCAAGTGGCATAAAAAAACGTAAACGTAAAAAATATTTTCTTTAATTACTGCAACGAAAATAGTGTGCCAATAGTTTGCGGGCGTGAGTGTACGTGCTCTCTTTGTGATTGCTCCTGACTGTACCGCAGGAATTTGGCCTACTGCCCATCGCCTATTATAGCCTAGCTGTGACTCGTGTCATTCACCCCACCCCACCCCCAACATCCAACGCTATCGCTCACATGCTCATCGCTTAGTAGACTGCAGTTTCTTGTTGTGTGCTGTAGTGAGCAGTGAGGCTATTTTTACGCCGTGTGTCCGTGAGTGACTAGTGCAGTTTTGGTGAAAGTGTCGTAGTGTAGTCTTGTTAATAGTGTTGCGATTATGGCTACGAAAAGGAAGAAAATTGTTTTATCAATAAAAGACAAGCTTGAGGCATTAAAAAGACTGGATAAAGGGGAAACGCTGCAGAAGGTGGCTGACCACTACGTCGGTCATCGCACAGTTGGAGATTGGAAGAAGAGACGATTAGAATTAGAAATATGGTGTTCCTCATGAGTTACTGAGACTGCTTTTAAAGATAGAAAAACTATGAAAAATAGTGATTATGAAAAAGTTAGCGAAGCGTTGTACATTTGGTTTACACAGTTCAGAGAGAAAGGGGTGCCTATTTCGGGACCTATCTTAAAAGAAAAGGCGTTGCAGTTTCAAAAAGAATTTAATGAAGGTGATGCAGATTTTACAGCAAGCGTTGGCTGGCTTGATAGATGGAAGAAGCGTTATGGAATCCGTCAGTTGAATATTTGCGGCAAGAAACTGTCATCAAACTTTCAAGAAATGGAGCAGTTTAAGAAAAAATTTCAAGACTTTGTTGAAATTGAAAGCTTAACAGGAGATCAAGTATTTAATTGTAATGAAACAGGCCTTAATTTCAAAATGTTACCGAGTAAGAGCCTTGCAGCTAGAACTGAAGCTGCAGCCCCTGGCTATAAACGTAGTAAAGAGAGAGTGACTATTTTAGCATGCAGTAATGCCACAGCAAACCATCAAATGGACCTGGCAATGATTGGAAAGTCCAAAAAACCTAGGGCTTTTAAAACCATTTCAAAACATGCTCTTCCGGTAAAATATTTCAATCAAAAAAGTGCATGGATGACTAGTGAAATTTTTAAGGAATGGTTTTTTAAAGAGTTTGTTCCTTCTACAGAGAAGTTTTTAAAAGACAACAACCTACCCAGAAAAGCAGTTTTACTGCTAGACAATGCCCCAACTCACCCTGATCCAGACGAACTTAGAGATGGGGACATAAAGGCTATGTTTTTGCCACCAAATGTGACTGCCATTTGTCAGCCTATGGACCAGGGTGTTTTGGAAACACTTAAACGAAACTATCGAAGAAAGTTTCTGTCAACAGTCATACAAGAAATTGAAGATGGGCAAAACTTGATTAAGAAGTTGAAAAGTATAAATTTGAAGGATGTCGCTTATTGGGCCGACGTCGGGGCACAAACAATTGCGAAGTCGTGGCATAAGCTGTTGGGCGAGGACGAAAATATGGCTGAAAGCATGCTGGATGAACTTCATGAAAGTATTTTGCCCTTGGTGCAACGTATCCCTGGATGTGATGATGCATCGTTGGATGAAATAAGGAATTGGCTTTCAGGAGACGACCAAAATGAAATAACTAACGAAGAAGTTGTAACACTTGTTAATAGCGATGATGTTGTTGAAGATCAAGACTCTGAAACTGTTGAGCCCCAAAAGATCACACACAAAGAAGGGGTTAAAGCTCTTGAAGCAGCCATTCAGTACGTTGAGCAGCAAGAGGAAGCCAGGGTTGTCGACATAATGATGCTCCAAAGATGGCGAGACTTGGCAGCAAAGAAGCGGGAATCATCAGGGAGGCAGTCGAAGATCACTAATTTTTTTCACTCATCATGAACTGAACTCTCACTTCCAACATTTCTGACAGTGTAAGTCAATTTTATTACGTACACATTAGTCTGATTCTATATTTATTTTTAGTAAATTTTTCTTGTTAAAATTTACTGAATTCTTAAACTTGAAGCGTGAAGTACTAAAGTAGGCGTAATTGTTTTCTCTTTTTTTGTAAGTGTATAACTTTAATATTGTTGCTTGTTCTCTAAAATGTTTTACTATAATTTTGTAATATAATTGTACAGTACTGTATTGTTTTCTCTATTGATTTGTTGTAAAATGTGATGTTTATTAATTACATTAA
Organism: Magicicada septendecula; assembly: GCA_034769895.1. NCBI lineage: Eukaryota > Metazoa > Arthropoda > Insecta > Hemiptera > Cicadidae > Magicicada > Magicicada septendecula. The sequence goes on from CM068372.1 coordinate 151,648,306, forward strand.
CAAAATTACAACGAAATTTTATGATAAATTTGCGTTTTATTTAACTCTCCCTATTATCCGCCATTCCAGCTTATCCGCCCTTCCGCCAGCCTGTTTATGGCGGATAACCGGGACTCTACTGTACTTTACTAAGTAGGTAGAAGCCTACGCAATTCCAAATCAGGAGGTTATCACTGTGGGAAAGGAGTTAGTTCACAACTTCTGTTGCCGTTATGGAGCCCCTATGGAAATCCATACGGATCAAGGGAGAAATTTTGAATCAGGAGTGTTTAAAGAATTATGGCGTCTACTCGGAATTCGAAAGACTAGGACAACGCCTCTGCATCCTCAGTCGGACGGGATGGTTGAGAGATTCAATAGGACACTTGAGCAGCATCGTTCGAAGGTTGTTGACAAGATCCCAAACAGAGAATCAATGATGTTGTGTATCTGATTCAACAGGAACGACAGCAAAAATTCAAGGTCGTCCACCTAGATCGCCTAGCTAAGTATTACTTCAGAGACGGTTTACCAGTTCGGGACGAACAGGCTTAAGGAGGGGGCAGTGTTACGACATAACAGAACAATCTACGTGTTTATCGAATGTTCCAGAGGGATCCGAAATGTAATGCCTGTGACGTACGTGCTTCTTGATGCATTTGCTAGGCGGTGCGAGAATTCGTGCAGCCGCTCTCACTGTGTCAAGGCCGCAATCAATTATGTCATAGTTAGAGGTAATGTGTAGTATGTGGAATAGTCTAGATTTTCGGCGGGCTATAAATACAATTACTCAGGGACTACATGTAAACATGTAGGATATTTCCAAAAGGAACAGCCTTACAGTATGACTAAAATTATTTAACAAACTAAAACCAGACAATATGATTAGATAAAACTTCCGGGCTGAGAGGCCGTGGTCGATTGCTTGATGTATTGGAGCTATACGTTTCGGCCGCACCACCGGTGGCCATCTTCAGTAGCTAAATTGTGTTCGATAGATGATACGCCGAACACGTCCCCAATGAACTGGGAACAAGCAACAGTGAGTTACGGCTACGATGCCTCTATTTATAAGTTTTTGGCCGCTTAAGGTGTATTACGCGGACCAATGAGAAGCCAGCTCGTCATTCTTGATTCTGATTGGCCATGGAAAATAAACCATGCCAGACACTATTTAAGGAGATGCTTTCTCCTCGCCGGTTCATAGCGATGGACGCATTCTTATGAATATGGATGGACTCCAGATGCAGGTGAGTGAAGTAACCCCGGACAGAAGACAACACGCGGGCTTCATCAAACATCACCCGGTGATCGTCGTGGGAAAGAGCGTGTTCAGCAACTGCGGACTTTTCCGGCTGGCCCAGGCGGCAGTATCTCCGATGTTCAGAGAGGCGCGTCCGGACACTACGCTTCGTGGTGCCTATGTAGACCTGGCCACACGTACAAGGAATACTGTACACCCCGCACGACGAGAGTGGATCCCTGGCGTCTTTCACCGGTCGCAGGAACTGTTGGATCTTTTTGGTTGGCTTGAAGATCGTCCTGACGCCCCGCTTACTCAGCAACCTGCCGATGCGATCAGTCACGCCACGGATGTAGGGCAAGACAGCAGAGCCAACAACCTCAGGCGACACCGACTCGTCCGGCCTACCAGATCTTCTCGGCCGGGCAGCTCTCCTAACCTCCGCAGCAGAATAGCCGTTGGACTGCAGTGCTTCCTCGAGATGCCGAAACTCATCTTCGAGATACTGGGGCTCACAGATTCTTTTTGCCCGGTCTACCAGAGTCTTCAGCACCGCTCTCTTCTGCCTAGGGTGATGATTGGAGGACTTGTGAAGATATCTGTCGGTGTGCGTTGGCTTCCTATAAACTTTATGTCTCAAGCTGCCATCGGTCCTTTTCAGGACCAACACATCCAGAAAAGCCAATTGTTCACCACTCTCGCGCTCCATCGTAAACTGTATGCGCGGGTGCACAGCGTTCAGATGTCCAAGGAAGCGTTCCAACTCCTCGTCCCCATGGCTCCAGACCACGAAAGTGTCGTCCACATACCGCAACCAACACTTCGGCTTGAGAGGCGCAGATGAAATTGCCAACTCTTCAAATTTCTCCATATAGAAGTTTGCAACCACAGGGCTGAGAGGACTTCCCATCGCGACGCCATCCAACTGCTCATAGAAGCCGCCATTCCACTGAAAGTAGGTCGTTGTTAGGACCTGCCGGAACAAAGCAGTGATGTCCGCCGAGAACAGGTCACCCAAATACCCCAAGACCTCCTGAACAGGAACCTTGGTGAAAAGAGAGACCACATCAAAACTCACGAGAATATCGCCAGGCTCCAGCACCAACTCCTGGATCCTCCGGAGGAAATCAGAAGAGTCCCGGACGAAAGAATCCGTCTGCTTGATGTGCGGCTTGAGCAATCCAGTAAGGTGCTTTGCCAAGTTGTAAGTAGGCGAGCCAATAGCACTGACGATGGGCCGCAGCGGAACGTCTTCCTTATGGATCTTCGGTAAACCATAGAGACGAGGGGGAAGGGCCTCCGAACACCGGACGGCCGTCTTCACATCAGGCGCCAGAGAAGATTGCTTAACCAAAGAATCCGTTTTTCTTAGAACAGTAGTACTCGGATCTTTGTTCAGCCTCCGATAAGTGGCCGGATCTAATAAACCTTCAATCTTCCGCTGGTAGTCTTCGGTGTTCAAGACCACAGTGGCGCTCCCCTTATCCGCAGGCACAATGACAATGGAGTCATCCCCTTTCAATTCTCTCAAGGCTCGCAACTCCGCCGACAGAAGATTACATTTTGGCGGAGCGGCCCTTCTAAGGGCTCTGGAAGCTTCCAATCTGATTTCATCTGCCTGGTCTCGGGGTAGTCCTCGGATCCGTGGCGTGACTGATCGCATCGGCAGGTTGCTGAGTAAGCGGGGCGTCAGGACGATCTTCAAGCCAACCAAAAAGATCCAACAGTTCCTGCGACCGGTGAAAGACGCCAGGGATCCACTCTCGTCGTGCGGGGTGTACAGTATTCCTTGTACGTGTGGCCAGGTCTACATAGGCACCACGAAGCGTAGTGTCCGGACGCGCCTCTCTGAACATCGGAGATACTGCCGCCTGGGCCAGCCGGAAAAGTCCGCAGTTGCTGAACACGCTCTTTCCCACGACGATCACCGGGTGATGTTTGTTGAAGCCCGCGTGTTGTCTTCTGTCCGGGGTTACTTCACTCGCCTGCATCTGGAGTCCATCCATATTCATAAGAATGCGTCCGTCGCTATGAACCGCCGAGGAGAAAGCATCTCCTTAAATAGTGTCTGGCATGGTTTATTTTCCATGGCCAATCAGAATCAAGAATGACGAGCTGGCTTCTCATTGGTCCGCGTGATACACCTTAAGCGGCCAAAAACTTATAAATAGAGGCATCGTAGCCGTAACTCACTGTTGCTTGTTCGCAGTTCATTGGGGACGTGTTCGGCGTATCATCTATCGAACACAATTTAGCTACTGAAGATGGCCACCGGTGGTGCGGCCGAAACGTATAGCTCCAATACATCAAGCAATCGACCACGGCCTCTCAGCCCGGAAGTTTTATCTAATCATATTGACACCGGCCGTGAAAGCCTACGTACTAAAATTAAGAACCTCTACGGGGAGGAGGTTTTCAAGAGAATTAAAAAGCTGGAGACGCTACGGAAGAAGAAAGCCAGTCTGCTGTGTTCCTTGGCCTTTTTACTTCGATGTAGAGACTCGGGAACCGTTCCTAGGTTCCTACGACAGAGACATATTTTTAACACGCCACAGGCCAATAGGATATACAGGAGAACAGAAAATGCCATGCTGCGTGAACGCATACACTACACGAGGAAAGAGCTGGCACTAAATGATCAAGATCTGTTGAAGCTGCATTTACATCTCAGCAGTTCCCTCCAACAACATGATTGGGAGATGTTGGATGGGCTTACATATAATGCCTTCGAGTCGTGTTATGCCAGTACCAGCCAGAGATAGCGTGACAAATTCGAGCGGTTTGGTTCCCAGAACATCGGGGGAAGAGTACTAGATCGTGACAGGATGGTTGTGAATTTATCGAACCGTCAACTAACACCACATGAGACCTCGGTGTTAGCCAAAGGTGAGAAGTTTGCAGTTACCCCGAAGACAGTACCGGTGGAGGAAATAGTTGCGAGCGTGGAGGCAGGCATCCGAGGACTACCCCGAGACCAGGCAGATGAAATCCGATTGGAAGCTTCCAGGGCCCTTAGAAGGGCCGCTCCGCCAAAATGTAATCTTCTGTCGGCGGAGTTGCGAGCCTTGAGAGAATTGAAAGGGGATGACTCCATTGTCATTGTGCCTGCGGATAAGGGGAGCGCCACTGTGGTCTTGAACACCGAAGACTACCAGCGGAAGATTGAAGGTTTATTAGATCCGGCCACTTATCGGAGGCTGAACAAAGATCCGACTACTACTGTTCTAAGAAAAACGGATTCTTTGGTTAAGCAATCTTCTCTGGCGCCTGATGTGAAGACGGCCGTCCGGTGTTCGGAGGCCCTTCCCCCTCGTCTCTATGGTTTACCAAAGATCCACAAGGAAGACGTTCCGCTGCGGCCCATCGTCAGTGCTATTGGCTCGCCTACTTACAACTTGGCAAAGCACCTTACTGGATTGCTCAAGCCGCACATCGGGCAGACGGATTCTTTCGTCCGGGACTCTTCTGATTTCCTCCGGAGGATCCAGGAGTTGGTGCTGGAGCCTGGCGATGTTCTCGTGAGTTTTGATGTGGTCTCTCTTTTCACCATGGTTCCTGTTCAGGAGGTCTTGGGGTATTTGGGTGACCTGTTCTCGGCGGACATCACTGCTTTGTTCCGGCAGGTCCTAACAACGACCTACTTTCAGTGGAATGGCGGCTTCTATGAGCAGTTGGATGGCGTCGCGATGGGAAGTCCTCTCAGCCCTGTGGTTGCAAACTTCTATATGGAGAAATTTGAAGAGTTGGCAATTTCATCTGCGCCTCTCAAGCCGAAGTGTTGGTTGCGGTATGTGGACGACACTTTCGTGGTCTGGAGCCATGGGGACGAGGAGTTGGAACGCTTCCTTGGACATCTGAACGCTGTGCACCCGCGCATACAGTTTACGATGGAGCGCGAGAGTGGTGAACAATTGGCTTTTCTGGATGTGTTGGTCCTGAAAAGGACCGATGGCAGCTTGGGACATAAAGTTTATAGGAAGCCAACGCACACCGACAGATATCTTCACAAGTCCTCCAATCATCACCCTAGGCAGAAGAGAGCGGTGCTGAAGAGAGTCTTCGGTAGACCGGGCAAAAACAATCTGTGAGCCCCAGTATCTCGAAGATGAGTTTCGGCATCTCGAGGAAGCACTGCAGTCCAACGGCTATTCTGCTGCGGAGGTTAGGAGAGCTGCCCGGCCGAGAAGATCTGGTAGGCCGGACGAGTCGGTGTCGCCTGAGGTTGTTGGCTCTGCTGTCTTGCCCTACATCCGTGGCGTGACTGATCGCATCGGCAGGTTGCTGAGTAAGCGGGGCGTCATGACGATCTTCAAGCCAACCAAAAAGATCCAACAGTTCCTGCGACCGGTGAAAGACGCCAGGGATCCACTCTCGTCGTGCGGGGTGTACAGTATTCCTTGTACGTGTGGCCAGGTCTACATAGGCACTACGAAGCGTAGTGTCCGGACGCGCCTCTCTGAACATCGGAGATAGTGCCGCCTGGGCCAGCCGGAAAAGTCCGCAGTTGCTGAACACGCTCTTTCCCACGACGATCACCGGGTGATGTTTTATGAAGCCCGCGTGTTGTCTTCTGTCCGGGGTTACTTCACTCGCCTGCATCTGGAGTGCATCCATATTCATAAGAATGCGTCCGTCGCTATGAACCGCCGAGGAGAAAGCATCTCCTTAAATAGTGTCTGGCATGGTTTATTTTCCATGGCCAATCAGAATCAAGAATGACGAGCTGGCTTCTCATTGGTCCGCGTGATACACCTTAAGCGGCCAAAAACTTATAAATAGAGGCATCGTAGCCGTAACTCACTGTTGCTTGTTCGCAGTTCATTGGGGACGTGTTCGGCGTATCATCTATCGAACACAATTTAGCTACTGAAGATGGCCACCGGTGGTGCGGCCGAAACGTATAGCTCCAATACATCAAGCAATCGACCACGGCCTCTCAGCCCGGAAGTTTTATCTAATCATATTGACACCGGCCGTGAAAGCCTACGTACTAAAATTAAGAACCTCTACGGGGAGGAGGTTTTCAAGAGAATTAAAAAGCTGGAGACGCTACGGAAGAAGAAAGCCAGTCTGCTGTGTTCCTTGGCCTTTTTACTTCGATGTAGAGACTCGGGAACCGTTCCTAGGTTCCTACGACAGAGACATATTTTTAACACGCCACAGGCCAATAGGATATACAGGAGAACAGAAAATGCCATGCAGCGTGAACGCATACACTACACGAGGAAAGAGCTGGCACTAAATGATCAAGAACTGTTGAAGCTGCATTTACATCTCAGCAGTTCCCCCCAACAACATGATTGGGAGATGTTGGATGGGCTTACATATAATGCCTTCGAGTCGTGTTATGCCAGGACCAGCCAGAGACAGCGTGACAAATTCGAGCGGTTTGGTTCCCAGAACATCGGGGGAAGAGTATTAGATCGTGACAGGATTGTTGTGAATTTATCGAACCGTCAACTAACACCACATGATACCTCGGTGTTAGCCAAAGGTGAGAAGTTTGCAGTTACCCCGAAGACAGTACCGGTGGAGGAAATAGTTGCGAGCGTGGAGGCAGGCATCCGAGGACTACCCCGAGACCAGGCAGATGAAATCCGATTGGAAGCTTCCAGGGCCCTTAGAAGGGCCGCTCCGCCAAAATGTAATCTTCTGTCGGCGGAGTTGCGAGCCTTGAGAGAATTGAAAGGGGATGACTCCATTGTCATTGTGCCTGCGGATAAGGGGAGCGCCACTGTGGTCTTGAACACCGAAGACTACCAGCGGAAGATTGAAGGTTTATTAGATCCGGCCACTTATCGGAGGCTGAACAAAGATCCGACTACTACTGTTCTAAGAAAAACGGATTCTTTGGTTAAGCAATCTTCTCTGGCGCCTGATGTGAAGACGGCCGTCCGGTGTTCGGAGGCCCTTCCCCCTCGTCTCTATGGTTTACCAAAGATCCACAAGGAAGACGTTCCGCTGCGGCCCATCGTCAGTGCTATTGGCTCGCCTACTTACAACTTGGCAAAGCACCTTACTGGATTGCTCAAGCCGCACATCGGGCAGACGGATTCTTTCGTCCGGGACTCTTCTGATTTCCTCCGGAGGATCCAGGAGTTGGTGCTGGAGCCTGGCGATGTTCTCGTGAGTTTTGATGTGGTCTCTCTTTTCACCATGGTTCCTGTTCAGGAGGTCTTGGGGTATTTGGGTGACCTGTTCTCGGCGGACATCACTGCTTTGTTCCGGCAGGTCCTAACAACGACCTACTTTCAGTGGAATGGCGGCTTCTATGAACAGTTGGATGGCGTCGCGATGGGAAGTCCTCTCAGCCCTGTGGTTGCAAACTTCTATATGGAGAAATCTGAAGAGTTGGCAATTTCATCTGCGCCTCTCAAGCCGAAGTGTTGGTTGCGGTATGTGGACGACACTTTCGTGGTCTGGAGCCATGGGGACGAGGAGTTGGAACGCTTCCTTGGACATCTGAACGCTGTGCACCCGCGCATACAGTTTACGATGGAGCGCGAGAGTGGTGAACAATTGGCTTTTCTGGATGTGTTGGTCCTGAAAAGGACCGATGGCAGCTTGGGACATAAAGTTTATAGGAAGCCAACGCACACCGACAGATATCTTCACAAGTCCTCCAATCATCACCCTAGGCAGAAGAGAGCGGTGCTGAAGAGAGTCTTCGGTAGACCGGGCAAAAACAATCTGTGAGCCCCAGTATCTCGAAGATGAGTTTCGGCATCTCGAGGAAGCACTGCAGTCCAATGGCTATTCTGCTGCGGAGGTTAGGAGAGCTGCCCGGCCGAGAAGATCTGGTAGGCCGGACGAGTCGGTGTCGCCTGAGGTTGTTGGCTCTGCTGTCTTGCCCTACATCCGTGGCGTGACTGATCGCATCGGCAGGTTGCTGAGTAAGCGGGGCGTCAGGACGATCTTCAAGCCAACCAAAAAGATCCAACAGTTCCTGCGACCGGTGAAAGACGCCAGGGATCCACTCTCGTCGTGCGGGGTGTACAGTATTCCTTGTACGTGTGGCCAGGTCTACATAGGCACCACGAAGCGTAGTGTCCGGACGCGCCTCTCTGAACATCGGAGATACTGCAGCCTGGGCCAGCCGGAAAAGTCCGCAGTTGCTGAACACGCTCTTTCCCACGACGATCACCGGGTGATGTTTGATGAAGCCCGCGTGTTGTCTTCTGTCCGGGGTTACTTCACTCGCCTGCATCTGGAGTGCATCCATATTCATAAGAATGCGTCCGTCGCTATGAACCGCCGAGGAGAAAGCATCTCCTTAAATAGTGTCTGGCATGGTTTATTTTCCATGGCCAATCAGAATCAAGAATGACGAGCTGGCTTCTCATTGGTCCGCGTGATACACCTTAAGCGGCCAAAAACTTATAAATAGAGGCATCGTAGCCATAACTCACTGTTGCTTGTTCCCAGTTCATTGGGGACGTGTTCGGCGTATCATCTATCGAACACAATTTAGCTACTGAAGATGGCCACCGGTGGTGCGGCCGAAACGTATAGCTCCAATACATCAAGCAATCGACCACGGCCTCTCAGCCCGGAAGTTTTATCTAATCATATTGACACCGGCCGTGAAAGCCTACGTACTAAAACCAGACAACTTTACAAAATCCTAAAATAGAAATTTATTGCATTTGACTACATCAATGGAATCTGTTGACAAAATTTAAATATTTACTTGAACAAATTCTATTTTAAATAGAATTTAAATGACCTTAATATATAAAAAAAGAACAATACTATATTACTTAAATACAGTAAACCCTCGATTTAACGGACCTCGGTTTAACGGACTTTGGAAAAAAAAAACTGAAACATCAAAGCATGATAATGTTTTTAGGCTTTTGAAACGTATAATGTGCATAAACTGCAGACTCTCCTGTTCTGGCGATATTGCTTGGCTATCGCAGCATTCTTTCATTTCTTTTCTTCTTTATTAATATAGATTATTAAACTTTCACTTGTGAAACTTACTTTGTTTCCTCCCATACGTGTTTCGGCGTGATGTGCGCCTTCGTCAGCGGTGTGAGACAAACTGCCAGTAACTTGTAACAGTTTTAGTTGGTGGTTGAGTGGGGGTGTTGTGTGGTGGAAAGGAATTGGGGTGGGGATCCGAATTATTGTTTGTTTTATGTATAATTGTGGCAAAGAGTGTGTGCGGTTTATAGTGTAATTGGTCGTTAAGTATGCAGTTTGGTTGTGTTGTGTAGTGTTTGTATATTTCATATTGTTCTGCAGTGTTAAGTTTACGACTTTTAGGTAAGTAGTGTAATATCTCAAGATTAGTATGTATATTGGTGTAGCTGTGGTTTTTTGTGTGTATGTGTGTGGCGAATGCAGAATGTACGTTGTTGCTGGATAGAGCTTACTCTGAACACATAAAAGCTAATTAATAACTAATTAATAATCTATATTAATTTAGTGCTGTGAAAAAAGAAGATGAACTATCAAAACAACTTTTCTTCTTGTTTCTTGTTTTGAAACACGCAAATTTTCTCATCTTCAATTGTATTTGATAAGAACAGAGTATTCACCAAGAATTCATTTAATTCTTCACGACCCCTGTCTTTGCGTTGTCGTTGACGCAGGCGTCGCACACGTTCAGTGGAAGACATCACGACGACTAACACTGAACAATATACACTGATATGCATCTTTCACTGTGAAATATTCGTCCATCGGCTATAATACAGCAAGCATTACAGTGGCACGTAATTTTTCATTTCTCGTAATCTTTACTGTTGCAGATTTGGTTCCCTTTTGGTCCACCATAAATATACGTAAATAAAAAATACGGGCGTTTCATCGGCATTTCCCATGTGTTCAATTAATGAATGACAAACCGCTGATACTGTAGGAGTTTTTCTTCGTAGTCACTTGGTAGTTTTAGCGCAATTGATGTACGTCATTTAAGCTCAAATCCATTTCGCCGCATCATTCGTCTTATACACCCGAAGCTGGCTTTGAAACCGGAGACTTTTAATTCTTCTGCGATTTCTAAAGCTTTTAATTTTAAAACATGTCTAGTGACAGGGAGTCCTTGCCTTCTTAAAAGCCGTACGTATTCACAGATGCTGGACTCTACTGATACAAAACGCCCAACTTGAGGTCCCGCGAATGCTCGTCACGCAGTATTTGCATTTAAGTCGTCCTTCTGTTTTCTCCATCATCGAATACAGGATTCATCAATATCGAATTTCCTTGCGGCTTCGCGATTGCATGTTTTTTCTACATTTTGTATCACAATTAATTTATAATTCGCATCGTATGGGTTACGTTTAATTTGATTTGACTGTGTGCCTTTAGTCTCCACAATATCACTCATACCGCAAACGCACTACAAAAACGCATAATGAAAACAAAGTACAGATAAGCAATGTTGTCGCTGTTACAATAGAAAACCACACTGGCAGTTTACCCGTTATTTAGAAACATGTTACTTACACCCCCTCTACTCATCCTTTGTCTTGCTGCCTACAGACGGGTGCGAGCACGCGCGCGCACGAACGCACTTACACTTTATCTTCCTATTCTTTCTTCAGTTTGCTGTTAAAATATTCGGTTGTACTCATAAATCATAACACCAGAGTTAACTACAGCCAGGCAAACTGCTGTTGCTTAGGCAGTAAACAACTCATAGATACCAAAAGCGTTCGTCCCGCCAGAAGTCAGGTATAACTTTGAATTTCGTTAGCGCGCGAATGCAAGCCACAGGCCAAATTAGCGACCATGTTTTTAGGAGAAAAAGTGCAGCTTGTATTCGGAACAATACGGTATTTGCATGATATTAATAGTATTAAAATTTCAAGTGTTATAGGCCTATTTGATTTAAATATATCCTCAAAAAATAAAATTTGAGATTTAACGGACTTTCGATTTTACGGACACCCCTCAGCCCCAATTAGTCCGTTAAATCAAGGGTTTACTGTAAATTGTGTTGTTTTCTCTTCATTTCTCTTTTTAAATATTTAAATAAAGAAATCCACTTCAGTTTTGTGACACATGCAAATAATATAAAACATATCGTATTTACAAACAAGGATCAGGGACACCTACAGTTTTTGTCAGCACTTTATAACTAATTTCTTAATGGTTCGTATATTAGCACGACCAATTTATAAATGTGATTAATTTTCAAACTTACCAACATAACTCAATAACACAGGTAAAAATATAAGTCCATGAAGAGCACCAAACAAGACAATTCCCAAGTACATTCTGAAGTAGAAAACATGAAATATCTGTGATCTTGCAAAAGCCAATACGATGATTCCTCCAAATTTGGTAAGCGTTATGCCAGAGAATACCTGTAATATACTCATCATCATCAAATCACAGTCAATCACATAAAAAATTAATTAATTAATCCATTATTTCATATTTTAAGGCAAGTTAATATCAGGTTAAAACATTAATTATTAATGTACATTTTATAGGCCTCTGTATGTTTTAAAATAAAGGTCTAGAAAAATTTCTGGCCAAGTTGGGAAGAATGTCAGTAAACACAGAAAACTATAATAGGCCTATAGATATTTAAAAAAAATCATGCCCAGTTACATAATAAATGCATATAAATCAGATTTAGTGACTGCTTATTCAATCAGAGATCAACATGCTTATTTTATTACAGAAGCTGTCATGGCCTCTGAAAAAGATTAATTTCTGGGCTGTTGGATCGTGGTCAATATGGGTCATACTCACTGGTGTTGCCATAACTAGACATTTCGATCTCGATTGTTATTATTCCAGCTGACAAGGGGAGCGCTACAGTAGTCATGGACACCGATGACTACCACAGGAAGATTGGTGAGTTGTTGTATCCTGATATTTACAAACAACTGAAAAGGGCTCTATGGCTTCGGCCCTTAAAAGGACCATTTGCTGGTGAAGCAATCTTCCATGGTGCCTGAAGTGAAGGCTGCCGTCCAATGCTGTGAGGCTGTGTCCCCTCGTTTCTATGGGCTTCCAAAAATATACAAACCCACCATCTTGCTTAGACCCATCATCACCACCACTGGTTCAGCTACATACACATACATCTCAGTTAAACACCTTACTGGGCTCCTCAAGCCACACATCAGCAGACGGAATCTTTTGTATGACATTCTGCATATTTCCTTCAGAAGCTCGGGAGTCTGCAGTTGAATCTTGGCAATGTGATGGTCAGTTCAATATCGTTTTGACTGTGAGAAACTGCTTCACTGTCCCCACAAAAACAACAACCGAAATACTAAAATACACAAAGCCCTTGCAGAAGTTTTCTAAGCCCAGGAATGTTTAAGCGACCGTGACAAGCACAGGTTAGGCCAGGGTGAGGTTACATTCAAAGTCGATTTGTTAATGATACACTCATAGTATATATAAAACAAAACACAACAAGGCTTTGAGCAATGGTTATATATTCTTATAATGATTCATTATTTGCTTTTGAATACTATTAAATCCAGTTAAAATTTCATGAAATTAAATTAAATACAGTCAAACAATGCCAGCACTTTTTTCTTTTTATAACTGCTTAAACATGTATTTTTTAGAAATTAACCATATACATTCACACCCTCACTTTCTACAAATTTTTATTTGTCCCAACGCTTTATTTGCTTATATAGATATAAAATAGGCACAGCCCCTTGCCTACCTTCTTTGGTGAAAATATCTATATCAAACGAGGTTATGTTGTTGAAGCACCCTCTCATGCTGTCGATTCAGATTATATTTCATACTCTGCCATTGCAATACGATTAAGTGAAATTCTTTAACAGCTGACATAATGGGTGATATCAGGTGGCATGATGGGATAACCTCGATTCCACAATGAATTTCACATCTTAAAATATAAATATACTTCCTGCTAAACAAATTTTTTTCTTAATAATTTTTATTTAATGTTTTGCAATTTTGACTGGATTGAGCACTTAAAAATGATTAACACTGAGAATATTGTACTAGTGAGCCCATATTCATTTAACATAAAACAAGTCCAAGTTAAAGTTTTTGTCACCAAACATTTTCCCAAAATTTCTTTCTCACTGCCAAAATTAGTTTATTGACTCAAAAAATTTAGAACGTTTATTCTGGGTTCTGAGTTCAGAAATACAGCTGTGTGCTACTAGCTGTGTAGTTCAAAACATGGCAGCCCATACTTTTACACGCACTTTTTGACTGCTGAGTCTTTTATTGACATGATATTTCATCAGATTTGATTTGTAAAATGTTGTTCTTTACCACGTACATGTTCCCAAAACACAATATTGAAGTTTTACATGTTTGAAACTACATTATCTATAATATAATTGGTTGCAGACGTGTTAGGTTCAACAGCAGGCTAGGGACTGTGGTGGGGCAAAGTATGTGATCATATATCTCACTTGTGCAAGCACCTGCCTTTTGTGTTGGCAATGTTCATACAAATCTTTACTTTTATCATCTTCCACTGATCTTCAGCCAAACTAATTTTTACATACACTTTAGTGGTTTCTTTCTCACATATACACCAAAAGGTTTATACTGTATCCCATTAATCAATATATTCTTAGCTTCCGTCGCTTCAAATTATATATTACATTTTTGATACATAAGTACGGGCACTTTTTGAATAGCGTTCTGTACTGTTATAGCCCATGCAGGAGGTGCTGGGCTTCATCGTGACCTGTTCCCAGCAGACATTACATCTCTGGTCTGGCATGTGCTCATCACTACCTACTTCCAGTGGAATGGCGGTTCCCAACAGACTGACAGAGTTGCAATGGGTATCCACTCAGCCCTGTGGTCACAAACTTTTTATAAGGTGAACGTCTTGTGTGCTGTGTCTAAGAACAAGGTTTTTCTTCAAGGGAAATACCATTACAGGACAAACCTATCTCGATATGCTTCAACAGTGGCTCTTCCCGATATTGCAAGCAGATTCAGATGATTTCATTTTACAAACCACTGGAGCACTCCACATTGGCACCAGATGGTTCAAGCTTTTTTGAATGAAAAAGTGCCCCTATGATGGATTGGTCAGAAGGGGGCCCAAGATCTTGGTCTTTGTGCTTGGTCTGTGGGATCTCCAGTCTCACTGTATGTAATTTTTTTCTTGTGGGGATATGTAAAATATAGTTTTCTCATACCGCTACCCAACACTACACACCTCAATGACCTTAAATGTCGAATAACAACAGCAATCAACTCAGTGGATTGTGACATGTTGCTACGTGTCTGGGAAAATCCTCATATTGTCTTGATGTTGTCCATGCTGCAATTGGTGGCCACACTGAACACTTGTAAGCCAGGAAATAAAACTTGATTATGAGTAGAATACTTGTGATTTGGTTGGAATTTTAAATTAGTTTTCCTTAATAAAATATTGCATTATGAAACTGGTTCATCTTTTTGAATAACCCTGTAAGTCTCATACGAACACACACTAAAGAATGTAATGATACAGTAACATGCCATATACAGTAAACTCAGGTTAGAGTTATGTATCAGACACAGAATTTTGTTCTGTGCTTATCCAACTGATAAGCAATTTACTGTATACACAGTTTTGTAACATGTAGATATACAATTTTGTTGTGTTCTGTTACACATCTATGACAGCAAAAGTATTGTCTGTTGCCCGCTCAATAGCTACTGAATATTATGCTACTGACACTTTAGTTTGACTAATAAAGTTTAGTTATGACTAATGGGCATTTTAGTACCTTAAGTAAGTAAATCAGATGATCACAATTTAGTATTCATAAAGACAGCATTTTAAAATAAATTAATCATAAAATTTCCAAATTATTTCAATAATGTAACAAAAAAGTTACGCACTGAGCTTCCCATATTGGTGAGTGCATCAGACGCCCTGAGAATTCTAGTTTCTTTGAATGACATTGTAAATGAATGAACAATATGGCTACAGAATTCAACAGCTATTCCAATCGCCTGAAACAAGAAATACAAAATTTTATTAAAAAATGTTTCTTTTTCTTCCACATTTACATATTATATTTTTTAATATGTATGTCTTCAAAAAGACACTTTTCAGTTTGTATTTACAGCAGTGGGTTCATTATTAACATTCAGAAACAACTGACTGAACTCAACATCTTTTCAAATACCAAAATAACAGAAAATTTGAAAAGACACAAACAAAATGAATAAGTGTAACAATTTAATTCCTGGAATGCCTAAAGCGTAGCACAATGGTGGTGGTAAGCCACATGACCATTTGCATTTAAGCATGATCTGACATGTAACTTGCGCTCGCTTGGGTAACAGACCAGCTAACTCAGTTTTTGTGGAGTAACAGAAGAAATAACACATGTGCATTGTGCTGTTGGCAGATAATGAGTGACAGCAACCTGGAACAGCGGATTGTTATAAAAAATTGTGTATGAAAATTGTCAAAAATACAAGTGAAACTTTCTGCAAAGAACAGGCTTCTGATGAAATGGTGAATCTAGTGTTTCTGAACGGCATAAAGAGATGTGGCATAAAATGGTTTAAAGAGACGCGGGAACATGTCCATGATGACACAAGATGTGCAGCTAAAAATGCAAAGAGCAGATGCAAATGTGGACACTCAGATTAAAGACTGAATATGCAAGTGATTCCAGAAGAACAGAACATTGTAGCAGTGCGGCAGATTCTAACAGATTTGGGAACCGCAAAGATAGTAACTTAGCTCTTTACAGAAGATCAGAAAAAACATCGTCTTTAAATTTCATCCAATCTTTTGAAGAATGAAGAGGTGTCTTATAGAGTTAATACTGGTGATGAAACATGGTGTTTTCAGTACGATCTAGAAACAGCATGCAGTGGAAACAAAGAATTCACTTCACCTGTAGAAAGCATGTGTCTCATTCTTAGTTGAAAACCATGGAGGGTTTTTTCTTAATCGCAGGGGGATCACTGTGAGTTCACAGAAAATGGTACAATGTCAACCAACTGTTACTTGGAAATACTGAAAATGTTTAAAGGGGATCTGTTCGGAAACAAACACTGGAAGTCTGGCCTCAGAAACGGACTCTCCACCATGATAATGCTCCTGTACATAACACATATAAGCATTGCACAAGTTCCTAACTTAGAAATCCATTCCAAAATTTTACTAACCACTTTATTCCCCTAACTTAGCATCCTACAAGTATCAGCTGTTTCCAAAATTTAAAATGCATAAAAAGATATAGACTTCATGACATTCCAGAAAATGAGTTTCAGGAATGTTTCTGGCAGTGGTGCAAAAGTGTCTAGAAAAAGGATCTTCACAATGGGACTACTTTGAAGGTGACACCAGCTGCTGGTGTATTAGTAAGCAAACAATTATTTGCTTATAATTATATACAATTATATTATAATAAGTTATTTTTTTACATCACACTGAATCAATAATATAATTTATTATTGAATAACTAACTGATTTCAGTTCATGTGTACCAAAATGTTCTACACTGTAGAGAAACAAATACCTGTACTATAAAAACTTCAATTGTTATTCAGAAAGCAAAATTAATAAAAAATGAAACAACAAAATTCTAATGACAAAAAGAGTAAAACAAATAAATGATTGTACACATATAATATTCCAATTTACTACAAAATGTGAGAGAGAGAGAGAGAGAGAGAGAGAGAGAGAGAGAGAGAGAGAGAGAGAGAGAGAGAGAGAGAGAGACTCTCTCTCACTTATAATAACTTATTATAAACTTAAAATAAAAAAACACTGAAATGATACAAACCATGACAAGATTGACTAACGAAACTGCGTTAAGTGTTACACCCCAGAAATACATGAGGCCTCCAATGTTCACAATAATCATAGTGATTGTAACTACAACCACTACAGAATTCCAGAGGTCTAATCCCATTAGTAGGAACGTGACAAGAAATACTGCCAACAGCGATATGCTGATACTCTTCAATGTGTCAGGCCACATTGTCAAATACTGCTCAAAAAACACGTAGAATACACTGTAAAAAAAAACATTACCATTCAGTTTTCAATTACAATATCAATCACATTTTTGTAATACTTTGATGCCAAGCCTTTAAAACAGCCATCTTTTGCCCAGGCTGGACATCTTTGCATATATTCGAAATTCTGTGGGTTCTAAACTATGCAGGAAAAATATAAGTCATTTATATTTTCATAAAGATCTAAATTGTCTTGTTCAAAATGATGTGTGGTGTATTTGATTTTGGTGTCTATGTTGCCTGTAATTGCTTTTCAAAAAAACAATGTTTTGAGAAAAGTAAAAGATTGTACACTTGTAGTTACTAAAACCTCTCAGTTGTATTATTATTATTATGTTATAAATACTGTTATAACAGTTGCAGAAATCACTGAAGTGGTGTAAATAAAATAACTGAACACAAGTTAAATTGTTATTACAACTTGAATGACTCTTTAAACAAACCAACCAATAATAAGCACTCATCTACAACAATTCTTCAGTATTATGATTATCTAGCACACACTAACCAAATCACAACTAATATTACATATTATCACTTTGCCGTGTAGTACACAAACTGACACTCCCACTGGGATTTTGCTCTACCATACAGCCAGCAGGAACAATGAAAACTTATGCATTAATGTTGTTCCAGTAAGCTGTAGCATAAGCGGGAGAAATGGGGGTACACGTCAAGTCCAGAAACTGAAAGAACATTCCAGAATGATTCCAGCCATCACACAACAATATGTGTTCAACATCATAGTGCTACTCTGCCTGGGTGCCTATCTCATGGGTGTCAGCCCTTTCACCCCAAAATGGCAAATCCCCTTGTATTTAGTCTTACATTTGACTCTGGAACCTCCTCACACATTTCCAGAGCTCTTCCTCCAAACACCTCTTCTTAAATTCCATTTTGTTTTCCCAGCCTGCTTCCAATCTCTCCATATGTCTCATCAGCAAACTCTGTCATTCCTGCAACTAATCTGTTCCCTACATTTTATTTACTTTTATTTTTAACCAATTAGTCTTCTCCAGAAGTATGTATTAATCATGTATGTCTTAAGACACATTTATAAATCTGTCACTTTAATTTTCTCCAGTTCTTCATATAACCCTCATAACACAGAAACTTTTACTAATTTCTAAGTTTAAATATATAAATTCATGTCAACAAAAAAGGCTTCCATCATGTCAACAATACATTGTTACGTAATGCGGAAAAAGTGTTACATAATACGGAACATTCTATAAGTATCTTGAATATTCCAGGTTGTAATATGTGTGTGTGTGTGTGTGTGTGTGTGTACATAATGCTGATACTTTACAGTGAAGGGCAACTACATGTCAACTATCAAGTCTATACCGGACCATACTGATAACCGCAGTGTGTTCAAGGACACTGTTTCTAGTGGATTCTCGAGAGCGCCTGTTTGTTTAACAAAGTGAGAGATTATTCTGGCAATCAGCGGGGTATAAATACAGCCATTTAGCAATGGTCAAGTTAGTTATTGTCGGGCGATTACACAGTGCGTTAAGTGGTGATACACATAGTGCGGTTTGAAGTATTGTGGCGCAGTGTTACGTGTTTTATAATTGTGCGAGACAATTGTAATACAATTGTGTTTTATATCAGTTAACATTTTTATTGGATGTGAACAATTTTTATTTGATTTGTTGTAAGAGACTGTCTTGTTAATTACAAATTGTTTAATTGTGATAATTAAAGCTGGTGATTAGTGATGTAACTGGTGTCCTGTACTTTGTTTTCCACTGTACCATACGATGATCAGTAGACTGTCGCAACAATATAAATTACCTTCCAAAAAAAGGCTCTTTCCTCTATCACTATTCTTGTTTTTATATCTTCCTTACTCCTTTCATCCCACGTCAGCTTACTTCCAAAACAGAAAACTTCATCAATTACTTGTAACGGGACAGATTTGAAGGGGTTTTCTTTATTAAGAGTTAATGGTAGAAGTACGTTACCCATATGGGGCCTCAGTTTTTAACAGCAGACTTTCCCATAGGGAACGCCCAGTTGCACTTTTGTACAGAAAGCTTGTCAACAGGCACCGATTCCTGATGCTCTGGAATGTGAAAGCGTGCGGACATGCATGCCCGTACAGATGAATAATCACGAACTTTTTAACAAGCCCCAGGTCGGATGGGTTTCGGCCAGCTACGGTAGACTCGCGCTCAGAAAAGAGAACAAGGAGGAGAGATCACGTGGCGCCTTTTAACCAATCATGGAGCAAGTTGTCGCTCCAGATAACTTGTTAAGCCATATTGGACGCGTGGTGTTCAGCGTCTGTCGTCTTACAGTAATCAAACCGGCCGGTTGAACGTAAAAGGCTCGCAAGCCAAAAATCTATTAAAACTTTAAAATGTGGTTTAAATTATAATTTAAAGTGGCATAAAAATTGTGAGAACTAATTTAGGACACTTCAGTGAATAAATACACCGAGTACAACATGTCGACCAGAACGTACAGAGAAGTAACAGTGCAACTTTCTTCTTAAATTATTTTTTTTCATAATTATGTTAAATTTTATAAAGCGCTCAATCTAAAGAAAAGGTGAATTTAAATAATGTATGAATGAGTGTATGAGCAATTACTGGGTTGTCTTTATTTACTTTAAGTAATTATTAAGTAATAGTTAATAAATTGATAAGAAAAAATGCTAAATTTTGTGTGTTTATGTTAAATGGGGTCTCGGCCTCAAAGCTAAAATCTGTCGGATTAGAGTTCTGAAGATTATAATCAAACGAAGTTCTATTATTGTTTCATGAGAATGCTTAATAAAATGTTTAATAAAAGCTGAGTTAGTTAACAAGAAATAAGAGTCGAGTTCTTTAATAAAACATAACCCTAAATCACTTATAGGTAACAAGTTCACATGAAGACTCTGAGACCCGATGCAGGTAAGGGATTTGTGAATATTTATTAAATATTATTTTGTGAAAAAATCAGTAAGTTCTCAATGGCGCGCCAGAACAGGGGCAGTTTGTACAAATTCAAATTTTGTACAGACCATGTCTACTCGTAAATAAGTGATTTAGTGGTTAAGGCAGAGTACGTAAAAAATTACGAAAAACAATGTCCTGTTAGAGTATGTTATACATAAGTAATACCTATACTATTGAATAATACTTAATGAATGTAAAATAAAGATTGTTAAAATATACGATAATTTCATAATTTAAAAAAGCAGGAAATAATGAAAATAATATAAGTGAAATAATTAATTTTAATGAATCAGCTGTCACGAGTGACCTGGGAGTTCATTCAACTCCGAATGTGGGTCAAGAAAATAAAATCACAGAATTAAGTATTACAGACGAATCAAACGTCACAGATGATTCGGGGATTCAAATAACCCCAAAATTAACTAAGGAAAGTAATCAACCTAAAAAGAATATGATGAAATATTTGTGTAGCACGCTGTGCAGTCTAAATAATAAATTTGATAAATTAAGCAGTGATGTTAGTGAACTGAAAGAACACAATAAAGAAATAAAAAGTAATTTCAATGCTAAATTTGATGAAGTAAACAGTCGTTTTGACGTTAGTGATATTAAAATGAATGAACAGAATAGTAAATTTGATGAAATTAGAAACGAAATTAAACAACAGAATTTTAATTTTAATAAGCAAATGAACGAAATTAATACACGTTGTGATAATATGACAGCACAGATAATAGAATCAATAAGTAACAATTGCGAGAAGAAGATTAACGAAATGAATAAAAATTTAGACAGGAAATTAAGTCAGATAATAAATAAGAAGTTAGGTAACAGTGTTAGAGATCTTACAAATAATAATAATGGTAAAATAGTGGAAGTGGTAGCGTTAGAGAATAAAATATTAAATAGTGATGATAATGATGACAGTGTAGTGGGGGTAGAAAATGGTAGAGAGACAGACCAATTAAACGAAAATAAAGACGATAAGGTAAGTGGGGTTGAGAATTATGATGATATAATTAAAAATAGTGGTAAAATAGTTGAAAACGGGGTATTTAAAGGTGATATAATGAAAATAAATTGTGATGATGATAATATAGAGATAGTAATTGAGAGTGAGAGAGTAATGGGAGTAGGGGGTGGTAAAAGGGTAGAAACAAGTGTTTATAAGTTAGAGAGAGAGAGTGTGAAGAGAGTTATTTTGTGGATATGGGGCAGAGGGTAAATTTTCCCCGGGTTTATCGTGAACCAAGGTGTTCACTGTTATTATTGAAGGGCAAGAGTCCCTTATTATTGGAAGACATGAGGTCTTCGAGTTGTTCCCTGAAATTTTGTGATGATTTAGCGCCTTCTGCATGGGTTAGTAGAGAAAGTGTGATATGCCATTATGGTGGGAGATATTTTGAGAGGGAGTGGTATTTAGATGGGGAGATAGAGTTGTTTAAGGTTGGTAGAAAGTATAAAGAATTAGTAGAAAGGTTAGATGTAGAGAGAGCTGGTAATTATATTGAGTACTTACTTTGTGTTGAATCTGATATAGCAACAGTAGTTGATGATAATGTAACTTACCTGACTTTAACAGAAAATACTAAAGGAGAAATTATCATACCCAATGTCGACAGGAATTTTGAAATAATAGTATGCAATAATATTTGTAGTCACTATATTGATACAATGGAAAAAAGTAATGATGATGACTATTATGATTATAATAGCAATATATCTTTAATTGTAAATGAATGGTGTAGTCGTAAGATCAGGTCATTATTCAATGATGGTGGTTAAACAGTTGCTGTTTATGAACATTTAATTATGTGAATAGTGTGGTTTCGACATGGACTGTATTGTGAAATGATTTATGGTAAATGATAACAGATAACAATTTGGATTGTATATTTTTTTGTGTGTTGATGTCAAATGTATTTGTGTAGTACATTAGGTTGTAACTTGTATCTTATGTAAACACTGTATGTATGTGATAGGTTATTATGATTTAATAATAACTATAACATTTTTCAGACTAAATAAATGATGAGAGTAATTGTGAAATTTTAAACTGATTGAATTAAATAATTGGAGAGTAATTAATTAATAAATGTTGCATAAATGAACTTTGATAATGAATAGTATATGATTAAACATACAATATGTTTGGATATTAAGTTATATTGTTATTATGAGGTAAGTGATGAATTTTCTAAGGTAATGTTCAATGATCATATTAATATAAAATGTTGTAAAAGATGGAGTTTGGGTGATAATTATTTCAATAAGGCATTTGAGTCAGTCAGAGTTAACTTTAATGGGTGTTAGACAAATAAGAAATTTTGGAATAAAAATAATACAGAAACGGGTTAGTAGTAGGGACACAGTAGTGGGAGTGCATATATGTAGAGAAAGTGAGTGATGTAAATGGAGAGTAAATAGGTGATGGTGAAATTTTGTAGTGAGGGTGGTGTGTAGGGAGTGATCAATGTACGTCGTTGTGGCAGGTTTCGCATGGAGAAGTTTCGAAGAGTGTTTGCCGAGATTATGTGGAGGGCAAAAGGGTATGAATGGAATTGCAGGTTAGGGAACACACATCCTAGTTACAAAGAGGGTATCAGGTTATTATTTTATTCTAAGAGGAGAATAATTTAAGTTGAGTAGATAAAGTGTTGAAGGGGGTTATTATTGAGAGATTGGTGTCACCCTATGCAAATCTATTAGTGGTTGTTAGAAGGGAGAAAGGGAGTAAGGTTATATATAAATGCCCATTCAATAAATCAAATCACTGTGAATGACTGAGAATCACCCAAACTAATTGATGATGAAAGTGAAACAAATAAGTAAAAAATTCATAGTTAAAATGTAATAATAAATGAAATGTTATGTAAAATGAAGGTAGATAACAAAGTAACAATTTTTGGAAAATTTAATGGTACAATAAATGATAAAGAATTAAAGGTTGATATAAAAAGAGTTAATAGAAAGTTCAAGTTGTAATGTTTATAATTTTCTATACAAATTATTTAAAGGTGAATTGTTTAGTTTAATGTAGCAATGTTAATTATGAGTGTACTGTGTTTTAGGGTGATAGACCCGTTTTAAGGTTGTTATTATATAATCAGTAGGATTTTATATCTGAACTTTAAATGTAATGTCGAAGCAAGAACAGGAGATGACAAAATTACTCCTTAACTTCAGTTCTTGTGGAGACAACTGGGCACTACAGTCCAGGGGGAGCCATAGTGTGTGTGGAAGGAGGTTACTAAATTATTAGTAACGAATTAGTAAATATTAAAATGAAGTATGTTGAGGATCTGATGAGATAACTAAATGATTTTATTTTAAATCAAGGAGTATTATGATAATTTAAGATGACTGACATGTTCAAGTAGATAATTTGTTCTGAAGTAGTAGACTTAAATGTGTTTTGTTCTATATAAGAATTTTATAAATGAATTTACTTGTTTGAAAGATTAATTCTAGGAGGGAAGGTATCTGTAATATTGGAATGGGAAATGGTGTGTAATTATATATGTTTTATTATGTGGTACTATGTTAGAGTGTAGGAATTATAAACATGTATTATGTATTTTACATTGTATAATTTTGTGTATTTGTGTTAGTTGTATTTAGTATGACTGAAGTAAGGTCATTCACCTGAGAATTAGACATCAGCTGATGACTGGTGTTAGAGATGTAGTATGTTTCTTGTAATTGATTCATAGATTCTTTTGTTCATTGATTTAATTAAATAATTTAGTTTTTTTTTTTAGTAATTGTCAAAATGGATATTAAATTTTGAAAAAAAAGGAGATTTTTGTTCTTTGCAGTAGAGATTTTAATTTTTATTTTTTGATGTTCGTCATAGGTTGCTAATGTATCAGCTGATAAATGATGTTTATGTTATCTGTTATAACCATGTGTAATGGTATTTGAATAGATGATAGAAATAAATTGTTCGTTTTATAATGATAGTTAACACATAGTTAAGGAAATTTAAGTTCATGTTAAAGTATTTTGAATTTTGAACTCGAAACGATTAATTAAAAGAGAGGAAGTCAATTAGCTTAAAATAGTAACTTTGGGAATGAACTTTAAATAAATGAAGGAAATTTATTTTGTTTTGAGATGATGATATCCAAACAAACAATTAAAAGTTGAGAAATGGGAGTGAATGTTCTTTAAAGGTAAATATGAATGTTTATGTGAATTTTACACTGATAATGATGAATATTTGGAGATAGTGTGTTTAAAATAGTAAGGCACATATGTACGCACCCAGTACTTTGCTAAAGGCAATCCAGTATTGATAAGGGGAGATATATCGGTTGAGGATCTGGTTTGGAATAAGGCCAGTTATGGAATTTTATTTAAATGTTACAAGGTTAGGTGATACTGTGGTGTGTTTCTGTCTGATTTTAAGGTGTTCGGATCTCGGACAGAGAAGTCCAGTGGAATCATAGTTGTCTAATCAGGGGGGTGGATTACCCATGATGTGTTAAAGGATTAAAGGGGGGTTGTTGGTGCCAAATCCTCACTGATCCTCTTAGGGTTAGCAATGAGAGTTTTTCTGCTTCGGCAGAAAACCTCTCATTGGGGGGTATTGTAACGGGACAGGTTTGAGGGGGTTTTCTTTATTAAGAGTTAATGGTAGAAGTACGTTACCCATATGGGGCCTCAGTTTTTAACAGCAGACTTTCCCATAGGGAACGCCCAGTTGCACTTTTGTACAGAAAGCTTGTCAACAGGCACCGATTCCTGATGCTCTGGAATGTGAAAGCGTGCGGACATGCATGCCCATACAGATGAATAATCACGAACTTTTTAACAAGCCCCAGGTCGGATGGGTCTCGGCCAGCTACGGTAGACTCGCGCTCAGAAAAGAGAACAAGGAGGAGAGATCACGTGGCGCCTTTTAACCAATCATGGAGCAAGTTGTCGCACAGATAACTTGTTAAGCCATATTGGACGCGTGGTGTTCAGCGTCTGTCGTCTTACAGTAATCAAACCGGCCGGTTGAACGTAAAAGGCTCGCAAGCCGAAAATCTATTAAAACTTTAAAATGTGGTTTAAATTATAATTTAAAGTGGCATAAAAATTGTGAGAACTAATTTAGGACACTTCAGTGAATAAATACACCGAGTACAACATGTCGACCAGAACGTACAGAGAAGTAACAGTGCAACTTTCTTCTTAAATTATTTTTTTTCATAATTATGTTAAATTTTATAAAGCGCTCAATCTAAAGAAAAGGTGAATTTAAATAATGTATGAATGAGTGTATGAGCAATTACTGGGTTGTCTTTATTTATTTTAAGTAATTATTTAGTAATAGTTAATAAATTGATAAGAAAAAATGCTAAATTTTGTGTGTTTATGTTAAATGGGGTCTCGGCCTCAAAGCTAAAATCTGTCGGATTAGAGTTCTGAAGATTATAATCAAACGAAGTTCTATTATTGTTTCATGAGAATGCTTAATAAAATGTTTAATAAAAGCTGAGTTAGTTAACAAGAAATAGGAGTCGAGTTCATTAATAAAACATAACCCTAAATCACTTATAGGTAACGAGTTCACATGAAGACTCTGAGACCCGATGCAGGTAAGGGATTTGTGTATGTTTATTAAATATTATTTTGTGAAAAAATCAGCAAGTTCTCATACTACCAACTCTGCCATTATGATAGCTGTATCGCTTTAAAGGACGTGACTGTATTACTGATACTCTTTAGTATACTGTAGTAGGTTTATCGACACTATTCTTAACGCTTTGGTGCTAGAGAATGAAACTGGAGTCCTTATGAGAACGCCAACTGATCTCTATTGATGTCCTGCAGTTTCACCATGTTTCTATATAGAACTGAGTGTAAATACGTATTTGGAGCTGTTTTAAAACAAAACATGTTTTTATAGTAAATCAACTACTAGATTGCATTGACAATCACTTTTGTAACAACAGCTGATAAAAACTCAATGCGTACTGCGTTGTAAATATAAACATAATGTAAAATTCCATTGTTTGTAGCCACATTTAAATTATTTCACTAAAAAATAATAGAAATATCAAGTTATAAAACTGATTACCGTATAACAGAAACATCATGTAAGAATATGTTTAACGTGTACATAATAAAAAATAATAATAACATCATGAGTTTTTAGTTACTTAATATATCTCGGACAATTTGTTTTCCCAAAACATCCATATTTTGAAAACTAATTATAGGTAACATGGACTCATGAATCATATATAGCGGCCATAACATTTTAAGCAGGATATTTAGATCTTTATGAAGATTATGTAACATGTATTTTTACAGTGTGGTGTAGAAGCCACAGCATTTTAACTGAATCCACAAAATAGCATGGCCTGCGTGAAGGACGGCCATTTAAGGCCCCTGCATGAACCCACTGCTAAAAAAATTTTTAATTTATTTTCTTATGTAAAAAAATAAAAAATTTAATTATAAACATTTTTTCTATATTAGATTTCACTAGTAAGATGTGTAATACTTTTCACTGATCTAGAACTAACAGTTTTTTCAATAACAGTACCAATAGTCAAAAGTGTCATTTAAATTATATGGAGAGAGAAAAAGCAGTACTGCTTGTTTAGCAAAGGTGCTAAAAATGATTGCTATAAACATGTTTCCAATAAGTGATTGTAATTTCACCACTAAAGTACATTTACAACTAATAAACTAATAAATTTACCTATGAATGAGAAAATAACTGATTTACTGAAACAATACATGATTTACCTGCTCTTCCAAAACATGGAGCTATCCATGCTAGAAAGAGCTGGTTGTTCTACATAACACAAGGTTTCCATAATATAATGATAGTTTTGTAAAAGGTACATAAAATCCTCTCTATAGTAAAGCTCCCCTAAACAAAAATATCTCTATAACAAAAACTGGTTGGTCCCTTCACAATTCCTATACTAAAAATATATTTTATCTTTCCATTTACAAAAAAGAAAAGATCAAATTGTTTTTTGTGATAGTCAAAAGTACATATGTTTGAAAAGGAGTGCAGCACTGATCAAGATCAATGACTGAAATACAATACTTAAATGTTTTACAGAAATACGTTTCAATGGAGTTTGTGGACGATCAGGCTATTCTGTCAGACTCGGAAAACAGGTTATAGATGGATATACGTTTGTTAAATCGAATCTGCAAAGACTCTGGATTACAAATATCCACACTTAAGACGAAGGTGATGGCTTTTTGTGGAACTGATCCTGTATGGGCAAAAACTGTTATAGATGGTACTGTCCTGGAACAAGTCAGCAATTTTGAACACCTAGGCTACAGTGTGTCTTATAATGCAAGCAACGAAGTTATGAATAAGTTGCATAAGTTCAACCTTATGTGCGGGACAATTACGTGGACTCTTAAGTCAGCAAGTTAAGAAACACACCTAAAATCCTACAAGGTGATGGTCCTTCCCACACTTCTTTTGTAACGGTACAAATAGGTCCATATAGGGATTTTGGGTACATAACAGATATAATTTTATTGTGAATTAAAATTTTGTATGTGGGAGAGTAAAGTTTTCCAAACATGTGAAACAACACAGAAATCAGTGAAGGGTCGGCGTCAAAGTCAGTGGCGTACGTGCAAAAATACAGCTATTCTGCCGGAACAAACGAACGATCTTATGTAAAACTTCACTCAATGAATGCCATACGTAATGGCTGTACCTTAAAAACAAGGACGTCATCACCAAAAACAATAGATTTGATGACGCAACAACCCTTTCCACTTGGGAAATAAGCGCCATATTGTCGTTCTCAGTCAACTCGTATCATTCGTGCGAACTGCACGTAGTCTAAATTGCTGGCCAGCAAGTACTTAAAAGTAACAACTAAAATGTAACAAAAGTGAATCAAATCTATTTAAATCAAACAATATAAAATGTAGAGACAGTGAGTGTAGTTAATAAAAGGGAACAGTGTAATAGTTCGGCAGAACACCAGCATGAACATGATTAATGCCTGACTGGATCTTCATCCATTCATCCACAGCAGGAAAGTAAACCTTTCACATTTTAAACCATCAACATTTTTTAATAATTGAGCTCAAGAAAATTTGTAAAATGTACCGTTAAATTAGTTTATGTGGGAGCATGTGTGTGTGTGTGTGTGTACCGGTACAGATAAAATCACAAGCATTGGTTCACGTTACGTGATTCATGTAACTTCATAATTGAAATTATTTAAAACTGCAGTAATGGTGTATGGTGGCATGAGACAAATGCCATGATACAATTACTGTTAAATAAATTTGATGAAAAATTTAATAAATTTGATGAGAAGTTTGATGAACAAAAAAGCGAAATTAAGAAAATCAACAGTAATTTCAATACCAAATTTGAAGAAGTAAAAGATGAAATTAAACAACAAAATTTTAATTTTAATCAACAAATGAATGAAATTCATGAACGTTATGAGAATATGCAAGAACAAATCATAGAATCAGTCAGTCAGAAGTTTGATAAACAAAATGCAAGAGTAGATGACATAATTAATAACTTTAAAATGAATAAAGTAGATGACAATTGTGAGATTAAAATGTGGGTAGAAAGTAGTAAAGAGACCGATAAATTAAACGAAAATGAAAAGAAAGACGGTCAGATGACATATAATGAGGTAAGTAGGGTTGAGAGTTACGATGATATAATTAAAAATAGTGGTGATGAAATTTTAGAGGAAGTAGAATGTAATAACGGAATGTTAGTGTATGTTGGTGAGTCAGAGAGAAAGTGGAGAGAGAGAGTATAGAGGTAGAGGGGTTGCAGGGGGTAAATTTTTCCCGTGGTGTTGTTGGGGGTGAAGAAGGGTCTTCACGAGTATATTTGGTAGATGAAAGATCTACAAATAATTGTCCTTTGAGTTTCAGTGAGGTTCCTGGTATGACCGGGTGGTGTTTTTATGATTTAGAGCCCCCTGCATATATTAAGAGAGAGAGAGAGAGAGAGAGTGTGACTGGTGTTATGATGAGGGATATTTTGAGAGAGAGAGGTATGGTGATAGGAAGATAGAATTGTTTGATGTTGGGAGAAGTTATATAGAATTAAGAGAGAGTGAATAGAAAGAGAATTGATAATTATAGTGAGTACTTACCTTATGTTGAAACGGATGTAGCAACAGTTGTTAATGACGAATTATTAACTTACCTGACTGTGACAGAAAATACTTAAGGAGAAATTACCATACACGATGTCGACAGGAATTTTGAAAGAATGGTATGCGATAATATTTGTATTATCAGTAATATTGATATAATGGATAAAAGCAATGATGATGATTTTTATAATTATAATAATAAAAATGTGTCTGTAATTGTGAATGAATGGTGTAGCCGTAAGATCAGGTTATTATTTGATGATGGAGGGTAGATAATTATTGTGTTGTTCATGAACATTTAATTATTTTAGTTTATGGTGATGACCTTGCTGACTTATGAAATGAGGTGTGGTAAACAGAAAAATAATGACAAAAAATTGTAAATAAATTTATAGTGAAATTAATTGTGTTTGTGTTGTGAAATGTATTTTATGTAACCAATGTGTGCATGTAGTAGAAACTGATTTTAATGATAGTAATATTTTAGCAGACTAAATAAGTAATGAGAGTCTGTAATAAATGAATTGTAATTGTTTTGGAGTAAGGTAATGAAAGTAATTGTGAGATTTTAAATTGTTTGAATCAAATAATTGAAGATTAATTAATTATTGTTGTACAGAAGAGATTCACAAATGAATAGTAAATGATTAAGCACATAATATATTTGGATATTGAGATGTATTGTGTTAGATATCTCTCTCCTCCATCTTCGGTGTAAAAATTGTTGTTACGTTGAATACTTCAATCGGTTATTTATATTTTGTGTAATATGTATTAATTTCTTATGAAACTGCCGCTGATTATGTCGATCGTGTACGCTCTAATAACTCGTACCGGATCTTGTTGCTGTCTGTACTACCTTACCTGTCCATACTCACTTGTATTTTCTTCTGGATAGGCGCCAAATCGTTTTCCAAACAAAACAATTAAAAAGTTTAATCTCAGTTAGTTTGTTTACGTTACTGAGGTGTGTGATTCGAATTGTTCACCGGCTGGCGAGAACTCGAGTATCGCTAGTCTGGGGAGAACGTGTTGCCAACATAAACTTTGGTCGCAATTTCTATTCACTACTACAAAACACAACATTCATAATACATGTGAAATAATTACAGGACAGTCGATAAAGGTTCGTACTTGTTTATTAATGCTTGATAGCTCATCAAATTTCAATAATCGTTATACAATTGAGTTTAATATAATAATTTTTTGGCCTCGGCAAATATTTAATTCTTAACTCAGCGGGAAGCAGTGTGGCAACGATAGTTATTTGATGACGCAAAATATCACCGTGTTTACTTTATTTACACAATTTAAATTGCCACTGGATCCTTTTGAGTATGACAAAAAGTTAGAACAAAATATTTAAATAGAGTACACCACCTTACAATTGTGGTTAATAATTATGAATGACGTTTTACATTGAATTCAACTCTGTGATGTTTAAAAGTGTATGTGTCTGTGCTGTCGTGTTATACAGAGGTTAGCTTATAGTTAATATTAGTATTCATAAATATTTTTTTGTTAATCTCTGAAAGAAATAATACAATCAGTTATAGTGAGAGTTTTTCTATTGTGAGAAATGATTGAGAAAGGATTTTATTTATAAATTTTAGGTAATTCCGCAATACTTAACAATCAGTAGACTTATGGTGTGGTGTTATACAGTTGGGCTGGGTTGTGTCATCGTTTCGTTCATCAATCTTCACTCGTCCTGGGATTTGGTCATGTCTGGCGTCCTCTTCGTCTTATTTGACTGAGGCTCCTTAATTTTGATTGAATTAATCTGGTCAGTTACTTCAATTGAGTGTGTTAGTCCTTCATCAGGTGGTGTAGTTCATTATTTTAGTACATTTAGTCACTTTTGGGTGTTTTAAGTTAAAAATTTTAGCCAGCTACGGCTCGGCGTCTCTTCGTCTCAAGCGTCACTTATGGAATAATACGTTTTAACGGAAAAATTCATCAATAACGTTCTGTTTTCATGGTTACTCATTGCTTTTGATTGGCTGATCATGACTTAAGACCATTGTTAGCATATTTGAATTTTCATTCAAAATGATTAAATATCTTCTGATTGCTATTAATCTTCAGTATTCTTATTTAAGTATGGGATATTATCACCACTGTTTGTATTTTGTTTCAAAGATTAATTTAACATCCCATAAGGTTGGGTTGGCCCATGTATTATGTTTTGACAGTTATGCTGATATTACTTAATTACATTTCTTTTTTATTTTATGCCCTAAATTTAACATTTATCACTTAATATGGTTCACTAATTATTATTTACTATTTGCTTGCCTTGGATTTGCTAATATCATAGTACAATTCTTACAATTTGTTGTTATTGGTGCTATACAGTTAGGCATTGCATAGGCCTAAGTATCAATTGTCTGTTTTTCCATACATTATACTAATTACATATTATTTTACTTTCATACATCCTTTGTTTGTATTACATATGATTTGTTTGCTTGCTGAATTATTTTGGATATTTTAATAATATTTGCATGTTTTCTTTAGTTTACATATCATGGTTATGTATTATGCTTTATTGCTTTCTTATTATTACTAGATTTATGTGAATTTACCTTTTTTCTCTTATTAATATTGCTATGGTTTATAATTGGTCTATGATTCACTATTCTCTATAAAAATATAACATAACAATTAGGTCTATTGACTGCATAACTCTTCAGCCATATTCCTACTTCTAAACTTAATCGAACAATTCTGTAACAGTTCTTATGCTATTCTTGTTTACCATTTATTACTTCTTATTTATTTTTTATGTGTGTTAAACATCATCACACCATTCACTTTATTTACCTAATTAACTATCCCCTTGAACACCGGGTATTTATTGATATTGCATTTCTATCATTTATTCTATTTCTCTATTCTAATATAAACTTTATTCTCTACCCATGGTAACACTAACATTTAACTCTTCCTGGAATTTCTTCCCTGAATATCCTTATCTTCCTTGGCTACAATCAATCTTAATTCTAATATTAATGATATCCTTAATTACTAACACTGCACCTTTAATCTTTAGTGTTTCTCACTGATGTTTTGGTGTTTATTCCTATCAAAAGGGTTTCTATTTATTCTGTAGGGTTTACACTATCACTTTTGCACTTTTTTATAGTTTTATGTAAGTGTCATTGGTGGGTATTCCCTAACATTAATTCTTTCTCACTAATATCATGTTCATCATCTAATTATCTCTCACTCTATATTGGATATTTATTCTGTTAACAAGTATATATCATGATAGAGTTATTTGTAACATTTGCTCTCTATTTAATTGGTGAGTGTACTTTTAGTTAATTATTACTTTATTGGATTTTACTATTCTTTATTTACATTGATTGTTTATATGATACTAATAATTATCATTGGCATTTCTTATTTATATGATACTCATAATTATCATTTACACTTATCATTAATTGGTTTCTCCTTCATCACCTTATTCGAGTGTGATATTTCTCCTTTTCTGTTCTATATTATTCATATGTGTCTTTCTATATCTTATCAATTTATTTCACCTTGTTTCATTTATATTTTGGCAGTCACCCTCTCCTTTGGTTTCATTTTATCTCACTTTATATATTGTTTATATATCATCTCACTGGTATTGGTGCTGGTTCTACCCGCTCACTTATTTATATTGTTCGTATATATCATTTCACTGGTATTGGTACTGGTTCTACCCGCTCACTTATTTATATTGTTGGTATATATCATTTCACTGGTATTGGTGCTGGTTCTACCCGCTCACTTACCATATCTATTGGGTTTATCACGTTATTATAGTTTTCTTTGTGTTTCTCTTCTAATTTTTCATTATAACTACTGTGTTGCACTATTTTCAATATTTAATTCTTCATCGACTGCTTTTGTTTTAATTTGGGATTGACATACTATGTTTATTATACACTTATTTTTTTTTTAGTTTCCTTATCATCCATGGTTACTAGTACTCAAGACTGGTGTTTTACTATTATACAGATTATAGGTCTATGGTGATGAAACGTACCGTCACAATTGTTATTATGAGGTAAGTGATGAATTTTCTAGTGTAATATTCAATGATCATGTTAAGGTAAAATGTTGTAAAACATGGAGTTTGGGTAATAATGATTATTTTAATAAGGCATTAGGTCAATCAAAGTTAACTCTAATGGGTGTGTGATGTTAAAAAATACGTCGAAATATATTAATTAATTAAAATACTGCCAGGACTTACCTGCAAGCTTTCACAACTACTCACCTCGTGTTGTAACGTGTCAAAAATATGGGGTATTTCATTTTATTTAATTTTTTGGGGTTTCAAATTATTGTGCAAGTTAATTCCATTATAACAGGCCACGTGCTGAGTGTAAGAAACAGTTTGGAACAAAGGCAAGATGAAATAGCGTTGTGCAATCAGTAAGCGAAGAATTTACCACCCTAGTTTTTCCAAGAACTATGCGAGAGTGTGGCAGTGCGCACCTATGCGTCAACCAAGCATGGGCACTGACCCACGCGTTTGTGAAACTCAAAATGGCTAAAAGCAAGAAACTATACGAGCACATGGTCGTGTAACGGCGGATGCAAAACTTAAGGACTGCCCAGCTCGTGACGTTAGCCAGTGCCACACCAAGATCGTATACGAACAAACACCACACCAAAAGCATGGTTTAAATAGGACGAAACTGTGACGACTAACTGTAAGGCATTGATGTCCATCGTCTCAACTAAAAGGCTCAAGGAGTGGGGAACAGAGAGACGCTGGCAGTCTTTTGTCGACTCTCGCCTGCGCAGGCCGCCCGACAAACCGGGCTCAGAAACAAAACTTTTTTAAACTGACATCCAGTGCAATAGTAGAAAAATTTGGTGTGACCGCGGTCCAGTAAAAAGAGTAAAGAACGTAACTGTGCAATTTTCGGACAATAATAAGAAGTTTTACCGGAACAATGAGTGTGCGCGGAGACCGCGTGGCCGGCAAGGGGGGAATTTTATTATAAAATGTTTAAGGGGTAAATAAATTTTGTGTGTGTTTGAGTGAGTGTTTAAATATGCAGGCTGGGCTCTGTATGTCTATATGAATATAAGGTAAGCCAATAGAATAAGATAGCATAGGAGTGGTACTAATGTAATGAACCACAAGATAAAGAAGAAATTATTACGAAGTCACTTTATATGCGAAAGTATGGTAAAATTTGTTGAAATTTAAATGATTTAAAAATAAAATTAAAATGTAAATTCTCTTCATTCAAAATGTGTCAGAATAATTATTTCGTAACCTCACACTGTTTCTGATCTCACTTATAAAGAACCTTGGGACCCGAGAAAGATCGAAATATGGGTAAGTACGAACAAGTGAAATAAATTGAAATAAATGTATAATAAGTTGGTTATTATACAAATGGCGGCCCGAACAACGGACATTATATAAAATAATTATATAAATAAGCCAGAATTCAGAAACAGAGTGGGTATCGAAAGAGTATAAAATACGTAAAATAAGGTTATGTTGTAACTATACGTGGTAGAAAATTTTACAATAATTTTAGATGTAATATGAATATGTAATATTTATTATACGAAAACATTTTTTTTTTAAAGAAATAGAAATATTTAAACAAAAGTTAAAATGGCAGATAACGAGAACGTCAGTCTAGCTGACAATACCAATGAAAGCCAGACAAGCGCAACTGAATCACAAATTATGAGTGGAGAAATTATTCACTCAACGCCAGTCCCGACTAACAGGGCTGACGAAAATCAAATAGTAAAAATGATGCAGACGCTTTTTAATATACAAAAGAATAAGTTCGATGAGAAATTTAGTTACCTTGACGAAAAATTTAGCGAACAGAAAAATGAAATTAGAAATATCCAAAAAATCTTAACGTGCAATTTGATGAAGTGAAGAAAGAAATTAAAGAACACGGCTGTATTTACGATAAGAAATTGAGTGAAATAGAGACGCGGTTAGGCGAAATAGAATTAGAAAATGAGAAAGTAATAAACAAATTAAAATCGAACAAAGATGACAGGGTAAGTAGTAGTGGAAATGATAATTTAAATAATGGGTTTACAAGTAATAACAATGACAATACAAATAAAAATGTGGTGTTAGAAAATGATTGTGTAGATGTTGAGAGTGATAACGTAATTGTAGAAAGAGTAGAAGTTGATAAGATGTTTGTGTGTGATGAATCAGAGAAAGAGAGTAGAAAGAATTTACAGGTAGAGTGGATGCAGGTGGTAGATTTTTCCCGTAATGTTGTAGTGGGGGGTGAAGAAATAGCTTCACGTGAGTATTTGGAAGAGTATAGGTTTGCAGATAAATTTCCCTTGGTTTTTTGTGCACTTCATAGGTGGTGCCATAATGATGAATTAATGTCCCCTGCATATTTTGAGAGAGAGTGTGTAGCTTGGTATGATGGTGAGAAATGTTTTGAGAGAGAGAGAAAGAGAGAAATAGAGATATTTAAAGTAAAGAGAAGTTATGAAGAATTCGTACAAAAATTAGACATAGAGAGAAATAATAATAATAATGAGCACTTACCTTACAGCGAAACTGAGATAGCAGTAGATGATGTTAATGACGATAATATAACTCACCTGATTTTAACAGAATATAATAATGGCGACAGGACCATACTCGAGCGTGACCAGGTATATGAGGGAATAATATGGAATAATCATATTAATTCAAACGATATTGTAGAAGAATATGACAAGACAGGTAATCATTATGTTTATAATCATGAGATTATGTATGTAATTGTAAATGACTGGTATAGTCATAAGATTAGACT
The DNA here is from genome assembly GCA_034769895.1 of Magicicada septendecula. Classification (NCBI taxonomy): domain Eukaryota; kingdom Metazoa; phylum Arthropoda; class Insecta; order Hemiptera; family Cicadidae; genus Magicicada; species Magicicada septendecula. The sequence continues at coordinate 151,684,370 of CM068372.1, forward strand.
ATTATTTGACGATATGGGGTAATTGTGTATTGTTTATTGTTCATGAACATTTAATGATATGAATAATGTGGTTTTGAAGTGCATTGTCTTATGGAACGATTTGTGGTTAATGATAAGAAATAATAAATTGGAATGTGTATATTTTTTTATGTATTAATGTCATTATGTTAAGTGTATTTGTGTACTACATTATAGTGTACTATATGTTATGTAAACAATGTGTATATGTAGGAGAAATTGATAACATTACTTATCAATTAAATTGAATTTGCAATTAACCAGTATAAATTAATAATAATTATAAAATTTGACAGACTAATTAAGCGATGAAAATAATTGTGAACTGTTAAATAATTGAAAAATAATTACTTAATTAAGGTCGTATAAAAGAAAGTTTGAGAATGAAGTTAAATGATTTTATGAAATTAAGATTCTATAATGATTGGTAGATGATTAAATAGATAATGTGTTCAAATTGAGGTATGTTATTATAAGGGGAGAAGTGATGAATTTTCTAGTGTTATATAAAGGTGAAATGTTGTAAAAAGGGTTTGGGTGATAATGAAATAAGACAGGTGAGTTAAGTAGAATTAAAGTAAATGGGAGTTAAAGAGAATAAGAATTTTGAAATACAGGGAACACACAGAGATAGTGTTAGATATTTAGGGTCACAGTGGTAGAGAGTATATGTAGAGATGAGTAATGTGAATGAGATATAAACATATTTGTTGATGATATTTTGTAGTAAGGGTGAGGTGGTAAGGTGTGAGCAACGTGCGGCGTGGCGAGAGACCAACGTGCGGCGTTGTGGCGGGAATAGAGTAGTTTGAGTGAGTGTTTGCCGATATTTTGGAGGGGCATTGGTTCGTATGTAGATAGCCAAGTAGGGAACACACATCCTAGTACAAAGATGAGCGGTGCCAGAGGTAAGTGGAATTAGTGAAAGGTATTTATAAATGAGAGATTGGTGTCATAAGTTGTTAATAGTGGTTGTTAGTAGCAAGAAAGGGGGTAATATTAAAAGGTCTATTCGGTTGAAAGCATAGAGAATACAGGGGTCACCCAGTTTAAGCAATGATTGAAATGTGAAGAGTTAGATAGAAAATTCATAGTAGAAAGGCACGCAGAGATATAGTGTAACAGGAAGGTTAATAATAAATTTGAATTGCATAGAATCAAATGATAAATAATTGAGGGATAATTAATAACAGTTCAATTGAAATTAAAATGTAATGTTTATAATTTTATCAAGATGTAGGGTATGTAGATTTTTACCAAGGTTAAATGTGATTGGGTTATTTTAATGTAATAATCGCAATGTTAGTTATAAAGGTATAAGTGCCAAGTGGCAGATCCAGCTAAAATAAGTATTTAAAAATCACCCACAATAATGGAGAATAAGATTGTTAATAAAGAGAGAGATTTATAATAAAGAATATAAAATTTTTATTTTTTTAAACCAGTGACAAACTTTTGATAGAATTCGGAAATAATGTAAACTTATTTTGAATAATTTAAATGTCAATTTTCTTATTTATAATAATATTTTGTTATTTTAAATGTTTTGTTTTATTATGTGTTGTGTTTCAAGTAGGATGTTACAGATGCTGAATGTATTTTCAAATAGAAATTGTACATAACATATGTAGGTCAAGGGTCTTGGACTTGACCTAGTTTCGATCAGCTGATGAGGTCATACACATACTAAGCTTGTATAGTAGGAAGTCAATTTAATTTGTTTGTTTAATCAATTTAAAACAATTTTTAAATAATGTTTAAATATAAAGGAAACATCTTAATAAATTTAAATATTTTTTTTATTTTAAAATTTTTTTGGAAATTTTAATTTTTGAAAAAAAAAATTTATTGATTTCTCGCCTGCCAGCGAATGAATATTTGAAGTGTTGATTATTTTATTATTTGTGTGTTCACCATGTTTATTTTAGTGATTTATCTTGTATTGCTTTGTATTGTTAGACTCTAAGTATTCACCTGTTAGAGTAAGGATATGTTTTGATTAGGAGAAAGGTCTAAATTAAGTCATTTTAAATAAAACAGAAAAACAAGGAAGAGAATTTTTTTGGTAAAATATATTATTTTGAATTTTTTTTAATTTTTGTAAATTTTAAAGACTTTGTCACAGGTAATATTATGTAATGTGAGTGTGTGTGAGCCCAGTATCTGCTAAAGGCAGCCCAGCTTGCATAAAAGGGGAAACATATCGGTGGAGGATCTGGCATAATTTAAGCCAGGGATTGAGGATTTTTTGGGGGTAGCATGTTAAACGGCGAGGTGTGCTGTGGTACTTGTCGGTTCGATTTCTCGGTGTTGGGATCTCTTATGGAGAAGTCCAGTGATCTCGTTCAGATGAGTCCATAGTCGCTGAGCCAGGGGGGTCGTGTGCCCATGTAGATTAAGAACAAGGGGGTTGTTGGCACCAGTTCCTCACCGGTCCTCTTCAGGGTTTATCCATGAGATTTCTTCTGTTTTGGACAGCAGAATTCTCATTGAGGGGGTATTGTAACGTGTCAAAAATATGGGGTATTTCATTTTATTTAATTTTTCGGGGTTTCAAATTATTGTGCAAGTTAATTCCATTTTAACAGGCCATGTGCTGAGTGTAAGGAACAGTTTGGAACAAAGGCAAGACGAAATAGCGTTGTGCAATCAGTAAGCGAAGAATTTACCACCCTAGTTTTTCCAAGAACTATGCGAGAGTGTGGCAGTGCGCACCTATGCGTCAACCAAGCATGGGCGCTGACCCACGCGTTTGTGAAACTCAAAATGGCTAAAAGCAAGAAACTATACGAGCACATGGTCGTGTAACGGCGGATGCAAAACTTAAGGACCGCCCAGCTCGTGACGTTAGCCAGTGCCACACCAAGATCGTATACGAACAAACACCACACCAAAAGCATGGTTTAAATAGGACGAAACTGTGACGACTAACTGTAAGGCATTGATGTCCGTCGTCTCAACTAAAAGGCTCAAGGAGTGGGGAACAGAGAGACGCTGGCAGTCTTTTGTCGACTCTCGCCTGCGCAGGCCGCCCGACAAACCGGGCTCAGAAACAAAACTTTTTTAAACTGACATCCAGTGCAATAGTAGAAAAATTTGGTGTGACCGCGGTCCAGTAAAAAGAGTAAAGAACGTAACTGTGCAATTTTCGGACAATAATAAGAAGTTTTACCGGAACAATGAGTGTGCGCGGAGACCACGTTGCCGGCGAGGGGGGAATTTTATTATAAAATGTTTAAGGGGTAAATAAATTTTGTGTGTGTTTGAGTGAGTGTTTAAATATGCAGGCTGGGCTCTGTATGTCTATATGAATATAAGGTAAGCCAATAAAATAAGATAGCATAGGAGTGGTACTAATGTAACGAACCACAAGATAAAGAAGAAATTATTACGAAGTCACTTTATATGCGAAAGTATGGTAAAATTTGTTGAAATTTAAATGATTTAAAAATAAAATTAAAATGTAAATTCTCTTCATTCAAAATGTGTCAGAATAATTATTTCGTAACCTCACACTGTTTCTGATCTCGCTTATAAAGAACCTTGGGACCCGAGAAAGATCGAAATATGGGTAAGTACGAACAAGTGAAATAAATTGAAATAAATGTATAAATAGTTAGTATTTATACAGTGTTTACATTTCATCAGAAGACCAAGGTCGCCACGATTATTTTTAATAGGTTAAAATATCGAAAACCTTTATACTCCACCTTAAATAAAAGGGACAATTTCGCTATCTGACCACCCCAATAATAATTCAGAAAGATCCCCGGAACGTTTAGACGAATCTTGCGGCACAGAAATGAGAAAGTGGTAATGACGAAATAACTTAGTCTAACACATTTTTATGTTATGAAAATGAAATACTTTTACTCACATAAAGACGGAAATTCTTCATACATACATCTGTTTAACACAAAAAGAACAAAACACATTTGGTAATGGTTAGAGTAGTAGCCCAGCTTTGCACACACACACTACCACACCATTTGAAACCCCTTTAAAATATTATATTAAACATCGAAAAATAGTTTGTCTTTACATTCCTGTTTCACTTACGGTAATTCACGGTCGCGATCCCGGCCGAACACGTGCTTTATCCCGCGGTTCGAATGTCCGTACTTAACTGGTTTCACTTTGTGATTCCACCGCACCAATTTATAACTGTGATATCTTGATTAATTTATTGGGTCCCGGTCGGTATTAAAACGTTATTCCACTGAGTTATACATATTTAAAAAGTTCGACCCGACCGGGCCCCCGTCTCGCCAATTACGTCTGTACGCTGTTGTAAGATAACGTGGACCGCTTAACGTGAACTGCGTATCGCATCTCTCGGAGCGGGCGGAAATTGATGTCCACCGCCAACGAATTTCGTCGTCGCTCATAGTTGAGTTGTTGCAGTTGAGCGACCATGTGCATGATACATAGTGGTTTTTGCTGTGTTTTACGCCGACGATATTTAGGCGCTCCTGGCTTGATGTCACTAGATGGGCGGGCCTTAAGTTTTCATATCCGCCGTTTCAGTCAAGTAGACGAAACAGAAAAGGTACTTTTCACCATCTTGGCGTTTCCTGATCGCGTGGGTCCGCGCGTATACCCGTCTCGTGCATACGGGCGCATGGTCATACACAAGCAAAGTTCTTGGAAATCTAGGGTGGCTGCATACCTTGACTGATTGCACAATGTTATATTGCGTTGCTGATTCTTTTCAAAACTATTCTATTCACCACGTGTTTGGTCACCGTTGAGAAATAAAACTTTCACAATACATTTATAAATCCCTGAAATGAAATAAATTAAAATACCCCATAAATTCGGACCGTTACAATACCCCCTCAATGAGAAGTCTTCTGTCCAAATCAGAAGAAATCTCATTGATAAAACCCCTAAGAGGACCGGTGAGGAACTGGTGCCAACAACCCCCCTTTGTTCTTACTCTGCATGGGTACACGACCCCCCTGGCTCGGCGACTATGGACGCATCTGAACGAGATCACTGGACTTCTCCGTAAGAGATCTCAACACCGAAAAATCGAACAGACATGCTCCACAGCGCACCTCATCTTCTAACATGCTACCCCCAAAAAATCCAACACCCTGGCTTAGATCATGCCAGATCCTCCACCGATATATTTCCCCTTATATGCTAGCTGTGCTGCCTTTAGCAGATACTGGGCTCACACACACACTGGTACTACATATTACAAAATGAAAATATCCTTAGAAATTTACTAAAATTACAACTCACTGGTTGTTTTCATTTAAACTCAAATCACAAATTTTGTATCTATTTTGAATTATTCTCTTCATTGGTTTTTTGTTTTTTGTTATCAGAAAATTATATCAATTGAACACTTCTTAAAAATAAAAGAACATCCTTAGCCTAACATGTGATTACCTAGAGTCTAACAATACAATTCAATAAAATAAGTCAATAATAATAACCACGATTAGAATACAAACAATAAAATAATCAAAGTTTACAAATATCCATTATCTGGCAGGCGCAAAAATCAAGAAAATTTTTTTTTTTTCAAAGAAAATTTTAATTTCAAAATTCAAAAAAAAATCTTATATTCCAAAAAATTTAACTTTCTTAAAATATTTTCTTTTCCCCATATAGAAATTATTTGCAGTTTGTTCAAATTAATTAAAAACCAAAGTTGAATTAACTTCCATACTAAACATAACTAGTATGTATATGACCTCACTATCAGCTGATCAAAACTAGGTCAAGTCCACAACCTTGACCTACATAGGTTATATACAAATTCTATCTGAAAATACACTTAACATCTGTAAAATTCTGTCTTGACACAAAATATAATAAAATAAGACCTTTAAAATAACAAAATATTCTTATAAATAACAATCAAATTGACATTTAAATTATTCAAAATAAACACTTTCTAACTTTACATTTCCAAATTCTATCAAAATTTTGTCACTGGTTTCAATTAAAAATTTTATATATTCAACTATAACTTTCTTCATTTAACAATCTCATTCTACATTACTTTGGGTGATTTACGTACTTATAACGATTTAATTTACCACTTGGTAGTCCTACATTTATAATCTCTACCCCTCTGACTCTAATACTTATCAACTTTAACTAGCATGACACCCATCTCTATCAAAATATCTATCAAAACACTCTCTAACCCCAACTTACTAATAAACTCGATTCGCCACCTTCTCTCAATATATAAAAAAAAAATATACTCCCTAACCCTTTGTACTTAGGATACGTGTTCCCCCCCCAAAAAAAAACTCATTTCCCATTATGTTGGTTCCTGGATTCTACCTAAGGCAACCCCTTCCCACTAAATCGGTCCCTTCCCGTCCCAACCCTTATGTTGCGGACTCCTACATTACACTACCCCCTATTACAAAATTACCATCCCCAAAATCTCAATCTTATTACCTCACTTCAACTACAACAAAATAACATCATCAATTATAAACATCAATATATCACTCAAAGCTCTACATATATTCTCCACAACTACTGTGTCAACATCAATACTTCTCAAATTCTATTACATTATCTCACAACAACATTACATTAACTCAAAACAATATTTTTCTCTCTACTACCATTTTAACTTTGACTTTAACTTGGACTGATCTATATGTCCCACAACTATTAATCACCCAACATCTTTTATTATTTCTAACAATTCCTTTAAAATCTTACTACATTAAACTACTTTTCTCATTATTTTCAATAGCATCTGTAATACATTGAAACATTACATTAAACATCAATTACCTGGAACATTTACAACCAATATAACAGTGACATTTTATTGCTGATCAGCTGACATTCTTAACAAAGTGGAAACACATCTCATAATTTAGCAAATCACATGAAATATATATATTTATCAATCCTTACTTCTAACCTCCTTGTTTCCCCTTTTTTTGATTCTGATACTTTATGTTAACCGCCTGCCAGTCGGTTTAGTTATTTGCTTAGTTTAAAAAAAATACACAAATTATATAAAACACATACTTTCTATCAACTCTTATCTCTAACCTACTACAATAAAATATTACATTTAAAACACAGAATGAACACCTTATACTGAATGTATGAGCATATAATTATTTGAGTGGAACACAAGCATTTTTATTAGATCAAAATTAGAGTTAGCAAGTTTTATGTTATAAATTTAAATTCGTGGCTCATCTGAGCCTTCCCCCTGATCCACACACAAAATTTTCCAAATTTATTATTAATAATTATTATATATCATCTTTCAGTTATTATTAAATTTTTTAATGATTACTTTTATTTAACACAATTATTTCAAATCATCTCATCATTGAATAAAAATCTTTCCATCTAAGTTACACCTGTAAACATTTTAATTATACTTGCTTGGTACTATAAAATTTTTATACTTACAGTCCATTCAAACTGACATACACAAAACATATACCGTACACCACTACTTTCACCTCACCTCTGAAACATTTAACACAAATGTTAGTTTAAATCAAACAATTTATCATTTAATTACCAATTTCACAAATCTCGTAAACAATTCAAGCTCCTTAAAAATTTAATTATTTAACATTTAAATAATCAATTAAAATATTTAAAACATATCAAATTGTTTTGATTAAATTAATTACTAAAAATACAAGTTCCATTGCCATCACAACACTTACAATTAACCAATTACTGTTTTCAAAATTTATTCGGTTATTTATTTAATTTGCAAATATTAATATTATTATTACAACCCTCTACACACACTTGTTAGCTTAACATTCTACAATGCACGCAAATAAATTTACTACAAATATTTAAAAACTTCTGCCATTAACTGTTCCATTTTTGTCACACTTCATTGTCCAAATCTGCCAGGTCAAACCACAAAACAAAATATTTATAACTGTCCTTTATCGTTTTATAGCCTACCCTCCATCGTCATAGATTAATCTTTGCTTTGTATAGCAATTTTCAATTTCATTCACACACAAATTACTCTCTTGTGTGGCATAACCATAAAAACCAAATTCATTCATTTTACTAAGATAATCATGCAACAAGTCAACGTTAAGTACATTTGTTAAGTCTCCATCAGTAATTATATTCATTATCGGGTTATTTACTTTTGTATTATCAGTCAGCTCATTATTCTTTAGACACACTTCTAACCTTACTTTCCATTCATCATACTCTCTATTCAATTCATACAATTCTGTTTCTTTATTAACATACAATTCTCTACTTAAATTTCTCTCATCATAATACCAAATCACACTCTCTAAAATTATTCCAGACAGAGGGTACAAAATTATACAACAAAAATAAACACTTCAAATCTTCTACCAACACGGGACTCTTGCCCTTCAAAAACAACACTTGTGAATACATTAAATCATCATCATAAATAATAAGGGGAAAATTTACCCTCTGCCCCCATTCTACCATTATATTCTCTTTCCTCTCTCTCTCTAACTCATAAGCACACATTAACATTTCATTATCACTACATTCTGCAATTTCATCAGTACTCTCCCTATTTATTTTCACCGTATCACTTTCTGATACCAACTCTTCAAATACACTACTATTCTCAGTATTACATTCATTATTTTCGACATTATCATTATCATTTGTTAACTCTTTATCTGGTATCATATTTTTACACTTGTCACTACAATTTTCATTTGTTTTATTTTTCTCTGTCCTCATCACATGTACTCCCATTCGCTCAACACTCTTCTAATTTATTCAAACTGGTTCTTATTGTTTCATTATTATTCTCAAAACATTTATTCATTTCTTGAATCTCATATTTCAACTCATAATATCCCTACTTTGTCTGTCAAATTTGTCATTCATTTTATTGTATTTGACATTGGAATCAATTTGTTGTTCTTTATATTTTGTATTTACGTTGCTATTTATATTTTCAGACATGGTTTTTATTAGATTAAACAGATCGTTTATTGACACCTTTTTTTCTTCCACCCCTACACTATCGTTAGGTCTATTCTTATCTTGTACATCGGTCATTTTCAAAATTTATTTATATCATACCCTTTATATAACGCCCCCTTAAATCAAAATACCCCCTACATAAAACAGTTATCAATACGTAAAAGTAGACACATGCTAGCTCTACCCAAACATACCCTTATTTAGCATAATTATATACGATAATATTACATAAGTACGTCATTACCACATCCTATTTTCTGTGCATTAAAATAGGTCTATCTCGTATACATAAAATTAAACGAAAATCCTGGCAGAGAGAGCCAATGTGATGTTATAAAATACGTCGAAATATATTAATTAATTAAAATACTGCCAGGACTTACCTGCAAGCTTTCACAACTACTCACCTCGTGTTTACATTTCATCAGAAGACCAAGGTCGCCACGATTATTTTTTATAGGTTAAAATATCGAAAACCTTTATACTCCACCTTAAATAAAAGGGACAATTTCGCTATCTGACCACCCCAATAATAATTCAGAAAGATCCCCGGAACGTTTAGACGAATCTTGCAGCACAGAAATGAGAAAGTGGTAATGACAAAATAACTTAGTCTAACACATTTTTATGTTATGAAAATGAAATACTTTTACTCACATAAAGACGGAAATTCTCCATACATACATCTGTTTAACACAAAAAGAACAAAACACATTTGGTAATGGTTAGATCGGCCTTACCCTTACATACTATTTACATTATAGAAAGTAGCCCAGCTTTGCACACACACACTACCACACCATTTGAAACCCCTTTAAAATATTATATTAAACATCGAAAAATAGTTTGTCTTTACATTCCTGTTTCACTTACGGTAATTCACGGTCGCGATCCCGGCCGAACACGTGCTTTATCCCGCGGTTCGAATGTCCGTACTTAACTGGTTTCACTTTGTGATTCCACCGCACCAATTTATAACTGTGATATCTTGATTAATTTATTGGGTCCCGGTCGGTATTAAAACGTTACTCCACTGAGTTATACATATTTAAAAAGTTCGACCCGACCGGGCCCCCGTCTCGCCAATTACGTCTGTACACTGTTGTAAGATAATGTGGACCGCTTAACGTGAACTGCGTAACGCATCTCTCGGAGCGGGCGGAAATTGATGTCCACCGCCAACGAATTTCGTCGTCGCTCATAGTTGAGTTGTTGCAGTTGAGCGACCATGTGCATGATACATAGTGGTTTTTGCTGTGTTTTACGCCGACGATATTTAGGCGCTCCTGGCTTGATGTCACTAGATGGGTGGGCCTTAAGTTTTCATATCCGCCGTTTCAGTCAAGTAGACGAAACAGAAAAGGTACTTTTCACCATCTTGGCGTTTCCTGACCGCGCGTATACCCGTCTCGTGCATACGGGCGCATGGTCATACACAAGCAAAGTTCTTGGACATCTAGGGTGGCTGCATACCTTGACTGATTGCACAATGTTATATTGCGTTGCTGATTCGTTTCAAAACTGTTCTATTCACCACGTGTTTGGTCACCGTTGAGAAATAAAACTTTCACAATACATTTATAAATCCCTGAAATGAAATAAATTAAAATACCCCATAAATTCAGACCGTTACAGGTGTTAGATGAAATAAGAATTTTGAAGTACAAGTAATACAGAAACAGGGTAGGAGTAGGGACACAGTAGTGGGAGTGCATATATGTAGAAAGAGAGGGTAATGTAATTAGAGAGTAAATAGATGATGGTGATATTTTGTAGTGAAGGTGAGGTGGTAAGGAGTGATCAACGTGCGTCGTTGGGCAGGTAATTGTGAAGGGTCGAGGAGTGTTTGCCGAGATTATGGGAAGGGCAAAAGGTTACGAATGGAATTGCCAAGGTTGGGAACAAACATCCTAGTTACAAAGAGGGTATTAGATATTTTATTATGAGAGGAGAATAAATTGAGGTAAGTGGAATTAGTGTTGAAGGGGGTTATTATTGAGAGATTGGTGTCACCCTATGTAAATCTGTTAGTGGTTGTTAGTAGGAAGCAAGGTGAGTAAGGTTATATATTATAATGCCCATATAAATCAAATCATTGTGAATGAATGAGAATCACCCAAACTAATTAAAGAGGAAAATGTTAAATAGAAAGTTCATAGTAGAAATGTAATGATAAATGAAATGTTATGTATAATGAGTGTTAATAATAAATTTGAATTTCTTTTGGAAAATCTAATGATACAATAGATGTTAAATAAATTAAAGGTTGGTAATAAAGATAGTTATGATTTTGTTTTAAAGGAAGAGGATCATGAAAGATGATCAATAATTTTAATAGATAGAGTGTTCTGAAGGAGTGAACTCGTGTTTTGTTATATGTAAGAATTATATAGATAAATTGTTTTGTTGATCCTATTAAACTTAATTAGTTGTTTTAAATAGTACTGCATTAGTATAAAGAGTGAAATTTCTTCTTATGCATAGGAAGAGTTAAATATTATCGATTGGAATCGAAATTTTAATAAATATGTAGGAATAAAAAAGAGAAGGATACATCTATAATAAATCTTGTTTGCATCTATGCATTAGAGATATTAGGAGTTAAGGAAAAACCAATGCTTATTAACGTAAACCAATACGCCACTAAGGGGAAACAGATCAGTTAGGGATATGGTATTATACGATGCCACTATTTGATTTTTTATTTCGATGTTTCAGAGTTTATAGTGATGCTGTGGCGGCGGTCCTGAGCTGGCCAGTGCGTCAGAGCAGGAGCGTCAAGTGCCTGACCGGCCTTGCGGTGTTGGGATCTCGAAAGAGAAGTCCAGTAAGGTCATGCAGGTGCTGTCACCATCATTGAACCAAGGGGTAAGTGATTGATATTCTTTTATATAAAAAAATACAGAGGGTTGTGGCGACATATCCTAGCTGATCCCTTTAGGAAGTATGAATGTGTCAATGAGAGTTTTTATGCTTCGTCATAAAACCTCTCATTGAGGGGGTATTGTAACGGTACAAATAGGGATTTTGGGCACATAAAAGATATAATTTTATTGTGAATTAAAATTTTGTATGTGGGAGTGTAAAGTTTTCCAAACATGTGAAACAACACAGAAATCAGTGAAGGGTCGGCGTCAAAGTCAGTGGCATACGTGCAAAAATACAGCTATTCTGCTGGAACAAACGAACGATCTTATGTAAAACTTCACTCAATGAATGCCATACGTAATGGCTGAACCTTAAAAACAAGGACGTCATCACCAAAAACAATAGATTTGATGACGCGACAACCCTTTCCACTTGGGAAATAAGCGCCATATTGTCGTTCTCAGTCAACTCGTATCATTCGTGCGAACTGCACGTAGTCTAAATTGCTGGCCAGCAAGTACTTAAAAGTAACAACTAAAATGTAACAAAAGTGAATCAAATCTATTTAAATCAAACAATATAAAATGTAGAGACAGTGAGTGTAGTTAATAAAAGGGAACAGTGTAATAGTTCGGCAGAACACCAGCATGAACATGATTAATGCCTGACTGGATCTTCATCCATTCATCCACAGCAGGAAAGTAAACCTTTCACATTTTAAACCATCAACATTTTTTAATAATTGAGCTCAAGAAAATTTGTAAAATGTACCATTAAATTAGTTTATGTGGGAGCATGTGTGTGTGTGTGTGTACCGGTACAGATAAAATCACAAGCATTGGTTCACGTTACGTGATTCATGTAACTTCATAATTGAAATTATTTAAAACTGCAGTAATGGTGTAGATTCATTTAAATAAGTAACCAGAATAAATTGGTATTTAAAATATACGTTGTGTAAATGTAGAATACTTAAGGCTGATGTAACAAAAATATTTTGCAGCCATTTTGTATGTGGATTTGGCAGAGGAGGAAGACTCCATCTTTTTTTTTGTTATTCAAACATTTAGAAATTCAGACCATTAAAACACAAGTTTTACCAAATGGTATCAGAGTCGATTATTTCTCAATAACCATTCCATTTCTAGCTCGTTTAAAAGAATCCTGTACCCGAACTTAAAATATGTTAGGTTGGCAACAACACAACATGGTGATTACTCGAATCAGCATGTAAACAAAAGTATAAATGTTAACGAGAGAAGTATAAAAGGTAAGTCAATTATAATTTCAAAGAGTGTTAGTTAACACTTTATGGGTCTGAGAAGCCAGTCCAGTCATATCCAAGCAGCTGAAGTGAGATTTCTCAGGCACGTGGCATGGTATACTCTCCATGACCATAGAAGAAACACAGACATATGGCAGGAATTGAATATTATGAGTATACTCAACAGGATTGCCAAGTATCACCTGAATTGGTAGGAACATCTTTGCCAAATAGATGATGCCTCATCCCCCAATAACTATGGAACTGTGACAGTACAAAAGGGGACATAATTATTTCATGTGGTGCAATAATACGATCAAGGTGAATCTAAATAAAATATGACTTTAACGATTGGAAGTCAAATAGAATAATGATTGGAAGACTCAACCAGTGACGTAGTCATCGCCGTCTGCAAATAAACGCAACCATATATGGGTACAAAATAATATTAAACCTGACGTCACAACAAGATCATGACGTGAACACGTGTTTTCGAATGAGAAAACACAATTATGAATTTAATAAACTTCTAGACGATTCGATGAAGCAGACGAGATGAGAAGCGGTGAGCGGGAGGAATCACGTGATCAGCTAATATACTACCCGCTCCGAGATCGCCATCTGGCAGTCTATGAATAACATCTGAACGCAGCAGTCTACGAACAACTTAAGACCGTGCAACAGCGTCAGGAGGCCTACACAACAAATTGGCGTGTAGGTCTACAATATCAATTTTGGCGTTTAAACAGTGAAAAAACATATAAACAGTGAAAATTAAGTTTCGTTGAAGATATAAGAAGCAGCAAAATGAATTAAGCATTCTTTAAAAAGTTCAGTGAGTGAAACAACCATATTCTTCACGAGATGAATCCACACATGGACTAACTTATACATATAAGTACTTAAAACAACCAGACTGCAATCAACAAAAATGAATACAGTATATCACTTTAAATCTCGATCGTCATGAGATCTCAAACATAAAAAGGGGGGTTTTTAATAGAATGAATGAGAGCGTGCACAACGGAGTACTGGTTGGCTTTTAATTAATTATTTGATAAAAAAAGTAATTATGTGTGTTCAGTAGTGATTATTTAATCACAGAATAAATAGGGTAACACCCTTTGAGATTACCAAATGAAAATAAATACAAAAAATATTTCACAATGACCACGTGTTTAGTATAAATTATTGCGCTGCCACCTCAATCTGTTTGCGACATCCAATTCTCGCTTAACGAATTCTAGTCTTCTGATTCCAGGGAATAAAGCATTAAATCATCAGGTAGTGTTTAATAAAACGTGTGGAAGAGTTGCATATTGACTATACATATGCTGGTGACCCAAATGTGCTGTGGAGATATAAGGTAGGTGAGAACGTAACGCCAAGGTAGGTGATATTTTGAGCGGGTAGATTTAAAAATCATTATAAGTTCCTTTACAACTATACTACTATATGCTGATGGGACGGAGAGGTGTGGGATGTCCCTGTTTGAAATCAGAACAAACCATCCTTGGTTTAATCCTTGCAGATGACGATGATGATGATGAAGTTTCAATGGATAGAAATTCCTAGATTTAGTCTTTTCTATAGTTTTTAAAATAATATATTTGCCTACTGCATGAAAGGAACATTCCATTGCACTCAGATTCAGATTCTACTCAGACTCTTGTAACTTCTACTGTACATCCGGGCAATAAGACTTGCTTTGTGTAAACTAGAAACCTATGTCAAATAGGCCTAACAAAATAATAAACAACAAACAAAGAAAACTATATGGTGCTCCACAGCTGGAACCAAGACAGGACACATGTAATTGGCCCTTGAGCAACCAAACAACAAACTGACCTAAGTAAAAATAAAAAGTACTGAAACCATAGTCAACACACTATGTCTACATCATACACAAACATAATTAATTAAACAGACACAATTTCTGGGATTATGTTAATAACAATTTGTAAAATCCTACCTGTAAGGAAATACTTCTACATTACTTCCATTTTTACCAAGAAGAATCAGATTTTCTTGAATCATTTGTGTCATATTGTCGCTTATCACCCTGGCTTCTCTGAGAGCACCATAGTAGTCAGGCGATGACTTGAGTATCGTATGGTAGGCCATAAAGTAATTTGCAGCAACATGAGCATACCCATTTTGGTCTACATTGTAGTTTACAGACTGCAATTTTACCAAAATAAACTTTTAGCCAAATTAAAATAACACACACACATCACACTATACTGTACATGCAAACAGAATCTTGAGTAATCTAATTACCTATGAGCCTATTGAACAAAAATGAGAAAATTATTACTTCTATCAGCTGAATGTTTTAATTCACATTACCTGTGAATAAGCTGCGTGACCAGCCTTCGCACATTCTGGAGTAGGATTGTCTTGTAAAAAGAAAGGTAAGTATTTCATGAATGTTACAGCATCTGGCCGCTGTGTAACTTCATCTAAGGTTTTCTCACAGTAATAGCAATCTTCATCAACTGTAAATAAGTTTGACAGCAATTAATTTATAACATCTCAGAAAAATGTAAAGAATTTTTAAATATACAACGAGAATGCTGGCACTGTTCTAAAACTATGTTTTTCTTACCGCTGTGTGGGCAAAATGTATCGTTGGAAGCAAAATATTTACAACACTTGGGCGCAGATATCCAGTCAAAATAATCATCTACCCATGAACTGGATGGCCGACCTATATACGTACTACAAACAGAAAGAAAATGATAAAATAATGAGTAGATAGCAAATACTTATGCTTAATAGCACAATAATATCAGGAGAATCCTATACGTACTACAAACAGAAAGAAAATGATAAAATAATGAGTAGATAGCAAATACTTATGTTTAATAGCACAATAATATCAGGAGAATCCTCTACTTGGACTGTTTCCAAAATAATACTTTTTCACTTGATGTTTCAATCCTTAGAATCTGGGATCATTTTCAGAAGCTGTGAGTGGTGGTTAGGTCTTTCAACAGGATCTTTCAACTGTCACCCACAGCTTCTGAGGACAATCCCAGATTCTAGGGATCAAAACATCAAGTGAAAAAAATGTTCAATGGAGTCAGTCCAAACAGAGGGTTTACCCAAGAAATTGCCCAACACTTAGGTGCTTCAAAGAACAACAATAATTGTATTTAATAGATTAATATTACACATTTTGGTTCAGTAATAATGGCATGTTTGCTACTATAAAGCATGTTTGTGTAGGGTCATTCCAAGTCAGTTCAACCAGGCCATCTCGCCCACCGTCTCAGATTTTGATGAAACTTGGCTTATTTGTTCTCCTTGCAGAGATAAGTAACCACACCAAATGTTAACCCTCTATCTCTCTGTTTTCATTGTATATGCTTTCAAAGTTTTGAAATTTTGGTGTTTTTAACAATCGGATGTCTCGAAACGAGACTTGCCAACCTTCTGAAAATAATTTATAACTTTTTTATTTATCACCCAATCTTTGTGAAATTTTGTAGTTATGTACTCTAAAGTATAAGGATTCTATAAATGAATACACAATACCTTTAAGTGAAACTACTAAGGCTGGAAAAAATGTTTTATTTGCATCTTTGTAGTTTTTTTTGTAAAAAACAGATTTCGAAATTGGGATGATGTAGCATGACTTCTTCTAAGAATTTTTTCTTGATTAGATTGAAAGTTATGTCATCTTCACTACTCCATTTCCATTTGTACTTGGACGATAGCAGATGTTTGAAATGGGATGTTAACTCAGAGTAATTCTTTCGGAATTTTCTGTTAATAGTTACAGACCCCTAGGAAGGACTGTAACTGCCTGATGTTCTTAGGTTTGGGGAACTTCTGAATGGCTTCCATCTTCTCTGGAGCTGTGGTTATGCCTGTTTCTGAGAGTACAAATCCTAAAAATTGTAATTGGTTAGTCAATAATTTTGATTTTTCAATTTTTAGTGTGATATTGTTGGTAGCTCGCCTTTGTAGAACCATCTCTACACGTTCACAATGCTCCTCCCATGTGGTGGACGTAATCAACAAATCATCTACATACACTGTGGCGAACTCTAGTACCTCTCTTCCTAATATCTGGTCCATGACCTTGACAAAAACAGCAACAGAATTTACCAGACCAAATGGTAATCTTTTAAACAGATAGTTGCGACCATAAAAAATAAACGCAACATACCTCCGGCTGTTGGGGTGTAGCTCAACTTGCCAATATCCGCATACGGTGTCGAGGATGCTCATGAACTTGCAGCCTTCAAATTTCTTCATAATTTCCTCTATATCGCCTGGTGATGTTCTATCGTTCACAATATTCCTGTTTATCTCCCTGGCGTCTAGACACAACCTGAGCACCCCATCCTTCTTCTGCACAGCGACAATTGGACTGGTGTACGGTGACGAACTGGTTTCAATAATGTCTTGTTCCAACATTCTGTGTATCTCTTTTCTGACTGCTGATTTATGTGATTGAGCAATGGGGTAGGATTTGTATTAAATTTTATTGGGTTGTGGAATTCTAATTCACAAACAAAGTTCTTCGCCTTCTCAGGTAGATCTGAGAAAGTGTTTCTGTATTTCTTGTACACATTTACCAACCATTCCTTTTGTTCTAGTGTAATTTTTTCTCCTCTGGTGACTTGGAATGAGTATATTTCGTTCAATTTTTTGTTCCATTCTTTATTTTCAGGATATGTTGATCTTTGAAGTGGTGTCCTAAACTCCTCCCTCTCATCTTGGATCAAGGTGAATGAATGTCTATTGTGTGTGGCACTATTCTGGCCTAAAATTTCACTTGACCATTCACCCTGTTCGTTGGTTAGTGTTATTTTCTCACTGCCAATGTCAATAATTGCTGAGTGGCGCCTTAAAGCATCGCACCCAATCATAACCTTAAACGGTAACCCTTGGGCCACCAGGAACACCACTTGGATCACCCTTCCGTTGCTCGATACATCTATTTGTACCTGTTGTCTTACTGACTTGTTCATTTTGCCAGTAGCACCTACTATCACCATATTATTAATTGGTAGGGTTGGTATTGGTTCTTTACTTATTGTTTTAATTCTATTAAACTCCACCTTGTCAATGAGCGATACATTCGCTACTGTATCAATTATAATTTCAGTTGCTACCCCTTGCAATTCAGCATTGATAAAAATTATTTGATTGTTATCTTTCTTTTCTGAGTATTGTCCTTCTTCCATAAGGTCATTTCTTATGTTCCTTAAATAATAGTTTTCATTGATCATCTTGACTTTATTTCTCGTAAAATCTTTGTTTATTCGCCCGTCCAATTCTCGCAGTGATGGGCCGGTCATAGTTCTCACTGCTGTGTCTAGTTTTCCGCCCTGTCTACTTGCTGAGTACTTGTTGTGGTTTCTCCACAACAAGACTGCTGTGTCTAGTTTTCCGCCCTGTCTACTTGCTGAGTACTTGTTGTGGTTTTTCCAAGGTTTCTTGGAGAACGATCTCGGGAGCTTACCCTCCTGGGTTGGTTTCCTTCCTCTTCATCTCTTCTATTGCTATTATTTGGATACCTCTGGTCATTGTTGATATTGTGTCTCCATTCTCGGTTTCCGCCACTATTGTTATTATTATTTTGGCTGCGGCCATTATTTTGGTTGCGGCTATTATAATTGCCTTGGTTATTTCTATAATTATTATTATTATAGGCATTACCACCATTTCGATTATTACTGTTATTTTCATGGTTCCCATTTCGGGGCTGGTTTGACCTTGGTTGTTGGTCTCTCCAATTATCTCCCCTGTCCATCTGGGACTGGTCATACTGCCTCCTTGATTTTCTATAATAATCTTGGTGTTCATAACTCCCAAGCAGTCTTTCCATATCAGCTATGGTCTTGATCTGGCTGCATAGTGTGGCTTGGACAATCCCCTCATCAAAGTGGTGTGCCATTTTGCTAATTAAGCATTCTTCAGGAATCTTTGGTTCTAAATTGCGTGCTACACACACCTTCCCGAGAAAGTAGGCTGTCGGTGACTGGTAATTGGTGGCGTTGTACCTTCCATGGCAGAGATTATCTCTGATTATATTCTGTACTGACTCTGACCAGTATTTTATTCTGAAGGTTTGTTTGAACCCCTCATACGTCGTTATTTCATTTCTGACGGCCGACCACCAGTTGTCGGTTATCTCCTTGAAACTGTCATCCAGTAGATTCTTGATCACTGTCCAGCGGTTCTCTTTGGTTCTCTGTAGACATTCGTCCACCCGCTCTAGGAATTCCACTGGGTTCCTGTGATAATTTTTAAAATTTATATTCTCTCTGTTGTCCAGCATATTATGGTGAACACTGCAGGCTGGTCTATAGCTCACTCTGTCGAGGTCTTCTCTCAGGTTCTTCAATTGCACTTCCTGGATGTTATCAATTCTTCCTGTACTATCATTCATTTGGCTTCTTACCCGGTTCATCTCCTCATTTACCCGTTCAATTTTTCCTGAGGTGTTAGTTTGTAGTTCGTCCAATCTTTCTTGTGTCCCTTGCTGTACCTCTGCTATCCTAACTTGGCTGACGTTATCTGCTTGGTCTATTCTGGCGTCTAATTCTGCCCTGACCTGTACAATTGTTTCTTTGTTTTGTTTCACTTTCTCGACCAGTTCGGCTGTTTGTTGCTTTCTTTCTTCATTATATTCCTCTACCCTTTTGCCAAGAGTCTCATTGATATTTTCGATTTTCTCATCAATTCGTTTTAAATCTCCCTTTTGTCCATCAATAATTTCTCTCAACTCTTTGTTAGCGCTATCAATTTTCTCGATTATTTTCCGAAAGTCTTCCTTAGTACTCTCATTTGTACTATCTATTTTCTCGCTTATTTGTCTTAAACCTTCTTCATTTCGGTCAAATTTTTCCTCCATTTGTTTTATTAAATCTTCTCTGAAGATCTCGTTTTGTTTCCTGGAGCTTTTATGAGTACTGTTTATTTTTTCCTCCTGTCTCCTAAAGTTTTCATTAGTTTCTTCTTTATTCTTATCTAATTTTTCATTTATTTCTTCTTTATTCTTGTCCAATTTTTCATTTATACTGCTCATCATTTCCATGAATTTATTCCAATCCGGTCCTCCTCTGGCTTCTTCTTTATCACCCGCCTGCTGTTCCATTTCGGTGTCCGGTACTGTTTCTGTTTCTTCTTCCCGTCTACCTTCTTCCGTTCCTTGGTCCTTTGCCAACCTTTTCGATACTCCTCTTGTATGCATTTTCGTTTTTCTGACAGCCGCCAGATGAAATTAGGTTTCCCGTATCGTTAATAATTACGTTAGGTTCGGTAATGTTCTCTAAATTCAGCCTCACTGGTTGGACGCCATCTGTCATGTAACAGTGTATTGTGGGTTTTATTTGTTTGTTTTTGAAGTGAGTTTTGTACTGTAAATTGACCCCACTTGTGTCAAGTACGGATTTGGTTCTGCAATCGATTGTGTTCTTGAGCGCCCCGTTATTCTTCTAAGTACTTTGGTCCATTCACTGCTCACTCTCCTGTTGAATTACCTGTAATTGTCCTGTAAACTTTCAAATTTTCTACAATGATAATTCCTTGGATCCCAAATAACAATATTTATTTTCATTTAAAGTTATTTAGAGAAAGTGAACAGTCGACTTGTGTCGAAACAAATATTGGTCGGGTCGACTCTAGCGCTCAATTCGACTTTTACACTAACAAGTTTCAAATAACAAATTATTTATAATAATATATTAATTTTCAGGGTTTAAGGGTTGTTTGAGGCTGTCATTGAATTCAGAAAATACATACAAAAATACAATACATTACAAAGGTAAGTAAAATTTTAAAATCTTAATACTATATTTCGTTATTATTAGTTGCTATGGCAACCAGACTATTGGCAAGATGGCCGCTGAAAACGTTTGGCCACGTGCTGTTACAAATTATTTTAAAATAAATGTTTCAGTGTTCACAGTTTTAGTTGTCAAGGTTTTCCTTCAATCACTGGTGTTTTTCTGTAAGTGTAGATAGTGCCTACGATAGTGTTGTGTATCGTACCTGTAGTGTGGTTATTAATCAGGCTTGGCGTCACTCACAGAAGTTATAAAAGTGCATTCATTATAGGCCGTCAGGATTTTCTGAGTTCCTGCGTTCAATTGTAGTTTTATTTTAATTATTTTCGTCTTCTTATCTCCCACAGTGTTTACAGCTTCTGTTGGTAGTTAATTTTTATTGCCAACGGTCCAAAAAACATTACTATTATTTAATTAAAATTTTCTTCATCAGAGCTCATCTGCCCTCTGCAATGGTTAACAATACAATTCTAAATTCCTGCTTTTCCATCAACGGTTTCGTGCCCTCACAATACTGGCCTGTGATTGGTCAAAACTGAGAGTTCAATAGGTCACATGGTCAGTTTACAAGATTTAAATGTTCATTTGCCTATAAGAAAAATACTTCTTTTTTAGCTTTAAGTCTCCTAGAATTTAAAGTACATCATGTTTTTCTTTATGTAATTGTAAACATTCTGATACCTTATTTTATATAAATTGTTTATTATAAAGGGTGGTTTCCCACCTTACAAAATTTCTAACTCTGGGCCTACACTTTTAGTTTACTGACAACATTTACTGATTTGTTATATTTTATAATTTACATTTGTTATTACTGAATCTCTGATTATGAACCCTTTTTCTGATTTTAACTATTCACTAAACAAGTCTGGACCCTTAACATTATTTGAACAATGGTTACAATAAAATCCTTTAACATATTATTTAATATATTGCTTCTATGGCCTAGTTTACAATTATAAAATGATAAATAATATACTTAATGTTAAAACAATAATTTAATGAGAATAATGACTTAATAGGAACAATAACTTGATAGGAACAGAATCATCCGGCATGCTATGTTTTTGGGTATGGCCTACATGGTGTAATATTGTATTTTACAATTAGTCACAAACATTAGTTGACTGGCATACTTTTCAGCCATCCCATTAATCTTAATCATTACTAACTTTAACTAATCGATGATTATTTTATTGTTCATGGGTTTTCTGTCCCTAATGTATCACCTTCTGATTCTGTTCATAGGCTCTAAATATTTTTAATAACATAGTTTATGAATGTCGGTCATAAGCCCTGGCATAAAACATAAACATAACTGGTTATGCCAAAACCTTTATAAACATCTTATCTTTATTTTAAACTCCCATCACAACTCTCTATTAATATGGTTCTTGGGTTTCATTTTAACATAAAAGTACTTAACCCATGCCTTTTCCATTTCCCCCTCACTGACACTTTTAGTTTGGGAATATCACTTGTACATCACTATATAATATCAGGGATCACTAACTTTATTCCCCACTCCTTCACGTTTACTTAATTACACAAAGGTTTGTATGTATATTATATACTTCCTATAATACATTTTAATTAGTTATTTTATTATTTGCATTGTATTTTTTTTCTCTTATCATTTATATTGGACAGTTTTTTTTCTGTAACTACAGGTTGTTTATTTTTATTTGACAATCAGAATGATCAATATTGCACACCACTATATAAAAATTATTCCGATTAGCGCTTTCAAGCTTCACAGCTCATCGTCAGATCAGGAATAGACAGAAAAGGAAGAATAGAAAAGGAAGAAAAGAAAAGGATAAGGAATTATCAAAGGAAGTTAGCAGAGTACTGAAAGAGAAATATGAATTTGGGACAAAATACAACATAGAGAATAATATAAAATTGATAGAAAAATTAGAAAATATTAGCATTAATGTAAATACAAAATTGATATCACTGGATGTTAAGGACATGTTTACTAATATCACAGTAAATAAAGTTATTAAGTTAATAAACGATAATAATATGGGAGAATACAGGTATAAAAAGCAGTTGATGAAAGTAATTAAAGAATGTGTAAATCAGAACTATTTTAGGTTTAATAACAAGTTTTATATACAGAAAAAAGGTTTACCTATGGGGTCTTCATTATCCCCTATTCTTGCTGAAATATACATGAATGATTTTGAAAAGCAATTAATAACTTCCACTAAGTATAAAGACAATATAAAATTATGGTCTAGATACGTTGATGATGTATTAGTAGTTTGGGAAGGAAGCATAGAAGAAGTGCTTGAGTTTATAAAGGAGGTAAATAATAAGGATAAAAACTTACAATTTAAGGAAGAGATAGGAGGTAAGCAAATAAATTACTTAGATTTAAACATAGAAATTAAAGATAATGAGAAACTACAGTTTGGGATATTTAGGAAAGAGTCGTATTCTGATATAATTATACCAAGAGAGTCGTACCACCCATACAGATATAAAATGGCGGCAATCAATTCCTTTTGTTACAGAGCTCAGAAGTGTTTAAAAGAGACCGAATCAAAAGATAGGGAGTTAAAAACGATAAAGGGAATTGTAAGGAATAATAATTATAGCACCAACATAGTGGATAAAGTTATGAAAAGGGTCAACATACAAAAAGCTAAAATAGAACCAGAACAAAAGAATTATGCAGGGTCATTGACATACATAGGTTCACATACTAGAAAAATTATAAAATGTTTTAATAAATATGGAGTAGATATAGCTATTAAAAAATGTGAAACGGTATTTGATAAGATAAGGAATAAGAATATAGAAAAAATTCCAGTATTACAGAAAAGCGGAATTTATAAATTAAAATGTAAAGACTGCAACAAAGTGTACCTAGGGGAGACAGGACGAAAATTCGCATGCAGGTTGTCTGACCACAAATGTGGAGAAGGTAATAGAACAACCAATTCGTTATATGCAAGACATTTCATAGAAGACAACCACAAGTTTGTTAATCCTTTGGAACAATACGAAATTGTAAAAGTAGTAAATAACACAGTTGAAAGGAAGCTTAGAGAGTAGTTAGAAATATTGAAAGAAAGAGAAAAAGGGTTAGACAATTTAATTAATATTAAAATTAAATTTGATAATGAAGAAATATTTTATAACATGATTAAGAAGTAAATGAGAGAGGGCAGATAGATAAGATTAAGAATTATATTTCA
This sequence comes from Magicicada septendecula, assembly GCA_034769895.1. Classification (NCBI taxonomy): domain Eukaryota; kingdom Metazoa; phylum Arthropoda; class Insecta; order Hemiptera; family Cicadidae; genus Magicicada; species Magicicada septendecula. The sequence continues at coordinate 151,708,501 of CM068372.1, forward strand.
TAGTACTAATTGGTTGTTTTAAAATAAGGGTGTGTGACTGACCCACGTGTGTGGAGAGGAAGAGGGTAGTTTAAAAGGATGCACACACACACTGTGCCGGTTCGAAGCCGGCGGTTACAAAAAAAATTCTAGAAAGTTTTCGTGATCGTAAAATACGTGAGGGAGGCAGTGGAGCGGACTGTTGAACTTCTTCATACCCACTCGACGACGCTTCAAGCTTGAGTTGGAAAGATTCTATCGCCCACAGGCCTACGGAGAGGCATTAGGAGATTTCGTGCGCGATATACGGAAAGCTGCCCAGGTGTTAAGATTGGGGTTGCCCGAGACAGAAGTTATCCAAGCAATTCTGCAAGGACTGACTCCCCAAGAGAGATCTCGTTTGGCATTCGCGGACCGTCCACGTGGTTTTGCAGATCTTGAACAGCTGTGTGTGTTTTCAAGGACGGTCCAGGCGGCTGACGAGTCCCGAGGAAGAGATGCCACAGATGTCCAATCCTCCAGTGGTTCATCAGGAAGAGCCAAAAGGGACAAACATGGAGGTTGGAGGAAAACCCAAGAGACGCTTAGAAAGCCTGAATATTCCGGAAGTGATGGAGGCTACAAGGGGGTGGCAAGTGTGAAGACGGTAACAACAGCTACAGCACAGAAAACAAAGAAACATGAAATTAACAGGGGAAAAAGAAATTATGTTAGGGAACAGACAGCGGCAAGTAGGGAGCCTGTACCAAGGCGTTATCCCTATTCGGAGAAAAAGGAAACTTTAAAGGTTCCAGAGGAAGTACAAGTGCCCAAGAGAGTAGTAGATGAAGAAAAGGAAGCAGAAGTAGAAGAGCGGAATGACTTTGTGGGAACAATACAAGAGGATAAGAGCGCGTCAGTTAATACTGAATTACCGGACTCAAAGAGGACGTCATGGTTGAATCCAGAGGCCGCAGAATTTGTTCTGGTATTTACATCTCGGTTCGTGAGGGATCCAGAGCCTGTAACATCACCATCGCCAGTCGAAATTAATTTAGTCGTTGCACATGAACCTGGACAGCTGGATTCCAGGGTGGAAGATGTTGAGGACGTTGTGGTTGCTGAGAGTGGTGAAGGTGTGGAATCAACAGAAGAGTCAGAAGAGCGGTCTGCAGATGCTGCGCAGGTGAGTATAGTTGTAGGTGTTAGGGAGACTGTAGAGTCTGAAGTTGCAGATGGACACAGGGATGTCCGGGCTGCGAGTGTTTCTGAGGTTGTGGATGGACAAGGGGATGTTCATGCCGCAAGTGTGGTAGAAGTAGATGAGGTAGAAGTTGAGGAGAAAGTTGGTGGCAGCGTTGTAGAGTTTGTGAGTGAGAGTGAAGTAGTGTGTGAAGATGTGCAGACGCCTTCTGTAAGTAGTGTTGAGGATTCCGAGGAACGGGAGGAAGTTTTAGGTGGACCAGGTGAGCAACTAGTGGAGGACGTAGATGTGCAGTGTTCAGATGGTGGTAGTGGAAGTAGTGGCGATGATGTTGATGATAAATGTGTTGGTGAAAATGAGATAGGAGAAGAGGTTAGTGAAGAAGTTTGTGAAGCGGCTGGCAATGAGTGTCATGAAGAAATTGGTGAGGAGCTGAGGGAGGATGCGGTTGAAGATGGATCAGAGGAGCAACGGGAAGCTGCTGAGGAGGTGCAGTGTCAGGAAGTTGATTTGGATTATGTGGACGAAGAAGGGGAGGTTGTAGAAAAGGAAGAAATTGTAGCAGAGGAGTTAGACGATGAGCATAATCCAAAGCGGAGTGAAAGTAGTGAGGTAAGTTGCCTTGATTCTGATCCCGAAGAAACCAGTCAGTACAGCTCAACACGAGATAATTTCTTAGAGAGTGGTGTCCGAAAGGAGCGAATACCTAAGGTGCGTCATAGAAAGGTAAGAAGCAGAGGTTAACGGGTAGCGGGTAGATGTTCCCCACACTCCCAGTGGTGTTCATCTATTTCAGGGTTGCGCCCCTGCCCACGCGAGCCTTGGTTTCCTCCATTCATCCTCATTTTCGGAGGGAACCAGGTCCTTACCCTTAGTCCTAACTAGTGACTTTAATGATCCTTGCCCCATTTGATCTTCCCAATTTTCCTACCACTCCCCTTAGTAAAAAAAAAAAAAAAAAAAAAAAATCTATCAAACGGAGTTAGAGAGAGACTTAGATTGTGGTCCTCGAGATCGTCAGTTTCCCCTGTGTTAAAGGTTAGATGGAGTGATGGTGTGCTGTCGCTGATTGTTAATAGTTGTTGAGGTTGATGTTGTTCATTATAGGGTCCGAGCCGTGCCGCATTCTCCGGTTTTCCTGGTGTTATTTTTTGTTGCGAGAGAAAGTTGTGTAGACGGTGCTGTAGAGAAGTAAAACCCCCTCGAGTTATGGTGTATTTGTTGAGTTGAGATTGGATTAATGTTCGTGTGCCCTAGGTGCGGTCCTCTCTGTCTGGCTAAGCGGGGCCGTCCGCCCTTGTGTAGGGAAGGGGCCAGCCATATGGCAAGGTTGGAGATGCCTTGTGGGTGCATGTGGCTGGTCGGTCCGAGAGAGGGACGAGAGGTAGTACGGTCGCTCACATGCCAAGGTGGGAGATGCCTTGTTTGGTCCTAGGACGAGCATGTGAGTGGGACCGGTGGGAGTAATTGGTGGTCACCGGAGAGGGTGACGTGTTGGGGCGGTCCCGTGGGGTTGGCGTGGCGGAGAGGGTCGCATGGGGGTGGTGTTCCTGAGAGCAAGTCTGCCTGGCCACCTTACCCACGATGTCCACCGGATTTTCAGATGGGAGTACACTGCAGGGTACTTTCCCGAGTTTTGTGGGGCAACCGGGTTGCCCTTTCGGGGTGGGGGTGTGCCGGTTCGAAGCCGGCGGTTACAAAAAAAATTCTAGAAAGTTTTCGTGATCGTAAAATACGTGAGGGAGGCAGTGGAGCGGACTTTGTTCGACGGTGTGAGGGGAGCGGCGGTGTGTGCGTTGCGCGCGCAGCCCAGCTATGTGCTATGAAAATTGTGTGCCGGCTTGTGCAGTCAACGCTTGCCCTCGCTCAGAGTATCGTCTCGTCTCCACTCTTTGTATTGTTCTACGCAGTTTGAATCGCTCTACATGATGGGCTAGAGAGAATAAACGACTCCCGGTAAGAATTAATTATTTTCATTAATTGTTTGGATATTTAATAACAAGATATATGCTATCGTGTGAAGTACGTATTTATGTGTGTGCGACCTGACAAAGTTATGTAAGAGATATTTTTTTTTACTGTTGTACGCAACGCCCTTTGTATAGCCATGCCTTAGTATTTTCTGTAGTAATGCGAGAAGTTTCAAGAGTCATTCTCATAGTAAAAGTGCATTACATAAAAATTAATCAAAAAACTTGGTGCGCAGTCAAGTAGTGAACTGTGTCGGTGCATGTAGTATACTGTCGCCGTCTTTGTTAATTATCTTCACAAATAGAGAATGAAGTGTGAGAGCTTCTGTGTATGAAACTTAATTGAAGGTAAAACATTCTCAATGCTGTGAGTGACTTGCTGTTAAATTTTTTTTCGATCAAATAATGATTACTCCTCTGCACGTGGCCGGTTTAACCTGCAAAATTTTGTCGAAGCATGTTGACTGAGTACAGTTCACTTTATATTAAGCCACAATTTAATAAGTTCTGTTCATGATGCAAATTACTTATTCCATGGCTGATTTTCAGACTCTTTAAGCTGGTTGTAAAAACTTTTATTAATGAAAATGGTGCTTTTTGAGAGTTAGCTGGCGGCCCGTTAAGAGGTTAATTACCTTAACTCGGGTGTACATTTTTATAGACAGTTATCTAATTTACTTGAATTCTTAGGGTTCTCGCACTAAGCCGGGTTCCTGGCTTGCTGTGGGCTGAACATCTGCTCAAGCTGTGAACCATGTCAAGATCGCCTACGAAGAGGGAGACGGAGACCGAATTCCTATGTTGCACTCGCCAGCACACTTGAGGTGATATTTATACTTTATTTCATTTTTTGGGGCCGGGCCGGCAGTGTGCCCGTTTACTGCAAATTGCATAGATGCCATGGGACCACGTGTCCAGACTTTTTACCGGGAAGTTGAGCTGTGATCATGACTCTGAACACTATAACTTAAATTTCATAAACCTTTTTTATAACTCATTTAAATAACACTAAATGCTATGCCTGTAAGTGCGTGCTGCACTGCGAGAGCGCGCCAGAGAGATTTTAGTCTTGTACCATTTTATTGTCGCATCTAATTTTTTACTCCTTACAAAATTTAATTATTGCTCAGTAGTTCTGTTCCGGCTGGAACAGCTGTGTATAAATTTTAATTTGACCATGGGTTTCACATTTAAGAGTGGGGACTTTCCTGGGGTTTTTTTTTTGGGTCTTTTCTGGGATTACAAATGGGACTTAGTTTTTCTGACACGCTGGTACAACTTCAGACAGGTCGAATGCCTGTCAACTTTTGTCAACTACATGTGGGCGCGCTCCCTCAGATGCCAGAGCACAACCACCTTACTGTATTCTTTAATTAATTAATTTTTTTTATAGTCATTTGAGGCTAATAGAATTAATTCCTAATGTAATGGAAATATTTTGATTGATTTTGCCCCTTGCACAAGGGCTAAACTGATTGTTTTCTTAACGGGCTAACGCATATGGGTTGACTTCCCACTTATAGCTTTTGCTGTTTAAATTTTGATTATAGAACATGTATTCATCATTTTCTTTTTGAGTAAATTATATATATATTGTCAAAATCTTCTGAAATAGTAATGCCTCAAGCAATTAATTTCTGTTTATTAAGGTACATAAAGATTTGATTCCTTTTGGAATTTTTTTTTTGAAGTCAAATAACTGTATAGAGTTTTATAAACATTGTCTGAAAGTAGGTGACGTAGTTTGGTCAGTCTCAATCAATTATGTGAAGGGAACTTAAGGTTCACACGCTCATCATGGGTCATTGATCAATGGAATGCTAGCTAAAAGGGGTGGTCTGGTTATTTATGCCTCATGATTTATTATCATTCTTCCTGGGGTTGTGGATTATGTCATTCTACTGTACGGGTTGCCTATTGGCGTATATTTTATCACTTCCGAGTTATAAGATTGTAGTTACTCTACCTGTTGGGTGGGTGCATTCCAGGGGCATGCGTGTTAAAAACTAATGTAACTGTGAGTGGGTGTACCTTATGTTCTGTGTGTGTTGTTATGTGTCTAGCTAGCCACGAGATGTGAGAAGATTTTATAATTATATATACATATGGGTGTATATTGATTGATGTATATACATATATTGTTGTGCTTAATATTATATATATTGTTATGCTGATGATTTGAAGATTTATACACACTTGTGATCGTTTATATTTACACACATTGGTACGACTAAGATTTTACACATTTGTTACGTTTTACCATATTCATACTTGTGATCGGGCATACAAGATGGAAAAAAAAAAGAAAATAAATTGTTGTCGTTCTGTTACAGCTGAGTTTTATTGCAAGTCCCGTCATACTGGACCCAGCATAATTTTTGCTTCTCTAGGCTTCGGCCTAGTCTTAAATAACTTGTAACCTCTCTTTCAGAACCATCAAGCAAGGAGATAGAAATTTAACCGGAAATAAAATAAATACTAAAAACAAAGAGAGGTTACAACACACACACACACACACACACACACACACACACACACACACACACACACACACACACACACACACACACACACACACACACACACACACACACACACACACACACACACACACACACACACTGAAACACAAGGAATTTACTAGAAAAATATGTAACTGTACAGATGGTGAGACAGAGTTTAGGGGGTGGGGAAGGGTCATTAATTTTTAGTTTGTTGTGGGTGAGCAGGGTGAGGGAGAGGGGTGAAGGGTTGGGTATTACATATTTTCTGTCTATTCCTGATCTGACGATGAGCTGTGAAGCTTGAAAGCGCTAATCGGAATAATTTTTATATAGTGGTGTGCAATATTGATCATTCTGATTGTGATTTCAACCACTAACACAAATTTCTTCATTAAACGTCTGTTAAGATGTGCAATCGACTACAGGTAATGGACAACAACAATGAGGTAATAAACGACAACAATAAGGTAAGTAAAGTTTTTAAATATCTTAAGTTAAAAGTTAAATTGAAGAGGGTTTTACGTAAAATATGGTTTAATAAACAATGTCTGGATAATAATGTCATCCCAAAGTACGCTCAAGTTAAAATTAAAAATAAGAACAGTGTAGCCAAAAACGTAAAAGAACAAAGCGAGAAGTTGTGGACAAAACTGGAAATAAGGTCACTCTACGGCTTAATCAATAGATATAATAGGGAATTATATGACAGACACATAGAATTATTAAGAATATACTCGTATGTAGAGTTAGAAGAAATATTATATAATTTTGGTTTGGGGTACATAGAAAAGAAATTGGAAAAGAAAAATAAAAAAATGGTAGATAAGTTAAATAAATTAATAAGAAAGAACGAAGTAAAAAAGGAACACCTCTCTAAGAATAACTATGAAAAAAGAGTAATAAACCTTACAGAGGTAAATTTCAATACGGAAGAAAAAGAAATGTTAGCGAAAGGCTTAAAATACGCACTGCCACCAGAATTAAATCAAGAAAAAACGATTATTGAATGCGAAAGCATAATACAAAAACTAGGAAATGAAAATGATAAAAAAAGAATAAGGTGGGAAGTAGGGAATGTAGTAGATAAAATATTTAAGAAAAGTTTGTATAATTCAAAGAATGAACAAAAAATCAAAACAACTGTAACTAAACTAAAAAATAAAATAAAGAAGAATGATATTATAGTTACGAAGGCGGATAAAGGAAATACAATGGTACTAATGAGAAAGGAAGAATACATAAAGAAAACGGAAGAATTTATAAGGGAAGGACCATACGAGGAAATAAAGTATGATTATACAAGTAAGTACCAGTCAAGGATAAAACAAATGATGAAACAGATAACATTTATAGAAGAAAAAAAGAAAAAGTATTTATTGGAAAGTAATCCAACAGCACCAACTTTTAAAAGTCAGGTTAAGATACATAAAGAAGGAAAACCAATTAGACCGATTGTTTCTTTTATTAATGCACCTATTTATAAATTATCAAAGGAAGTTAGCAGAGTACTGAAAGAGAAATATGAATTTGGGACAAAATACAACATAGAGAATAATATAAAATTGATAGAAAAATTAGAAAATATTAGCATTAATGTAAATACAAAATTGATATCACTGGATGTTAAGGACATGTTTACCAATATCACAGTAAATAAAGTTATTAAGTTAATAAACGATAATAATATGGGAGAATACAGGTATAAAAAGCAGTTGATGAAAGTAATTAAAGAATGTGTAAATCAGAACTATTTTAGGTTTAATAACAAGTTTTATATACAGAAAAAAGGTTTACCTATGGGGTCTTCATTATCCCCTATTCTTGCTGAAATATACATGAATGATTTTGAAAAGCAATTAATAACTTCCACTAAGTATAAAGACAATATAAAATTATGGTCTAGATACGTTGATGATGTATTAGTAGTTTGGGAAGGAAGCATAGAAGAAGTGCATGAGTTTATAAAGGAGGTAAATAATAAGGATAAAAACTTACAATTTAAGGAAGAGATAGGAGGTAAGCAAATAAATTACTTAGATTTAAACATAGAAATTAAAGATAATGAGAAACTACAGTTTGGGATATTTAGGAAAGAGTCGTATTCTGATATAATTATACCAAGAGAGTCGTACCACCCATACAGATATAAAATGGCGGCAATCAATTCCTTTTGTTACAGAGCTCAGAAGTGTTTAAAAGAGACCGAATCAAAAGATAGGGAGTTAAAAACGATAAAGGGAATTGTAAGGAATAATAATTATAGCACCAACATAGTGGATAAAGTTATGAAAAGGGTCAACATACAAAAAGCTAAAATAGAACCAGAACAAAAGAATTATGCAGGGTCATTGACATACATAGGTTCACATACTAGAAAAATTATAAAATGTTTTAATAAATACGGAGTAGATATAGCTATTAAAAAATGTGAAACGGTATTTGATAAGATAAGGAATAAGAATATAGAAAAAATTCCAGTATCACAGAAAAGCGAAATTTATAAATTAAAATGTAAAGACTGCAACAAAGTGTACCTAGGGGAGACAGGACGAAAATTCGCATGCAGGTTGTCTGACCACAAACGTGGAGAAGGTAATAGAACAACCAATTCGTTATATGCAAGACATTTCATAGAAGACAACCACAAGTTTGTTAATCCTTTGGAACAATACGAAATTGTAAAAGTAGTAAATAACACAGTTGAAAGGAAGCTTAGAGAGGAGTTAGAAATATTGAAAGAAAGAGAAAAAGGGTTAGACAATTTAATTAATATTAAAATTAAATTTGATAATGAAGAAATATTTTATAACATGATTAAGAAGTAAATGAGAGAGGGCAGATAGATAAGATTAAGAATTATATTTCATAGTACTAATTGGTTGTTTTAAAATAAGGGTGTGTGACTGACCCACGTGTGTGGAGAGGAAGTTTGTGGGTAGTTTAAAAGGATGCACACACACACACACACACACACACACACACACACACACACACACACACACACACTGAAACACAAGGAATTTACTAGAAAAATATGTAACTGTACAGATGGTGAGACAGAGTTTAGGGGGTGGGGAAGGGTCATTAATTTTTAGTTTGTTGTGGGTGAGCAGGGTGGGGGAGAGGGGTGAAGGGTTGGGTGTTACATATTTTCTGTCTATTCCTGATCTGACGATGAGCTGTGAAGCTTGAAAGTGCTAATCGGAATAATTTTTATATAATGGTGTGCAATATTGATCATTCTGATTGTGATTTCAACCACTAACACAAATTTCTTCATTAAACGTCTATTTTTATTTGGTTTATGTGGATAACATAGGCGACTTTGCCTACTGAATTGATCCGTTTTGGTTTTGGGATGGGGCTACTATTATGTCGCATTACATATGCTCCCCCACCAAAACATGTTTATTTTTCTTAGCTGAAGGTCTATGGAAAATTAACTGTTAATCTCCTGTTTCTTACATCATTCAAAATATTTCTTCATTTTGGACACATTGTATGTGCCCTTCACTTTGTTATTGCTTGGATTGGCCAAAACATAGGTGTTATTACTGTTGTCTTTGATTACCACAAATGGTCCATGGTATAGCAGCAGAAGTTTTTTCATTACACCTTCCGTACCACTGGGCTGCTGTCTATTTCGTATAAGCACTCTTTCTCCGACTACAAATCTGAGTTCTGGTATCCCACTATTTCTTCGCTTATTTCTCCTCAGCGCTATCTTGTTTCCAATTCTATGGTATACTCGTGTAATATCCAATTCTTCTTCAGGCATCTCGGGGAACGTAATTAATTGAGTGAGCTCACGCGGTGGTGGTCTTGAAAACATCATCTGACATGGGCTGAGTCCCAGCGTCTCATGGTATGCTATATTTAAAAATAGTTCGGTATTGGTCACATGCTCGCTCCAACTTTTGTGATTGCTGTGGCAATAGGTCCTGAGAATGCGGCCCACTTCTCGCAAATACTCTTTCTGCAGGGTTGCTTGAAGGGTGATATATGGAGGTTTTGTAAGTTTTTATCCTTCTAGCTAATAACGCTTCTCTCCATCGCTTGCCCTTAAACTGGGTTCCATGGTCTGTTATCACTGATTCAGGGGTACCGACATCACTGGTGTACTTTTCCAGTACTATTTTGACAATGACTTTAGTTGAGGCCTTGCTGATTGGATACAGCTTGGTATACTTGGAGAAATGATCCCATATTATTAGAATATATTTGTATCGGTGTCTGCCACCGCTTCTTGGAAAAGGTCCGCAAATGTCGAGGAACACCTTCTCTAATCTTCTGTTCGACGTAATGGTCATGAACTCTCCTTCCTTCTTGGCATTGTTTACGTTCGCTTTTTGGCATATCGCACATTTCTTCACTATCATCCTCACCTTTTTGTTCATCCCCTTCATGTACAAGTGTTCTTCTAACGCCTTGACTACTTTGGTTGGCCCCATGTGCCTAGACATCTGGTGATAATTATTCACTATTGATTGTTCTAATGACTTTGGTACACTTAACTTCCATCGATTAATTTTAATACTTGGTTTCGTGAAGACTAGCCCATCATGAAGTTGATGGTATGCTGTTACTATAGGGTCGTTATTTTCAATGCGTACTATAATTCTAGCCAGTTTTTGGTCTAATGCTTGTTCTTCTCTGATAGTGCTTAAAGTGTTTGCTAATTCTTCTCTGCCTGCTAATGAATAATATACCTTGCCAATATCCTCTCTGTCAGGTTCGAAAGTTCCCTTTTCTAAATGTATCCTTGACAAGGCGTCCGCAACCACATTCTTTTCCACCGGTACATACTCCCAGGTGATGTTATACTCCTGCAGAGCCAGGACCCAATGAGCTAGCCTCCCATGGCTCAATTTACATCTTTGCAGAAACGAAATTGATTTGTGATCAGATCTTACTGTGACCGGGTATCCCAAGATGTAAGTGCGAAATTTGTTGCAAGCGAATACTATGCTTAGAAGTTCTTTTTCTGTAACATTATAGTTACGTTCGCAGTGGTTTAGTATTCAACTGGCAAAACTTACAACCCGCATGGCCGAATAGGAGTGTTCATTTTTTCGAAGTAGGATTCAATGTACAAGTGTTATGAGTAAAATAAAAGGGGAATGTCATTGGTAAACAAAATATATAAGAGTAATTTACTGAAAATAACCTGTTCTGATATTTTCCGTTCGCCTAACCAAACCCGGCCCGAAAGGTAAGAAAATTTTTATATCTCATTGTTGGTACTATTAAAGATGGCGTCCGGACAATGGACAAATAAAGTAAACGATATTAAAATAAATTAAAGGAATAAAAGGTAGTATATTACAAAACAATGACACAAAAGTGCAATACAATATGTATTACCACTATTATAGTATGAAATGATTATAATGAAATGTTAATTTAACCAGAATTAAGGAAAATTAAGGTAACTGCCTGACCACACTAGATGCAAGAAGTATTAGTGAACTATTATCAATCTCAAATGTAATTATAAGAGGCCAACCATTGTAAAACAATCTTTAAACTGTAAAGACTATTTAGACCTAAAAGAACCACTTAAAAATGGGTATATCATTAATGCTGAATTAAATCATAATGACACATGGCATACTAAGACTATGAACAATAAATGAGACTAAAAACAAGAAAATAATTGTATTCTAATGAAAACTAAGCTGTCCAGAAGTTGTAATGGACATCTTAGAATGTCTGTATCACTGTAAAAAAGTGAACAGAACAAATTATGTCAATAAATAAAGTGAATCAAACTGACCATGCTCTAGGCCATAGGAAGCAGGGATCAAATATTGTAATTTTATTAATTTTAGACAATCATTGTAGATATTATCATAAATGAACTTGAAAGGAACCATATGATTGAAATGTAATCATCATTTGGTCAATTTTAGTAATTAGTCATATAAAACCATAAGAAATATGTAATAGTCATAAGTAAGGAATTAACTTTCTTATTATCAAACTCACACATGTCTGGTGAGGACTTATTTTAAAGAACAAGTCAATTGTAATAACATGGTGTGGTTACATTAAGCATTACTCATATAACAAGGACGTTAAACCAATTTGGAGGGAATTCTATTTATTTTGGGCAAAAACAAGAAGGCAACAAACAATACTCTCAACCCCAAAGTCGCTAACAATTTTCTGCAAAATAATTAATCCGCGAGGGGGTGACCTCGCTGAAGAGAATGACAGCCTTTTTGAACCAATGGGATCGATCAAAATCGACCGGGGGGTATGTGATCCTAAAATTGGAACAGCGAAGAAACACAAAATGACAAACATTCTACCTCAGACTAGCGACACGAGACGACTGCTATTTCTGTGCGCGAAAACAGTCGTTTTCAAGCCATATCAGCTGTGCGGTAGTAAATGTAAACATTGGGCGCAACCTAACCCCAAAAATTTTTAGTGTCGAGTGCATCGATATAACGCTTATATTATAGCGAATTAATTGCAGGGTGCACAATAAAGCTGCAAACAACCGTGAATTAACAGGAAGTATGGTGTTAATTAATTATTATTAAAGATTAAGTAAAAAACAGAGATTTTAAGATTTTTATTCGAAACATGGAAGTAACCATGGTATATTAGCGAGGTTAACAGTGCATGAACAAAATAAATAACAGTCATTCACAAACATTATATAAATAAGTTATCTAAATAAATAGTAAATTTTTATCGATGTTACAAAAATCGAATCACTTAGAAGGATAAACAATGAATAGTAGTAACTCAAAGAGAGGTTATCTGAACTTCTGATTTCAACTGTTATAATAATTAAACAAACAACTAATATTGTGATGAACACTGATTAAGTAACAAATCATAATTATTTGATAACTAGAGTGCCACATGCAATGGACATGATCATAATTAACAAACATTAAGTGAACCTATTATTTAACCACTGATGTATTTTTTTGATATTTAGATTAAGCAGATACCTGATATTTTGGAATAGTTAATAATGTATTGCAACTTCAGTATGCCTGAAGTTGTTCTCCTATTGGCAATAGTCAATTTAACAACCATACTAATAATTGAATAAACTTTTGATGTTATTTTGTTACTGAATATTTGAGTCAGTATGCCTAAAGGCAATTCAATGTTGATAATAGTAAATTTTATGACTATAGGTTAATAAGTTTGAAACTGTTTCAGGTCATATTTTTTGTTCTAAAGATTAATTCAGTATGCGTAAAGCAAATGTAAGGTCGAACATAGTCGACGATATTTGTTCCATGTTAATGATTTTTTTGAAACCATTTACTATAATTATTGGTCATAATAATTAATTCTGCCTGCTAATGTTCATCAGTAGCGCAGACATTTTTCTTGTTTTTGTATCTTGCAGGCTCAAAGGAACCACCGAAGACTTGTAAACATAATGAACCAAGGTTCAAGAATTATATTGTAATTTTATGTTAAACCATTTAAATATTTTCAATACCCTGAAATTAAAAGCTAAATAAAAAGTAAAGTCAATGACTGACAAGGCAAACGGCCTATGTTAAATTATAAAATAATGTTTTGCAACATTTATCAAAATTTGTTAATAAATTAAAATTAATAACGAAAGAAAAAGAGTTGACAACTTTTATTAAACAGACTGTACGATTACGAGTTAGATTTACAGCAATATCTCCACAGGTGGCACCGTGTGACAGTGACCGATGAGAATCGAGTTACCGATCACTTATTGAACGAATTGGTCAACCAACTAGAACATCAAATGCAGAAATCACTTGTGTTTATTTTAGCAACATCAGAATCAGCGACGATCTACGCCTACCCACGGACGCCTGCGAGAGAACCGACTCGAGTAATTCGTCGTCAGTCTTTTCATCACAGACTAATTATAACAATTTTAATTAAATAATTAAATACGAATGAGTATTACAACAAACATCCGTTAAAGATTAGTATATTACAATATATATATTTTTTAAAATAATTTTTGTGTCTCTTCTACCCAAATCACTTCCATTTTGTGAAGTTATACAGTAGGCAAAATGTTTAAAGAAATTTCATTGTTTTATTGTACAGAAATAGAGTGGAGAAATAAAAAATGATTTCACTAGCATTATCAAAGTATTAAACCACGAATGTTATATTCATTTAAGTCACTTATAAAATAGGTAATACCTTTTACAATAATACTGTTATGAGTACACACACAGGGCATAGATTTTTATCCTTTCTTTATAAAATTTATCCAACATTATGTAAAATCAAATGTGTTGTTATTTTAGTCTCAAGTGAAGTTATTTTAGTGTGTTGTAGAAAAAATTTAGTCTCAAGTGACTGCTTTCAGACATCATTCTATATCACAGTTCTGTACTCGATTAGTATTACTAGACAACATTAACAAAGCATGCGGAAAAAACGTGAACTAAGGGATTTCACAGTCAAACGCACAAGCGTGTCTCACCCCACCGAGCAGTCTACAGTCATACTCAAAAGGCTGTCATTTTAATGTATGTTTCCCAGCTGAGAATATCATGAGCATTGATTTGTATTACAAGTATAGGGTAATATTTGTGCGTGTCCATGTTACAGAGTTTGTCATTTGAATATATACTTAGACTACCATGTTTAAGTATGAGTATGAGTACCATGTAATGTGTTTGAGTATTGCGAGAATCGATTTGTGATATAAATTAATAATTGACAGATCTAATTAATACTGTTACATCACAGAACAATCTACGTGTTTGTCGAATGTGCCAGAAGAATCTCAATGTAACGCGTGTGGCACACGTGCTTGTCAACGCATTTTCGAGAGGTTTCTCGAAGGCGCTAGCCGCGCGGACTTGTCAAGGCCGCAGTTAATTACGTAGTTCACACGAGCGCTAAGACACAATTAGGAACATTTTCGTCTGTGAGCATGGGTATAAATACATGGTGGCAGCGGCCTTAGAGTTAGTATTACTGCGATATTTTGAGAGTTATAGTAGTTACTGTGCACGTTCAAGTGGTTACTAGTTAAGAGTGGTGTTTTATAATCAGATGGTATAATTGTAATACAATTGTGTTTAATTTTAGTGGACATATTATTGCGTCACAAGGAAAGAGTTGCTGGCAATCGTCCGAGCGTTGTAGCACTTCCATAAATACCTCTATGGAAGAGAGTTTTCAAACGTACCGACCATGCCACGCTTGCATGGCTCTTGAGATTTAAAAATCCGGAAGGACAGTTGGCAAAGTGGCTTGAACGTCTGCAAGAGTACAACTTCAAAGTACAACATCGACGGGGGTGCCTGCATGCATGGTAATGCAGATGGCTTATCACGAAGACCGTGCCTGGAAGACTTCCGACATTGTCACAGAAAGGAAGAACAAAAAACCAAAGCGAACATGTTCAGGCCATCAGTGTAGATTTCCTGGCAGATGGCTGGACAACACAAGACTGTCGACAAGAACAGATGACTGATGAAGACATTGGACCGATCTTGACAGCAAAAGAGGAAGGTCGTCGCCCGGATTGGCAAGATATCTGCCATGCTTCCGAAGTGCTGAAGGGCTACTGGGCACAATGGGAATCTCTCACCTTAGAAAACGGATTGCTGAAAAGGGCTTGGGAAAGTGCAGGTGGACGAGACGTGGTCATGCAGTTGATAGTTCCCCGAAGTAAAGTGCAGTCTGTTTTGAAGGAGATGCATGATGGAACATCTGGAGGCCATCTTGGCGTTAACAAAACCCTTGACAAAATACGGAAGCGATTCTATTGGCTTCATCTTCGCCATGACGTGGAGGAATGGGTTTGGACGTGTGAAATATGTGCTGCAAGCAAGGGCCCACAAACCACAAGCAGGGGAAAAATGAGATAATATAAAGTTGGACTGCCTTTCAAGAGAATTGCCATAGACATTGCTGGACCATTCCCAGTTACTGACGATGGAAACCGATACATTATGGTTGTAGGTGACTACTTTACTAAGTGGGTGGAAGCCTACGCAATTCCAAATCAGGAGGTTACCACTATGACAAAGCAGTTAGTTCACAACTTCTGTTGCAGTTATGGAGCCCCTATGGAAATCCATACGGATCAAGGGAGAAATTTCGAATCAGGAGTGTTTAAAGAATTATGCCGGCTACTCGGAATTCGAAAGACCAGGACAACGCCTCTGCATTCTCAGTCGGACAGGATGGTTGAGAGATTCAATAGGACACTTGAGCAGCATCTTTTGAGGTTGTTGACGAGAACCAAATAGACTGGGACCAACGTATACCACTATTCCTCATGGCGTATAGATCATCAGTACATGACACAACCGGCATGACTCCAGCAAAATTGGTGTTTGGGTGGGACATTCGTCTTCCTGGTGACTTAATGTTCGGATCACCTGAGACTCAGTCCCAAGAGCCACAGAACTATTCCTTGCAATTAGAATACCAACTGCGAAAAATGAATCGCTTGGTAAGAGCTGAAGATTGCCAGTGATAAAATGAAAACCTCGGTATGACATTCGCAGCAATAGTGTGGGTTTCCAAGAAGGAGATCAGGTCTGGTCGCTCACCTAAGCTGCAGTCTAACTGGGAAGGACCCTACACTGTGAAAAAAGAATCAACGATGTTGTTTATTGGATTCAACAGGAAGGGCAGCGAAAGTTCAAGGTCGTCCACCTAGATCGCCTGGCTAAATACTACTTCAGAGATGGTTTGCCAGTTTGGGACGAACAGGCTTAAGGAGGGGGCAGTGTAACGACATCACAGAACAATCTATGTGTTTGTCGAATGTGCCAGAAGAATCTCGATGTAACGCGTGTAGTGTACGTGCTTGTCGACGCATTTTCGAGAGGTTTCTCGAACGCGCCAGCCGCGCAGACTGTGTCAAGGCCGCAGTTAATTACGTAGTTCATACGACCGCTAAGACGCAATTAGGAACATTCTGGTCTGTGAGTGCAGCTAAATTCTTTCATCCAATAGAAGTAGGAGACTGGCAACCATGACAACCAAACATTAATAGAAAAAACCGTTACAAACGTGAAAGGAGTCCATTTTAGCATCAGAAGAGAGCGGACAACAAAATAGTCGCTCCATAAAAATTAGAAAATCAACCAACCAGATGAATTAAAACAAATAATACTCAATGGAAATGAAAAAACAAAATTATCAGAACCTATTAGCAAGATCCATCCAATTTAATTGAGAATTACAGAAAATAAAACCAATATAAACTAATGCAATAAGAGAAGGAAGACCTGAACACCAGAATTTATGAAAATAATCTACCAAACATCGATGAAGTTGTAATGTATAATATTTAATTAATTTACTACACCCACGAGAATGATCACAACACTTCAAAATTAATGCACAATATCCAAAACACGGTTCAAACACTAAAAACACTGAATGACTATTAAAATATGCAATAATCATTATTAAAAGATTATTCATATTAATTATTAATCATTATTAAAAGATTATTCATATTAATTATTAACACTTTGGGAAATAAGAAAACATTTGTACACGATATCTAACTTAACCTATATTTGTAAATTGAACTCATTATTGTTTTAAATACTAAGAAAACTGTTGTAAAGAAGAATCATAATATTTAATTAACTTGATGTGAAGGATTGTACTTTCGAAAATCATTTTGTTATCTTTTTGCCGTAATCAAAAGAACTCTTTGACTGAATAAGCATTGAAAAAATTAACTTCGACATAGACACTAGTGTTCAGTCAACGACCCAATCAACATAGCCAACCGCTGAGTTGTAATTTCTTAAAAGTCGGAGCAAAAAAGTTATATATTTTTATAATCTCATGTCATAGTAACTATCAAAAGCACAACCGATAATTAATAAACTAATACTCAAAAGTAATACCTGTTCATTATTTCAATTAATAATATTTATGTTCTTGGATTTCGTTGTCCATGACGTGTCCGTTACTTAACTAAATATCACTATAATATTGATGACTCGGAACACAAAGTTTTTATAAGTAAAAACGTAAAGTTTTACCTTACAGCCTAAACCGGCTTTCACCTATAGAAGGCTTCATCAGAGGCTGTCGTTAGTAGCGCTGCTCGTCTTGTTGTTGGCGACGAGAAAGTGTTTCGAAAGATTGAAGCTGTGTGTGTGTGGTGAGATGTGTTCGAATAATGCGTGCGATTTGAATTGTGTCTGTTCGTTTAGGATGTCGTTTTTATTTGTTTTTGTGTGTTTGTATATTTCTAATTGTTCTAGAGTGTCTAGTTTTCGGCCTTTTGTGTGTACGTGTAGTATGTTCATGTTATTGTCGATGTTTTTATATGTGTGGTTTGCTTCAATGAGGTGGTTTGCGAAGGTAGATTCTGTAGTGGTGTGGAGTGCTTTTGTGTGTTCAATGTATCTCTGTTTGAAGCTACGTCCTGTCTGGCCTATGTAGAATTTACTGCAATTTGAACAATTTAGTTTATATACACCGGGTAGATCGAATTTGTTTTGTGCTTTGGGCATGCGTTTTGATAGTGTGTGTTCTGTTTTGTTAGTAGTTTTGTAAGCGATTCTGTATCCTGCTTTTTTGAATTTGTGGGCAATTTTTTCTGTTTGTTTGTTGATGTATGTTAGTGTTATGAATTTGTTGTTTTCTGTCTTTGTCTGTTGTTTGTTTTGTGTTTTGTGTAGGAGTTTACTGACTATTGTTCTGTCATAACCGTTAGAGTCTGCTAGATATTTTATCGTGTTTAGTTCGTCTTTGTAGTCTATTTCATCTAAGGGGATGTTGTTAAGTCTATGTATCATGGTTCTAAAAGCAGCTAGTTTGTGTTGTATTGGGTGATTGGAGGTGTTGTGTATTAGTGTGTCAGTTGTAGTTGGTTTTCTGTATATACTGAATTTGTGCCTGTGTTCTAGTTTTGTGATGGAGAGGTCTAAGAAGTTTATGGTATTGTTGTGTTCGTATTCGGCAGTGAAGGTTATGTTTTTATGTATTTTGTTTATGTGCGTTAGTAACTGTTCACATTGTCTTTTGTTTCCCCTGTATAGTATTAGAATGTCATCAACGTATCTGTGCCAATATAGTATTTTATGTGAGTGTCTGTCATTGTTTGTGAGTATTTTTGTTTTTTCTAAGTGTTGGAGGAAGACTTCTGCTAGAATGCTGGATATGGGGGAGCCCATGGGTAGGCCATCGTTCTGTGTGTAGTATTTATTGTTATAAGTAAAGTAGTTTTGTTTTGTGATAATGTTCAGAGTTTCTGTTATTTCATTGATAAGTTCGTCTGGTGTGTTGTTCTGTTTGAGTTTGTTTTGTAGGATGGTGATTGTTTCAGAGATGGGGATGTTTGTGTACAGGTTTTTAATGTCAAAGGAGGCTAATGTGGCGTTATGGGGGATGTGTATGTCTTTTATTTTTGTTACTAGGTCAGTGTTGTTTTTTACTGCAATGTTGTTGTCTATTTGTGTGTGTTGTCTAATAATTTTGTCTAGATATTTTGCCAGTTTGTGTGCAGGGGCATTACGGTAGTTGATGATGGGGCGGATTGAAACGTCTTCTTTATGGATTTTGGGAAGCGCTTGGAGTGTAGGTGCTGATGGTCGGATTTGTTTCATGTAGGGCTTTTGTTTATGTGTCATAATGTGTTTGGCTTTGTTGACTATTTGTTTTACTGAGTTTTGGTATCTGTCGGTGGGGTCGTGTTTCAGTTCTGTGATGTTGTTCTGTTCTATGAAGTCTTGTACTTTTTTGTGTAGGTTGTCTGTGGGGATAATTACAGTCGTGTTGCCTTTGTCAGCTTTTACAAATGTGATGTTGTGTTTGTGTGCCTTTTCCCTCAGTTTGATGGCTGTGTGTATTTCTGAGTTGTGGTTGTTGTTGTCTGGTGTCTTATGTACTCCTATTGTGTTGTTTATATTATGTCTTAATGTGTCTTGATGTTCTGGTGCTGTGTTTTGTATATTTGTTTCTGTGTCAATTATGAGCTTTGTTAGTGTTTGGTTGTTATGTTTGTAATGTATGTTATGTTTTAGGCCTTTATCAAGGAGTGTTTGTTCGTTTTTTGTGAGTGTGACGTTCGTGAGGTTTACTGTACGTGGGTAGAATTTGTGCGAGGGAATTATATCTGTTTTGATTGGTGTCAGGTTTTTTATTTTTCTGTCGTGTTTCGTCTGTATGATATGTATTTGTTTTTTTGTCCATTCATTTGTGTGATGTATTAGTTCAGTTCACGGACACAATTACATGACTGAACTAATACATCACACAAATGAATGGACAAAAAAACAAATACATATCATACAGACGAAACACGACAGAAAAATAAAAAACCTGACACCAATCAAAACAGATATAATTCCCTCGCACAAATTCTACCCACGTACAGTAAACCTCACGAACGTCACACTCACAAAAAACGAACAAACACTCCTTGATAAAGGCCTAAAACATAACATACATTACAAACATAACAACCAAACACTAACAAAGCTCATAATTGACACAGAAACAAATATACAAAACACAGCACCAGAACATCAAGACACATTAAGACATAATATAAACAACACAATAGGAGTACATAAGACACCAGACAACAACAACCACAACTCAGAAATACACACAGCCATCAAACTGAGGGAAAAGGCACACAAACACATCACATTTGTAAAAGCTGACAAAGGCAACACGACTGTAATTATCCCCACAGACAACCTACACAAAAAAGTACAAGACTTCATAGAACAGAACAACATCACAGAACTGAAACACGACCCCACCGACAGATACCAAAACTCAGTAAAACAAATAGTCAACAAAGCCAAACACATTATGACACATAAACAAAAGCCCTACATGAAACAAATCCGACCATCAGCACCTACACTCCAAGCGCTTCCCAAAATCCATAAAGAAGACGTTTCAATCCGCCCCATCATCAACTACCGTAATGCCCCTGCACACAAACTGGCAAAATATCTAGACAAAATTATTAGACAACACACACAAATAGACAACAACATTGCAGTAAAAAACAACACTGACCTAGTAACAAAAATAAAAGACATACACATCCCCCATAACGCCACATTAGCCTCCTTTGACATTAAAAACCTGTACACAAACATCCCCATCTCTGAAACAATCACCATCCTACAAAACAAACTCAAACAGAACAACACACCAGACGAACTTATCAATGAAATAACAGAAACTCTGAACATTATCACAAAACAAAACTACTTTACTTATAACAATAAATACTACACACAGAACGATGGCCTACCCATGGGCTCCCCCATATCCAGCATTCTAGCAGAAGTCTTCCTCCAACACTTAGAAAAAACAAAAATACTCACAAACAATGACAGACACTCACATAAAATACTATATTGGCACAGATACGTTGATGACATTCTAATACTATACAGGGGAAACAAAAGACAATGTGAACAGTTACTAACGCACATAAACAAAATACATAAAAACATAACCTTCACTGCCGAATACGAACACAACAATACCATAAACTTCTTAGACCTCTCCATCACAAAACTAGAACACAGGCACAAATTCAGTATATACAGAAAACCAACTACAACTGACACACTAATACACAACACCTCCAATCACCCAATACAACACAAACTAGCTGCTTTTAGAACCATGATACATAGACTTAACAACATCCCCTTAGATGAAATAGACTACAAAGACGAACTAAACACGATAAAATATCTAGCAGACTCTAACGGTTATGACAGAACAATAGTCAGTAAACTCCTACACAAAACACAAAACAAACAACAGACAAAGACAGAAAACAACAAATTCATAACACTAACATACATCAACAAACAAACAGAAAAAATTGCCCACAAATTCAAAAAAGCAGGATACAGAATCGCTTACAAAACTACTAACAAAACAGAACACACACTATCAAAACGCATGCCCAAAGCACAAAACAAATTCGATCTACCCGGTGTATATAAACTAAATTGTTCAAATTGCAGTAAATTCTACATAGGCCAGACAGGACGTAGCTTCAAACAGAGATACATTGAACACACAAAAGCACTCCACACCACTACAGAATCTACCTTCGCAAACCACCTCATTGAAGCAAACCACACATATAAAAACATCGACAATAACATGAACATACTACACGTACACACAAAAGGCCGAAAACTAGACACTCTAGAACAATTAGAAATATACAAACACACAAAAACAAATAAAAACGACATCCTAAACGAACAGACACAATTCAAATCGCACGCATTATTCGAACACATCTCACCACACACACACAGCTTCAATCTTTCGAAACACTTTCTCGTCGCCAACAACAAGACGAGCAGCGCTACTAACGACAGCCTCTGATGAAGCCTTCTATAGGTGAAAGCCGGTTTAGGCTGTAAGGTAAAACTTTACGTTTTTACTTATAAAAACTTTGTGTTCCGAGTCGTCAATATTATAGTGATATTTAATATTTATGTGTTTATTTCATTAATATAGCACTGTGACAATTTTCTACCAGAATTACAGGTTGGTACGACTGTCGCGAGAGAGTGGATTTTGAATTTAGCAGACACCAAGCGACGAGAGATACGGTTGCATCAAAAGGGGAATCAGGTAAACAGGTATTGGCAAGGTCACAAGAACGACGAGTATCGGGAAAGTTACGAGGTTTCAGACATCGTAAAACACACACGAACCATTTATACAATTGTTATAAATTGACGCAAACAACGCGTATTTGATAGAAGAGAAAAGGACAACAAGAACTAAATTGTTATAAATTGGCGACCAACTAGTGAGGCTACAGTTGTAGGAAGGATAGTATTCTAGCGGCGGTTACGGAAAAGGCAAACAAAATGCACACCAGAGGCAGATCAAAAAAGAGGACAGAGGACATGGAGGCAACACCGGTTGAGGAAGTGGAAATGATCATAAGGGATGCCCAAGGGGACCAATCCAACCAGTGGACGCAAATTTCCAGGAAATGATGACTTTGAGTTATATGATCCTTGACTTATAAAATTATCTGAATTTTGCCAATTACTTAATGAATTGTACTTAGTTATTGGGTGTCGTGATTATATTTATTTGAATGTTAGATTGTGTCGTGTGTCTATGTCTATGGTAATTTTTTTTGGGTATTAATGTTGTTGAGTGTATTTTTGTTCGCTGAATTATGGGAGCTTGCTCTGCCTTTTGTCTTCACCCTTGCTCTCGCTTCGTTACGGGACCCTGAGGACACTTGAAGGAAGTCAAGTTTTTCCTTTTCTTTCTTCTCTCATGTGTTGTGTTAAATTGTTGTTTGTGTCTTTGTTAATTATGTGAATTTTGACGGCTGATTTAATAATTAAATTTGGGTGTAATCATTCTGAGGTTTTTATTATCCGCCCCAGCTTTGGGAAGAGTGCCATTGGTTCAGGAGATAGTCTATGACTAGTGAGTATCTTGGATGCATCAATATGTTATCAATGTATAATATGGAGCATCGGGCAGTAGAAAGTTAGGTTAGGAAATTTGAAAGTGTGGTTCAGCATGTTACGACTGTGATTATTCCAGTTGGTGTTTTTTCTGTGTAAGGTTAAGTTTTGAAATATTCAGTTTGTTGATTTTGGGAAGGGGCGGTGGAATAGTGGACATCTTCAATAGCTAGTCACTAATTACTATTAACCACTTCAGGAGAACAACCTTGTGTTTGTTTTTGTATATAAAGATTGAGAATGTCAGAAATTAAGGCGGAAGGTTTTGTTTCCACCCGATCATCTCAGCTGTGACAGAATCCGGTCAACAATTTCCAAGTTGAGTTATCATTTGGTCCGGTCCATACCGCATTCTCAGGTTAGTGTCTCCCGTCACGGTAAAGTTGGGCGATCCTGGCAGTCATGTACAGAAGTTAACCCCCCCCCCCAACATATTAAGGCTGAGGTTTGGCCATATGGCAGTGATGTAGAGGAGTTAACCACCCACATATCAAGGTTCAGATTTTGACTTGTGGTATAAGTATGTGAGTGGTGGTAGGTTTGTGTCACCAGTGAAGGTGAAGTTGAGGCGGCCCCCCGTGATGTAGTGATGTGGAGAAGTTGACCACTCACATATCAAGGTTGAAGTTTTGCCTTGTGGTATGAGTATGTGAGTGGTGGTAGAAGAGTCGTAAGGGGTTTAGGTATTGATTTGGCTATTGGGTTCTCAGTTTGTGAGGCCTTAGGAGGTCAGAGCTCTAGCGGTCATTCGCGATTCTTATCTTTCTTCTTTTCTTCTTCTGTCTCTTGTCTCTGTATGCTGGCCCTGGCCAGGTAAGCATGCAGTACCACACGCTCATACACATACACACTCAGGCACACATGCACCAACACAGTTTAATTTCTTCCTCCTTCTTGTTTCATTTTCCTCGGAACCTCTGTCTTCCTCAGTGCGGTATTTTTCTGAGATTTCCCAAGGCAGCCAAGAGGTCTGTGGTTGTAATGATAGTGCAACCATGAAGCTGTGGTTTGGTTTGATTTTGGGGCAACCATGTTACCCGTTTGTGGTGAGGGTGTGCTGGGACTTGAAATTTCCCGGCATGACATAAATTTGAAATGCCGCCACTGTGTCCGTGGGAGACGGGGCTGACTAAATCAAGGTTGCCGCGCTACGGAGACACGATAAAGGAAGCTATTTAAACTCAGTTGGTCACTGGACTCGGCTGTTCGACAATTTGCAACAAGTATTTTCTGCAGCATCGTGGGTTCGTAAAACCCCTGGTTCTTTCTCATTTGATCTCCATCCTTTTGACTGTATGTTTCGAGGTCTGATGGTGGGGCAGATAATTTCTTCTACTACTATGAGTTCG
This sequence comes from Magicicada septendecula, assembly GCA_034769895.1. Lineage (NCBI taxonomy): Eukaryota > Metazoa > Arthropoda > Insecta > Hemiptera > Cicadidae > Magicicada > Magicicada septendecula. Next base: position 151,732,951 of record CM068372.1, read on the forward strand.
TAAATTCATAAAGTGCCTCAAGTGAGGATCATTACTTAATTCATTGTTAATTTAATAAGGGGTTATATGTTTAATTTAATAATGAGAATTGCGTATGTTAATTGTTAATTGTGTATGTGTCTCTCACATGTTACTTCCGGTGTATATATGCGAGCACGTGGCGATTTTTGCACTTGACTACTTGATAGAGTTAAATGTAAAAGAAATAGAAGATAAAAGTATAAGCAAAGGTGAAAGTAATTGCAACGGTAATTTGATGTAAATGTTTTGAATGTTGTACATGCTAATGAAGATGTGAATGTAAATTTTCAACCTTGCTTATTGCACAGACCGTATTGCTAGTAACAGAACATTAGTGAGTATAAAATGGTGAAAGTTTGTGTGTGTGTGTGTGTGTGTGTGTGTGTGTGTGTGTGTGTGTGTGTGTGTGTGTGTGTGTGTGTGTGTGTGTGTGTGGTCTCGGTGTTATGAGGCGAGAGATAATTGGGGTAGTTATATTTCCTGACAGCCTACTGTATGTAAAAAACATTACAGGGTCTTCGACCAGCCGAGAGAAAGGGAATGCAGAGATGATGACAATAACATCCGTCACCATCAGCAGAGCTGTATTCTACAACGCTCCCCCATCGCCGTCAGGCCTAGAGATGCTCTATAACACCTAAAACACACCTCCCTAGAACGAGAAAAGCAGCAGTTCGGAATTCGGCAGCACATCACCACACTCTTCCTCACAGGTTCTAATGGGTATTACCATTCTTCAAAGTCACAGGTGGGACCATTCCATTTATTAAACTTCTACAACAATACTCCACCAGTTTTAAAAGCATAAAAAGAGAGCATACACATATAAACAATATTTCATATTGTAATGCAACCTACGATAGCACAAGACTTACAAGTATAATTAATGGAAGAAAAGCTGTATACTAAAGGAAAATAAAAAATTATTAAAAGAGGAATGATAGAACAACACTACTAACTGATTTTGGCTTAAACAATGACGATGACTAGACCCAATAGATTGGATAAGGTGAGACAGAGAAAATAATCCAAGCCACAATATAACAACAATTATAAGAACCTAAGTATTAACAAGAATGATATATAAAAAATAAAAGTACAAAATTAGATAGGAAAATAAATAATATGTAACCTATAGGAAAGATTAAAGAAAGTGAAATGTAAAAACAAATATACTAATAAAATATAGAAAGATTGTTAATAAATAAGCTATCAAAAGACACTAATTTAAAATGAACCTGAGCAACAATAATTCATTAGGAAAGAGGTAATAAATAATAAAGATTGATACGACCCAGTGATCATAAATACATAAAATCTAGAATAAAATGTTAGGAGGTAAACACCAAAAGTAATAAATGAATAAGAAGGTTAATAATCAATAATAAACCATTATAGGACTCAGTGATAGTAAAAGAACTACATAAACACACTAATTAAGAAAGTACAGTGTAGTCAGAAATAAGGTAATGAACTTGTAATAATAGATTATAAGTAATCTATTAACCCAATTATAAGAGTGTATTAAAATATAAGAATATTTGTGTGAAACAAACCATTGAGAATTGTTTTCCATTATATTAAAGAAGTTTGTTATTATAGTATAAGGATGATAAAAGATATATTGTTTTATTGTTAAGGAATAAAATTAACAAAGTTATATTAACCATATTGAAAATAAGTATAAAAAACTAATGTATTAGATTGAATACAGTAAGGGGAGTTAGACACTATATTCTCTAAAGTGAGTTTATAAGGAAATATTAGTGCATATTTAATGTTCAATTTTGTTATAGGTTTTTTTGATTGTAATTAACCAAAATGTTATTATGTTGAAATTAATGTTAAACAAAACTGTTTAAACAAATGTAAACTTTAGATACAGGCACGGGCCTAAAAAAGAGTTATTAAGTAGTTATATTATATTATATGATGATTAAAAATAATCAAATGTTATGATTTAAGTTAGGTTGTTACAGTAATTATGTTTAGTAACATAAAATTAATAAAATTGACTATAAACAATTGTAATGAGTATAGGGTAGGTGAATTATGAACTCTAGGCATTAGGCCTAGAACTGATAAACCAGAAATGTGTGAATTTTAAGATGAAGCAATAGCCATTGATAAAATAAAGTGTATAAATAGTTGATTTTGTTATGTTTTTCTTTTTCTTCTGTGAATTGTATTTTGGGATGTATGTTATTGATTTGTTTCAGTATGTTCTCTGAAATAATAAATCAAAAACATACATCCCAAAATACAATTCACAGAAGAAAAAGAAAAACATAACAAAATCAACTATTTAGACTTAACCATAACAAGATACAACAACCACATACAATATGCAATATATAGAAAACCAACTTCTACTAACATCATTATACCTAACCATTCTGACCACCCACCACAACATAAAATGGCAGCATTCTATTCGCTATTTAACAGAATGTACAAAATTCCCCTAAACAAACAAGAAACTGACAAAGAAAGAAATATAATATACCAAATTGGTTATGAAAATGGATACAATAAAAATACTGTAAACAAAATAGAAAATAAAATCAAATATAAAATAAAAACTGAACAATTAAGAATTAATCAAAATGAACAACACATAAATAATAACAACAACAAAAAATGGGCCACATTCACATACATAAATAATAAAATGACAAAACTAACAAAACTATTTAAAAACACAGATATAAAAATAGCATACAAAATTAATAAAAATAATTTACAAAAACTAAATAGCCCACACAACAAAGATAATACAACAAATAACGGTATATACAAAATTGAATGCCAAGATTGCAATAAATGTTACATAGGACAAACAAAAAAACAGCTGAAACAAATGTTATTTTGAACACCTAAACCCATACAAAAAACCAGAAATATATAAATCCAATTTAGCCACACATGCAATAAACACAGGACATGAATTCCCAGATATAACCAATGTGACACTAATAAAACATATAGCACACAAAGGCACCATAATGAACATTTGGGAAAATTTATAAATATACAAACATAAAACACAAAACAAACTAATACCTGAACAAATACAAATCAATACAAAACATGACACAATATTCAAAGCACTCAACATCGAAAATACACAAAAAACTAACACATACACCACAATCACACACAATAAAACCAATTTGAAGTACCAGAAGCCAACAGGAAGCCACAATAATAATAGTCAACCAACACATGTGTACATCACCAGGCACAAAACCCGGAAGGCTGAGGATGGGTACAAGATGGTACCCGAAACATGTTCCTAATAAGGGAAAAAAAAGGTATATCTTGAGGTAAATTCATTATAAATATTAAATGTAATATATCTATAAAAGGTATAAAGGGTCATAAGGTATAAAGGTATATCTATATCTTAAAGGGTCATATAAAAGGCATACATATAAATAGTATTTTCATATTTATAATGACTAGTGGTCGCCCAGTGGTCGAAATTCGACCGTAATTCATTAAATTTTCAAGTTTGAACGTTATTGAGGTTCTTTTGTCAAAGAGTATACCTCTATAATCATTGCATATAATTTTTTTGAATTTTGTTCTATTACGTCAGCTGCGAGCGTGTACAAATACGTCATTAGCGTGTGTTGTTTGCCTTAATTCCCTGCAATACCTATGAAATTTAAAATTTAATGTTAGTAACAGTTGAAAAAAAAACACAATTACAGCTTGTATTCGTATTTATTTTTTGATATAATTCATTGTCAGTTTTCATTTTTTCATGTTATTATTGAATCAAATAAACGCTAATAAAAATGAGACTTGACATTCATAGAAGTATAAGATACATTGTTTTCAATTCCAGTGGATTACATTTCATTTTTGGTAAGGTACAAAATTCGAAAACAGTTTGAAGATTATCTGCTACAAAGCTTATATAATTTTTTAATTTTTTTTTCTATGCATTAATTTTCGAGTTATTTGAAAAATATGAAAGATAGGAAAAATGAGGTTTAGCTTGGCTAAGCCATATTTAAAAAACAATAACACGTTTTTTGACATTTCCTTGGGTTTTTTTTATTGCCATACTGACCAGGTTTCGCCAAGGCTACACAGTTATTTTGCCTATCTTTTTCGAATTATATAAAATTTAAATAAAAAATTAATACAAAATAAAAAATGAAATAAAAAATACGTGCCTCGTATTTTTTCATATATTTTTCATTAAATAAAAAAAACCGAGCGGTTAAAAAAATAAATGTTGTCCATTGAACTTAAAATAGTTTGAAAGTGAATTTAATGATTCAGAACTTCTGTGTAAACGATGTTTTTTGTAAAATCTCTTTCATCATTTGCTAAATGCCCTTGGCCATTATATTCGGAAATAAAAATCTCTTATTTATTGTCATCGCAAATGCAGGTATAATTGGAAATTGAGTTCTTTGAAAGTTAAATGGTAAAACAGTACCGGAATATGTTAAATTTATACGTGGAATCAAAATTCTCTTATTGCGTGCGGTTCCAGTTAAAACTTTGCAATCAATAGCATTACGATGCATACACTTGATGCGCATTCTTGTTCCATTGACTAATGCTTCCTTTGTATTTAAGTTTCTGTTCAGTAAAATGATGCAATTAACTTTCAATACTAACTTATGTGGTGGCAAACCACTAATAGTCAAAGAATTCAAAAACTCTACTGGATAGTTATTGATTTCATTGTCATCATCACAAATTATTTTATCGTAGCTATGATATGTTTTCTGTTCACCTGGTATTCGATTAAGTATATCAGTATTAATAAAAGTACAATCATCATTTTTAGGTGCTAAAATAACTGACTTCAATATGTTATCTGAGAGTATGTTTTCAGAAATATTTCCATACACCTCATTAATAATATTATTTTCATCTCCTATTAATTGTTGAGGTATTTCAATAATATTTTCACCAAACTGAGGGAATAGTGGGGCTTCATCATTACCAATTTTTTTCAAGAATTCGACAAATTCTATTTCACTTGGTAAGGCTCTCATATTTTGAGTAAACGTTACTTTATCAAAATAAACAAATTTATGCCAACTCGTGACACAATTTTCAATTAAAGTTGCACGTGATCCGTGTGGGACAACTGGTAAGATTTGCCGAAAATCACCGCACAGAAGTCTCGTTTTCCATCCAAATGGTTTATGTTTATCATTTTCATCGCATAGTGTGATGGTACAATCATGGTACATTTCATAATTACCTAAAATATGGTAACGAGATCATAAATATTGTATTTTTCTATTTTTTGACATACCCAACCCAACCTCAAACACCCGATATCGAATTTACAGTGAGTGGACTATATTACAGTATTTGCCAGGATTTGAACTAATTCATGACAAAAAACGGTGTCACATCACAAAAACAGTGTGCAGTTATTGCGATAAGCAGAGCCAAGCCTTCGTTACGTCAGAGGCTGAGAATGTGTTGACAACTACAAATTCACGCTGTCAACAAATTAAACAAAAGGACTGTGACGTCAGTACTTCCCACTTCCGCAACATCTGACCAGGAATGGTCGTCATTTCATCTTCAACTCTGAATTGAGCCGGCCGGCCAAAACTCATTCACTCACGGGTGAATTTTTTAACTTTTTAGACCACTGTAGGTGGTTAATAAACAGTATATAATACCTATATTGTAAGATGTACTAAGAACAGTTACAGTTCGGTTTTGTGTAGGCGTCCTCGGCCAAAGAATCGTCCGAAAGAAGATCGACGTATAGAATCGGTCCCACGACGGTGGGTTACGTGGGTCGACACAAAAGGGTGTCCCGTCAAGCGCAGTAAAATACACCGATTGTGCCGATGTCGGTACGGTTCCAACAGTGCGAGGAGGTCAACACGGAAATGGGTGAGAACGTTCCTTTTACCAATTCAATCCTTTGATTAATTCCCAATACCAAATTATGAATCAATGTAAAATCATTTTAAATTCAATACTAAAAAATCATTTAAATTTTTCAATATATAAAGGGAGCTCCACTATGTATAAAAGTTGTACCATGAGTATGTAAGAGTGAGTATTTGAGTGTGTGGGTTAAAAAAATATTAAGTGTTGGGTTGTGCTGAAATTTCAATAATTTACGTTTAAATAATTATAACATATATTATAATGCAGCGTATATCTTTTGTGTAGAGTAATATCATGGGGACAACGCCCATGGCGCAATATATATATATATCCATGTAACATTTATCATGTTTAATGTTAATAAATACTTTTTATATGTTATTTGAAGTTTCGTTATTTCAGGTAATGGGTTTCACTGAACTGGTACGTGTTAACCGAATTCTGGCCCTAATAGTAAATGTCGATCATACACAGTACAGTACAGACACTTGCACAACATGGCACCCTAGATTGTTGTACAGACAAAATACATTGTACATTGTAATCAAACAATATAAATTAATATAAGAGATTACATTTGCGCCCGAATTGCAGGGACTAAGAGATTACATTGGCGCCCGTGTTAACAGGAACTCGATATAAGACTTAATTTTATATGGAGTAATACCTACCAGGAAAGTGGAACGGTTACCTGAAGTAATTGCGTAAGTACATGCACACGTGCGTAGAATAGGGTTAAGTTCCTAGGTTATAAATATACATGTTTTAGCAAGATAAAATAACAAAGATGAATACCAATGACAATATAACTATAGAAATCAGTGCTACTGATATAAATTTAACCAGTGAAATGGAGGTTCAAATAAATCCCATTAGTCAGAATGACGAGGTAAATACGCCTGTATCTACCGAAATAACGCAAATTGACACATCCATTTCAACTAATTTAGACAGTAAATCAGATGAAAGTAACGCAATGATACAATTGTTATTAAAACTAGATAAAAAACTAGACGAACAGAAAACTGATTCTGATATTAAATTCAATGAATTAAAGAATGAAATAAAAGTGAGTCACGAAAAACTTATTAAGAAATGTGACCAGCTTATTACAAAGCTAGATAATTTAAATGTGGTAGAAAACCAAGTAGAAAGTCAGAAAGTACTAGATAGTAGTACCCAGCAAAATGCTGTACTGGATAACATATTTAAAACTGATAATTCCAAAAATGAATGTACTCTAGATAATTCAAATAATACAGGTAGTAAGATTGTGGTGGTGGAAGAGGATAAACATGATAATGAAAGTATAATGAATGATAATGAAATATTTGAATTTATGAAGTCAGAAAGAAAGCTGAGAGAAAGTATTTTAGTACAAGGAGTGCAGGGGGTAGAATTTTCTTTTAATGTTGTATTAGGGGGTGAAGACAAGTCTTCATGTTATTGTTACAAGGATAAGAATGCCTTTAATTTATATTTGATAGACGATAGTTCTACAAATAAAGTTTCTTTTAGTTTTTGTGTACTTGAGAGGTGCAACAATTTTATGATAGGGACCCCTGCATATTTGGAGAGAGAAAGTGTATTTGGGTGTTATGGAGAGAAATTTATTAAGAGAGAAAGTATAGAGAGATATTGTGAGAATAAGAGATTAATAGAAATATTTAAAGTAAACAGAAATTACAGACAACTGTTAGAAAGGTTAGGGTTAAATGTGGTATATGAAAATGATGAATACTTACCTGATAATAACAATAAATTGGAAATAACAAGAAATGAGAATAAAGACATTATGTATTTACCTGTGGTGGAATATTATGGGGATAATTATAATATAAACCGATTAATGACATATGATACTAAGACAAACGGAACTCTACTTGATCGTGACTGGAAATATTTATTTAATACCCGTTCAATAACATATGAATATAATGTATCTAATAAAATCTATTTATTAAATAAGAATTTATATAGACCTAAGATTCGTTTGTTGTTTAATGATGGTGGATAGACTGTTATATTGTGAAATGAACATTAAATAATAATGTGCAAAGTGGTTTTGAATTTAATGAAGAAATTTGTGTTAGTGGTTGAAAACACAATCAGAATGATCACAGTTGCACACCACTATATAAAAATTATCCCGATCCAATTTTTATATAGTGGTGTGCAACTGTGATCATTCTGATTGGTTTTGAATTGGACTGTTATGGACTGATTTCGATTAATGACACAATAATGAAGTTGGAGTGTATAGTTTTATTGTATTAACTGTATTTATATATCCATGTATTTTTGATATGTATTATGTATTACAGGTACCCCAGTGTGTATTATTATATATTTTATATATATATATAACATGTTTAATAAGAATATTTTAATTAATTACTAATGAATAATAATGAATGTTTAAATAAATAATTATATTTGAATTTTGAAAAGAGGTATTGTTAGAAGTAGGTAAGAGAGGAATTTTATACGAGAATTGTCAATGATTACAGTAAGTGTTTAAACAGGGATAGAGCCTGGGTATAGATAAATGCAGGTGAGTAATGCAATTAATGTAAATGGAGTTAGAAAGATAAGAATTTTTAAGAAAATATAAAGAGAATTATTAAATATTTAGGGACACAGTAGTTAGTGATTATTTGTAGAGAAGGTGTTTAAGTAAAGGTACATACATATATTTATTGTTGATGAATTCTGTAGTGGGGGTGAGGTGATAAAGAGTAGCCAACCAATAGTGTTGTGGCAGGTATTAGCGTAGTTTAAGGGAGTGTTTGCCGAATTATTTGGAAGGGCAAAATATCAGAGATGTATATAGCCAGTTAGGGAACACCCAACCCATTGCAAAGACGAGCGGTGCCATATGATTTAAATGAAAATAGTAATGGAGTATATAATTGAGATATTGGTGTCAATGATAGGTAAATTTGATGGTCAGTTAGAAGAAGGTGAGTAAAATTATATAATGAAGTATAGTGAATATAGGAGTTATCCAGACTAAACAGTGATAGAAGGTGAAAGGTTAGGTAGTTAGGTAGATAGAAAGTTCAGAGTATAGAGAAAGTAAGAAGTGAATTATGAATAATGAAATAATAATGTAATATGAATAGTAACAATAAGTTCAAAATGTATTTTATTATTATAAATAAATAAATTTGATGTTTAATTAATAACCGCAATGGTAAATTTTAATTTAAATACAACTTTTAAGTAAATTATACAAATGTTAATGCATATCTTAGATATGATTAAATATGATTGAGTATTTAAAATGTATTAACTGTATTATTAATATATCAGTGTTAATTATTAATGTATTGTGTATTTATTTGAAAACTTTTTAACATGATTTTATAATAATGGCGTTGTTAATAATATTTATCAGCCAGATGATTAACTGTTAATAATAATAATAATAATACTAATAATCATAATAAAAGTTTTATTTTATTTTAAGGGTTATAAATAAATAAATCGATTTATTAAATTTCTTGATTTGTTTTCTCCAAGTTTGGGAGATATATAATTATATTTTATATTATATATATTTTATATTTTCAATTATATTTCATTCAATTTTTTATAATTTTGTGCTTATGTTACAATTATAGTAATTATAGAACGAAGATAATTATTATCGATAGGAATCGAAACCATTATTCAAGCTAGGGTTTGTAATATGCAGGAAAGATATTCTTTTAATCCTTGAGATTTATTATTTTTATAATTTTTATACTTTCTCATTTTATTTAATATAATTTATAATTTTATAAATAGTAAGCCAACCCAGTGCTTATTGGCACAAACCAGCACTTAGCTAAGGGGAACCATATCAGTTAAGGAGGTAGTGATTCAATAAGCCACTATATTAATATTTTTTATAAATTGTTTCAGTGTTTGGGATGTGACAGCGGTCCTGAGCTGGCTAACTCGTCAGAGCAGGGGCGTTAAGAGCCTAAGTGGCCTTATGGTGTTGGGATCTCGCAGGAGAAGTCCAGTAAGGTCATGAAGGTACAGTCATTATCACCAGACCAAGGGTGAGTTATTGTTATTTTTTATGTAAAATTGTAAGGGGGTTGTGGCGACTTGTCCTGGCTGATCCCTTTAGGAAGTATGAAAGGGTCAATGAAAGTTTGTGTGCTTAGTCACACCATCTTTCATTGAGGGGGTTTTGTGATGGTACAATCATGGTACATTTCATAATTACCTAAAATATGGTAACGAGATCATAAATATTGTATTTTTCTATTTTTTGACATACCCAACCCAACCTCAAACACCCGATATCGAATTTACAGTGAGTGGACTATATTACAGTATTTGCCAGGATTTGAACTAATTCATGACAAAAAACGGTGTCACATCACAAAAACAGTGTGCAGTTATTGCGATAAGCAGAGCCAAGCCTTCGTTACATCAGAGGCTGAGAATGTGTTGACAACTACAAATTCACGCTGTCAACAAATTAAACAAAAGGACTGTGACGTCAGTACTTCCCACTTCCGCAACATCTGACCAGGAATGGTCGTCATTTCATCTTCAACTCTGAATTGAGCCGGCCGGCCAAAACTCATTCACTCACGGGTGAATTTTTTAACTTTTTAGACCACTGTAGGTGGTTAATAAACAGTATATAATACCTATATTGTAAGATGTACTAAGAACAGTTACAGTTCGGTTTTGTGTAGGCGTCCTCGGCCAAAGAATCGTCCGAAAGAAGATCGACGTATAGAATCGGTCCCACGACGGTGGGTTACGTGGGTCGACACAAAAGGGTGTCCCGTCAAGCGCAGTAAAATACACCGATTGTGCCGATGTCGGTACGGTTCCAACAGTGCGAGGAGGTCAACACGGAAATGGGTGAGAACGTTCCTTTTACATCTTCAATCCTTTGATTCATTCCCAATACCAAATTTTGAATCAATGTAAAATCATTTTAAATTCAATACTAAAAAATCATTTAAATTTTTCAATATATAAAGGGAGCTCCACTATGTATAAAAGTTGTACCATGAGTATGTAAGAGTGAGTATTTGAGTGTGTGGGTTAAAAAATATTAAGTGTTGGGTTGTGCTGAAATTTCAATAATTTACGTTTAAATAATTATAACATATATTATAATGCAGCGTATATCTTTTGTGTAGAGTAATATCATGGGGACAACGCCCATGGCGCAATATATATATATCCATGTAACATTTATCATGTTTAATGTTAATAAATACTTTTTATATGTTATTTGAAGTTTCGTTATTTCAGGTAATGGGTTTCACTGAACTGGTACGTGTTAACCGAATTCTGGCCCTAATAGTAAATGTCGATCATACACAGTACAGTACAGACACTTGCACAACATGGCACCCTAGATTGTTGTACAGACAAAATACATTGTACATTGTAATCAAACAATATAAATTAATATAAGAGATTACAATAGATCCTGCAATAATCTATCTATGATTTTCAACACTTGCAGTGGGCACATAGAAATTTCATCAATAATTATCAATGATGATGAATTTATGTAACGTCCATAGCTACTATTTGCAGTAATATTCGCTACAGAATTTTCCAAAATGGGTATAGGCAATTTAAACACATTGTGTAAAGTTCTACCTCCAAGTAATAGAGTTGAAGCTATGCCACTGAACGCTGTTGCAATGCAACTAACTTTAAGCGAATTTAATTTGTGAATGACTGCTGTTTGTGTGAATGTTTTTCCACAACCTGCATGAGCGGTTAAACAAAAAACATTAGATCCAGTATCATGATGCAAAACTTCACGAATCACACGATCAATTAGATTACGCTGTTCAATATTTGCAGTTTCATAATGCTCAGAAAACAGAAACTCTTGTTCTATTGGATCAATAGCATTTGCTTCGTCTGTTCTCTGCGAATACGTGGGAACTGGTAAACCAAGTTCTTGACATGACAAATTATGAACATTCAAAATATCTTCAATTTCTAATAGAGCTGTATTAAAGGATACTTCTTCGATGTAATCTCTCAAAAAATCTTTACTAAGATATACTTTAAATTCATTCCATAACGCCAATGTACTGGCTGGCACATTTAATGCACAAATGTAACCAAATAAATTTCGCATTTGTTTTGGTGAATGTAATTCTTTTGCTTCATTTAAACGTTCGCGCCATTCATTATCATTTGAAGCAATGCCGCGAGCATGGCACACTTCAACAAAAGAAGTGTGTATAATTCCATTGTATGTTCTAACATCCTCAAATGATTTTGGACCACAGACATGTAAAAAAAGCAATCGTAAATGGAAAAGTTCGATGTCTTTTGGTGATACTATATATATACGTGTAATGATTTTATCACCTCCACACCTTCTCTTCTTCCATTTTTTTTGGGAATCTTCCCACACATAATGCAAAGGAATTTCAATATACTTATATTCATGCACTGATGGATCTGATCGATTCAATTCAAAAAATGCTAATAATTTTGTTTGTCTTGCATTTTCAATTGCTTGACGTTCTTGCCCTTCTCGAAAGTAAACATTCTGTCTACGCGGTAAATGAATGACAAGTCTAACGATGACATGTGATTGAAAAGGCATTGGTAATTCATAGATGCGCCATACAGCTCCAGTTGATCCGACATAACGGCCATTTAAAAATTTTTTAACTTCATTAATTTGTATTTCTTGACCTGGTTCATTTCTCTCTGAACCTAATTCAACAGATGCACTGTCATAGCCTTTATACACGTATTTATAAATGTATTTAACATTTTTAACTGTAGTGCATACTTCAACATTTATATGGCAATTAAATTTGGCAAGTAAATACGGATTGTATGGTGCAACATAACGATTGTCGAGGCAACTACCGCGAACTTCAGCATTAATACCATTATCACGCCTTCTGTATAATGGATATCCATTTAATAATTCACATGTAAATTCATTAAATCATTTTGGATAATCTTTTGTGCATTTTCCATCTCTCACACATACAGAAGTTGGATTAAGTACACCGCATGGACCATGCATCATGTGTTTTACAACATATTCATGTAATGTAGGATGTGTTTGAATGTTAGGAATCTCCGCAGATACAACTTTATCAATATCGGTAGCGTTAACAATTTTATCTTGCTCATTTAAAGAGAGTAAAATGTGAGCATGAGGCAATCCTCTCTTTTGAAACTCAACTGTATAAATGTGGACGGTAGCGCGATGATTTTATTTTACTAGGTTGGCTAATCTGATTTATATCTCATCAACGTTCGCGTAATCGTACTTTGACCAGTGCACATTCAGTAATCTCGGCGTTCGGTTCGCCGGACCTTTCCGTCAAGTTAGTGTCGACATTAGATGTAGGCCTTAGGCCTTACTATTTTCTATCATGGCCAACTAGCGCCACAACTTCATTCTTAACTAAATTTATTAATTATTGATTCAATATGCAGCATTAGCCAGCCTTCTTTCAATTTATTACAGCTGTAATGTGATCATTCAAATTATTAAAACTATTCGTATACAGTCCACTTCTCTTATTTCTTAATGTAATTTAATACATCCTACACAACATCTTCAATCATAATGGAAGACCAGCAGACAAATATTTAATGCAAGATACATAATTTTCGCCCGCTCGGGCTGAACAAATTAACTCTTCCGGTCCGCACTTGCGGGACGTTACTTTTCTTAAACTGTTTCGGCCACTCGGGCCGGGATCAGCCATATTTTTGGTCACTCCGGACCTGGATTTCCACTTAATGTCTTTTGTATCTTTTTCTGGCCATCACGGGCGGGTTAGCACGTCAGCTAATGCGACCGTGGCGTGATTTGCGTCGCCACTTCGCTCGTCGTCTTCAGGCAACGTGATAGCAAGTTCCTGCCGGCTGCAGTGCCTCAAGGTGGTCATCTTGCCAGCTGTTCACCATCATCATCAAGGAGCCGACGCTGCGGGACGTCGCGGACCAGGTACCACCAGCAACAGTAATAAGGTGCGTAAAAGAATGTCTGAGGAAGGCCTCAAGGTCCTGACCAGAAAGAGAGGCGGATTAAAGTCCGCGATAGTGCGGATACAATCCGCGGTAAATTCATTTGACATTAATTTAACCACAAAACATTTTTTGACTGTGAGATTAGAAAGTCTTAAGAGCTTAGCCTCGAAGTACGACGAAGTACAGTCTGAGATAGAGCTTATAAGTAAAGACGTGAGCACTGCTCAGGCAGACCGAGTCGAGGTTGAGGAAATGATATACTCAACTGAGGCAAACATTTTACAACTTCTTGACACTGTTAATACTCAGACTGTGCCTCCTGTACTATCGACGCCTGTGCATTTAAAACCGATAAGTTTGCCCTGCTTCTCAGGCAACATACTTGAGTGGCAACATTTCTATTCAATTTTTAATGATCTGGTGCATTCAAGATCAGATTTAACACCAGTACAGAAACTGCATTACTTGCATTCATCGGTGAAGTGTGAACCATTAGACTTAATTAAATCATTACCAATTTGTCAAGAGAATTATGTAATAGCGTTGAACTTGCTGTCCGATAGGTACAATAATCCATTTATATTAGCAAAATATTATGTACAGAACCTACTTCAGGTTAAGTCCACAATAAAGGACTCAGTCCAAAGCTTGGCTGAGTTTACGAATACTATAACGTCTTCTGTTAATTCGCTGGCGGCAATGAAGCTGTCTGTAAACCTATTTGAGTTTATTACTATACAATTGCTTTCCACTAAACTTGACCCTATCACTTTAAAACGTTGGAAGGAGTCTATAGACCCTGACAACTTGCCTAGTTTTCAAGACTTTACTCATTTTTTGAATTTGCGCCGACAGCTTTTAGAAAATACTATGCCAATTGAACCCGGACAGCAATTCAATAAACCTAGTGTAAAACCAAACAATAAGTTTGAGAAATGTAGTTTAAGAAATACTGCTGGCAGCAGTACCTTTAAGAGTTATCATGCTACGGCAAGGCATTATTCATGTGTGTGCTGTAAATCTGATCACCCGCTTTATATGTGTAATAATTTTCGCATATTAAGTGCCGCTGAGCGGGGGCAATTGGTGGCAAACCATAAATGTTGTATTAACTGCCTTAGAGCAGGTCATTTGATAACAAATTGTAAAAGTAAACAGGTTTGTAAAATTTGTTCAAAGGGTCACCACACCTTGCTGCACGCTAATTACGTGCCGAAATCAGCAGCTGCCAGCAGTAACTACTGCTCATTTAAATTACAGTGTAAAAACAATGTACTTTTATCCACTGCAGTTGTATATGTCATTGATCAGGCTGGCAATAGGCATAAGGCGCGCGCACTTCTTGACGCCGGGTCTCAGATCAATTTTTGTACGAAATCATTTGCGAAAAGATTGCACCTCAAACTAACCCGATCTAATATTCCGATTACAGGAATAAGCAACACAGCGTGTTGCGCTACTGACATTGTTTCTATGCGTATTATGTCTCGCTATCAGAGACATAGTTTCGAGGCCAAATTTGCCGTCTTATCTAACTTAACTCATAATCTGCCTTCAATATCGTTTGACATCAACCGGTTCCACATTCCAAATAAAATTTTTCTCGCCGACCCAGATTTTAATATATCTTCACAGATCGACATACTATTGGGGGCTCAATTTTATCTAGATTTAATATTAGCTAATAAGTACACACGCGGACCCAACTTCCCTATCATTCAGGAGACAAAACTGGGTTACATTTTGGCCGGCAATCTGCCCAAGCACTGCCACACCCAGGGTCCTGCTGTTTCGTTCTTGGCAAGGAACAATGACAGCCAAATCCTGCAATCTCTTGAGAGATTTTGGGAGGCAGAAACGATCCCCGGCGATACCCCTAATGGCGAGTCGGCTTGCGAAGAGCATTTTATGCGCTACACTCAGCGCAACCACGAGGGTAGATTTATAGTGTCGCTCCCATTTAAGTCTGATAATCCTCACTTAGGGGAATCCTACACAAGTGCCGAATCAAGGTTTTTAAACTTGGAGCGTCGATTCAGGCGCGATCCCAAGCTCGCTCGCGACTACGCAGACTTTATCGGGGAATACATGAAGCTTGGGCACATGACACCCATTGATCATGGCGCTATCAATTTAGGATCGTCAAATATTTATTACTTGCCTCACCATGCCGT
This sequence comes from Magicicada septendecula, assembly GCA_034769895.1. Lineage (NCBI taxonomy): Eukaryota > Metazoa > Arthropoda > Insecta > Hemiptera > Cicadidae > Magicicada > Magicicada septendecula. Next base: position 151,749,030 of record CM068372.1, read on the forward strand.
GTTTAAACATTCTAGCTTGACCACAAAATTGCGCGTTGTCTTTGATGGTTCCTCCAAGACTACAAATGGCCTTTCGTTAAATGACCTATTATTGGTAGGCCCCAATGTTCAGCAAGATCTCTTCTCTATTGTGTTGCGGTTTCGCACACATAAGTATGTCCTGATTGCTGACATCGAAAAAATGTATCGTCAGATTCGCGTTGCTGAAGAGGACTGTCACTATCAGCGTATTTTGTGGCGTGACTCTCCCCTCGAACCACTTAAGCATTTCGCGCTGCGAACAGTAACTTACGGCACGGCTAGCGCCTCCTTTTTGGCCACACGGTGCCTTTTACAAATTGCTAGAGACAATCAAACTTCCTTTCCCCAAGCGGCTTTAGCCATCACTAACGATTTTTATGTAGACGATCTACTTACCGGTTCTGACACTATCCCCGATCTGACTAATCTGAAATCCGACCTAGGTGCGTTACTTGCTCAATATGGTTTCACGTTGCACAAATGGGCATCAAATGAACCCACAGCGGTCGCAAGTCATCACAACCTTTCACGACCCCTAAATAAACAGGACAATGTGCGTACCCTGGGCATTCTTTGGAACAACACTGCTGATTCATTTTTGTTTGATGTCAACCTATCTCCGGTTCTTCATAGCATATCTAAGAGGCAAATTCTTTCAATAATCGCCGGAATATATGATCCACTGGGTTTAATCGGACCAGTTGTCTTTTTGTATAAACACTTCATGCAGCGACTCTGGCTTTGTAAGCTTAGTTGGGATGAACCGCTTTCCGGTCACTCACTGTCGGATTGGCATTCTTTGTGTAACAAATTAAGTCTGATTGGTAAAATAGTGGTCCCGCGATCTATTCGTTGCAACCATCAGGCGGTTACAGTTCAGTTGCATGGTTTTTCGGATGCTTCCGAGAGAGGGTTCGGCTGTTGTGTGTATGTCCGAGTCATTTATCAAGATGCTACTGCTTCCTGTCGTCTTTTGTGTTCAAAATCTCGCGTGGCTCCCTTGCGCCAAGTGTCATTACCTCGTATCGAGCTCTGCGCTTGTTTGTTATTATCGCGACTTGTGTCTAAAATTATTCCTGCTCTTCATTCATTCATTGAGGATGTACATTTGTATTCCGATTCTATGGTGGCTCTTTACTGGATTCATGCGCAGTCTTCGCATTGGAAAACATACGTCGCTAATAGGGTTGCTGAAATTCAGCGTTGCACGCAAACTTGTACCTGGCATCACATTGATTCGCGACGCAATCCTGCTGATATTATTTCTAGGGGGTGTCTCCCGGACGTTTTGCGCGATTGCTCGCTTTGGTGGCACGGTCCTGGCTGTCTGTCTCAATCGTCAGAGTCTAATCCTTTTCCATCTTTCGTACCGGCCACTCCATCATCTTCGGAAGTCATCGCGGAAGAGAAACTACACATAACCGTTCGCTAATGTCTACCCTGGCTGTTGACTTATCGTTGGACTTTTCCTCGTTACACCGGCTGACACGTGTATACGCTTACTGTTTTCGTTTCATCAGAAATATTAGGCACTCATCTGCAGACAGGCTTTCGGGCGATCTGACCCCTGCGGAAATTCATCAGTCTCTTAATTTCTTTATAAGGCAATCTCAATCGACCCACTTCCCAGGCGAAATTAGTTGTCTTCGGAACGGATCTTCTGTTTCCATCAGAGGCAAGTTAGCCTCTCTCGACCCGTTTCTTGACGACACTGGAGTGATACGCGTGGGCGGACGATTGCAGCATTCCCAGTTATCTTACAACTCGAAACATCCTATCGTACTACCCTCATCGGCGCATGTCACACGCCTTATCATCGAACGCGAACACATTCGTTTGCTTCATGCTGGTGCGCAGCTCGTGCATCATTCACTGCGTCAACGTTGGTGGATTGTTAATGCCCGGCTAGTCATCCGTTCCATTATTCGTAAGTGTCTCAAGTGCATCAGGTTTAGCGCCACACAGCAGGTTCAGAGGCTTGGCATCTTGCCATCCCCTAGAGTCACTCCTTCAAGGCCGTTTCTATTTTGCGCGGTTGATTATGGTGGTCCCTTCATGATTCGTCATGGCGGGCAGAAGTCTAGAACTCTTACTAAGGCGTACGTGTCTCTGTTTGTTTGCTTAGCAACTAGGGCTATTCACCTGGAATTGGTGTCCGACCTTATTGCCAGCGCGAGACGAGATGTGACACTATGGTTACAGCACAATGCGGCTTTATTCCGCCATTGACTTATTATTTATTACGACCATTTGGTCAACATGATTGTGATGGATTGTCACAATATTTTTGTCAATTTTGCGTCATGGCACGCTTCTGAGTATCACAGTTCTGGTGATATCTTAATATTTGTATTGTATGTTAATTTTTGTGGCATACTATGTCACACTTTCATTGATCTCATGGGGTGTACTGCATGTCTTTGGGTGGTCTTATTTATTAATGTTATTACATAATATTCGCATGTTTGCTGTCAAGTAACCATGCATTCATTTCTTTATATTGTTGCTGATAAATATGTACTATTTTGTGAATGTCTTAAATTGTTAAATTGTTTCTGTAATTTCAGTATTGTATTGTTGGCTGACATTACAATTATTTATCTTGTAATTATGCAAATTATTATTGTTGTATTCACATAAATTGTGGCGATGTAAACTATTGTAAGCGTCTACCGTGTGTAACTGCCTTGTCTAATTTATTTATATTGTACTTATATTTTATTCATTTTTGTAAGTAAGCATGCACAATTCTTTATTTAAATTATGACATACACGTCATATCTGGGCTACATTCAGCATCTAGCTTGCTCACACGTTGGCATACATTGTAAATTCCTGAAACTTCAGGAATAGCGTATTTAGGTCGATACATGTCGCCCTCCTGAATATACAATGAAATATGCAACTGTAACATGTTCAACAACAATTTTATTCATGTAATGAACTTCTGTACAGGTCTACGGACCTTAGCTAGCATTAAGCTAACTCTATGACTTGCATATTATGTATTTTTCATTCATGTTTTGTAATGTTACGTACTGCGCACTTGTGTCAGTAATATTGGTTAACCAGACTTAGTGGTACATGAAACAGCTGTTTGCCAAACCTTGGCCTACAGTCGCCTATCTGCATGCTTATCTCAAATTAGCGGCCGATTGCCGTTATCTAATCTCAACTCAAGGTTCAACTCAGCCTTGAAGCTGATTCTAATTATTAAAACTCCACTATTTCAAATTGAATTGTAAATGTATTATAATTTATTAAAGAATGTATTAAAAAATCTTTTTGATTTTTGACGGGCAGCTTATGGACGGTAGCGCGATGATTTTATTTTACTAGGTTGGCTAATCTGATTTATATCTCATCAACGTTCGCGTAATCGTACTTTGACCAGTGCACATTCAGTAATCTCGGCGTTCGGTTCGCCGGACCTTTCCGTCAAGTTAGTGTCGACATTAGATGTAGGCCTTAGGCCTTACTATTTTCTATCATGGCCAACTAGCGCCACAACTTCATTCTTAACTAAATTTATTAATTATTGATTCAATATGCAGCATTAGCCAGCCTTCTTTCAATTTATTACAGCTGTAATGTGATCATTCAAATTATTAAAACTATTCGTATACAGTCCACTTCTCTTATTTCTTAATGTAATTTAATACATCCTACACAACATCTTCAATCATAATGGAAGACCAGCAGACAAATATTTAATGCAAGATACATAATTTTCGCCCGCTCGGGCTGAACAAATTAACTCTTCCGGTCCGCACTTGTGGGACGTTACTTTTCTTAAACTGTTTCGGCCCACTCGGGCCGGGATCAGCCAAAATGAGTGCTTCAACTTTACCGAAGATTTTTTTTAGTGTAAGGTCCTCAATTAATGCTTCCAGTTTGGACTTGAATACACGCACAACAATATCAGGTCAAAAATTAGCTGACTCACCTACACCAATATTGCTAACTACTTCAGGCCAACTTGGATTGCAAGTCATTGTAATAAACAAAGAAGGCTTTCCGAAATGTTGTATAATTGACATTGCATCTAAATAATTCTGATACATATTTCTTGGAGACCCATTGAATGAAGATGGTAAAATTACTCTACGGCCAACATTATTGGCATTGGGGTTCAATTCTAAATAATCTGTTAAATTGTTGTAAACTTCAGACCTAAGACTTGTTTGATTTTGTCGAATGAAATGTAACCTTGTGCCCTCTATTCTCACATACATATCACATTGGGGTTCAATTCTAAATAATCTGTTAAATTGTTGTAAACTTCAGACCTAAGACTTGTTTGATTTTGTCGAATGAAATGTAACCTTGTGCCCTCTATTCTCACATACATATCAACTATCCACTGCAGAAACAATTTTTGTGAATGCTAAAATCTTCTCTAATTGCAAGTCGATAGGCTGCATACTGAAGCATGGTTAATTTATTTCTGGGAGCTCTTGAATTAGATGTAGTTGGTACATTATGAGAAATATTGATATGCCACCCAGTATCACCATTTGGAAAAAGTAATGGATACGCTAAAGGGTCCAATGATGAATCCAAAACAGAGATATTTTTAATGGTACCATTAACTTTTGAAAACGAAACCATATTTCGTTCAAAGGGTGGCTCACCATCAACTGTACTAAATATTACTGCTACATCAGTTTGAACTGCATCATTATAACGGCGTAGATCTAAATCACGATTTACTTTAATGAGCATACAAATTTCTTTATTTTGATTTTCAACTCTCTGACAATGATCTTTCATTGCAATGAATGACCGAACGAAAGGATTAATACGTTCCAATTCAAGAGAGATTTCGCGCATTATATTGTTATTGCATGTTTGATTATAGTGTTCACGTAATCTATAATTGACAGCAGTGTCAACATCATAAAAATATAATTGCGCATAACATGGTGAGTGACCATATCCAGCAGTCATTGGACCTGATCTGTGATAAAAAACATCATGTATTTTAAAACGATACACTCCACGCGTAACTGTATCCGAAATTTTAGCTTCTGAGCTAACCATAGCAAATGATGAATTGTATTTACGAATGTTTTCAAAATAATTTTTTGACTTTCTTTTTATTGAAGGTTCATTTGATTTAAGTCCATCATACAATGATTTAAAGTATTCATTTTGACTTAAGGCCGGTAATATTGCTTTACCCTTATGACAACATGAAGTGAATGCAGTCCTTTCACCTAAAGTGACTTCAGATTCGAAATATTTTGCATTGCAAAACCTGCATTGTAAATGCATTAATCCACAATCAAAAGTATTAAAATTTCTTGGAATGACATTCAGTGCGCATTTAAATGTATCCCTCAAAATAATTTCATCATTTTGTATACTATTTACACTATTTAAATTTGCATTTGGTCTATTATCATTTTGACTTTCACGCGAATATATATTCCTTCTTCTTTGTCTCTCACTCCGACCCGTCAATGTTCTATGTCGAGGCATAATGGAAGTAGGTGCGAATATCTGAATGTAAAAAAAAACATGTAATGAAATTACTGAAACTAAGATTGACAGGGTTTAATTAAAAATAATAAAATGTATACTTTTTTGAAACCACCAATAATAATTAGGCGAGAGTAAGTCAATTCAAATTGCTGCTACAAAATTTTCCTTTTGCAACAGGTGTATATTAAGCAAGCTGTATTTCACTTTCAACTGCACATTAATATATAAAACACAGATATCTAATATACAAAATATAAAATAAACTTTAATAATATATATAAAACTTTCACTTATGAACTTACTAATCGTTGTCACTTCCCCAAACGTTTCGAGGTGTTGTTCCTCTTCTTCAGTGGGTGTAATACTGAATGTCGATTACAGAATAACCGTTACGGAATAATGGTGTGTGTGGTGGCTAACGGTTATTCCGTAATGGTTATTCTGTAATCGACATTCAGTATTACACCCACTGAAGAAGAGGAACAACACCTCGAAACGTTTGGGGAAGTGACAACGATTAGTAAGTTCATAAGTGAAAGTTTTATATATATATTATTAAATTAATAAAGTGAACGAAGAGGATGAAACAACAAGATAATTATAAAATAAACACTTTTTTGCCTTGACATACACTCCACAGACTATTGACAAAGGAACATTTGAAATCACACAAAATTCACAGCTCATTCAGTCAATCTGTCAGTAATTATTTGTTGGCAACATTTTAAAATTCTTTGGCGACAATCTCTACTCTGTGCGACTGTTTGACCACAGACTATTATGTGTTTGACATTGGCAGTATGAACGTAAACAAACGACAGACTATTACGTGTTTGACATTGGCAGTATGAACGTACACTAAAATGAAAAAATTATAATTTTATTGGCTGGCAACAAAATTATTTTATTTTTAACAATTACCTTTGTTTGAAAAAGTTTAAATGAATTTTCAAGTGCAAATGAATGTTTTATTTTTATTTTTTTATTTAATGTACTTGTAACACATATTATATATAAATTTTAGCTTTCTGCACTCCTTCTCCATATAAACTTTAACTATGCCAAATCTCACACTCCTCCGTGTGCGCAATATGCTTAAAAAGGGGTACAAAGTTTTCTCTTCACGTATTAATATATAGATTAAAATTTGGTTAGAACATGTCCTATGGATGTATATTTCTGATTTATATTATGAACTGTGTTAAAGGCATCCAACTGTTATACTGTTTGATTAATTTTCATAGTAATTATTATTAATGCAAATTGAAAAAAAAAAATATATATATATATATATATATATAGTTGATAAAATGAAAATTAAGAACTGCTATCAAAATACAAGACTTAATCATTTGAGCACTGTAGTAAAATATGTTATGATTATGAACCACTAATAAAAATATTGTTACGTTTAAAAGAGTGTTTTATTGCAAGTCCTGTCACTCTGGGCTCCAGCACATTTTCGCTTCATCTAGGCCAAGCGTCTAGTTTTAAATTTTTACGTAACGGCCTACGTGGCCGTTACAATTTTATTGCGTGAGAACAATTTTCATTTTATTTATTGTAGAGACTGTGTTGTTAATTATGAACTGTTTAACTGTAAAAATTACAGGTGTGATTAGTGACTTAATTGGTGTCTTGTAATTTTGTTTCCACTGTACCTACGACGATCAAGTAGACTGTTGTAACAATACTTGTGCATGTTGCTGTTACAGAGTTTGTCATTTGAATTTATATTTACTAATTGTGAGTATCGTAGCACTGATCTGCATTATAATTAATATTTGTGAGTGTTCGTGTTTGTCACTTGAATTTAAGTTTATTAACTGCGAGTACTGTGAGCATCGATTTTCGTTAGGCCTGTGATTAATATTTGTGAGTGTAAACCTGATAGAAGTATTTAAACTTGAATTTTTTATATAGTGTAATTCCACTGATACTGACAATTCCACTAATACAGACGATGTTTGTATCAGTGAACAGTGAATGTTTAGTAATTTATAGGATGAATGTAAAATGTCTGGAGTTGAAGAATTCGAATAGAATGCTACTTAATATGAAAACTGCTTTTAGTGCTTTACAGCATAAAATTTGTGTTGACTGAAGCGAGTCCGTCCATTGTTTTTTCTACTAATCATTTACAATTTTATGTTTTCTTCCAGTACAAATTAGCATGTGTATTTAATTTATTTCTCATGGTATTATGTTTTAAGAAATAAGTCATAGTGTGTCAACCTTTCCTTTGTAAAACAACCTATTTCCAACTACAACCTGTCCACTTTGTTATTGTTATTAATATTATTATTTCTAAAATATTTAAATATTTTTTATAAGTAAATATATTTTAAATCTTTTATAACGTGCCAAGCGAGACCACAGTAAATATTATGAGCCTATATCCAAACTGTGCATTTGATAAACAATATCAAGCGTTACACAATACAACACCCAGGTTGTACGTAATTCTCAAAATGTTTATATACACAATACAGTATATATAACCAGGCTTGGGATTAATGATTTAAAAAAAAATTAACAATCAAATTAATCATTAAAAAATCGGTTTAACTTTTTAATGTAATTGTTAAATTTTAAAATGGTCAACTACAATCATTAAGTTTTCTTACTAACAATTAAAAACTTAAACTTTTTTTACTCAATAAGAATAAAACAAAAAAGCAAAACAAAAATGTTTTAACTTTCAATCAGTTAATTTTATTTTAACTTTAATCAGTTAGTTTTTGTAACCATTAACTATACCCAGTGGCGGCTAGTGGTTCTACATTTTGGTGGTTGCAGATGTCGGTTGAATGTGTGGGGGGGGGTAAAAACACTTTAAACAAAAGGCAGACCTACTACATATTTATGTGTATCATACATAGCGCTGTCGTATGGGGAAAAATAGAAAATTACTCTTTTCCAATTGTTTGAGCAATTAATTTGTGGGAAAATCCAAGTAAGTTGTGATGAGACAGTTCATCTAACAAGCATGATGCAAGCGACTGAGGATTCTGTTTAGGAGGAGCAATGAAACCGAAGAATCTTCAACCAGTTTACCTTTTACTATATAACGATACACTATGACCATTTGAAAAACATTAGCAATCAACATCAGTGATCTCATCAACAATTACAGCCAAATAATCCGCTCAAGCTCAGAACTGAAACCAATTAAGCCTCGAAATACACCAGGATCTGATAAAGATTCAGTCTCATCATGACCCCGCAAAGCTAATTCAAAAGCTCAACAGAAGCGGATACAATTTATTATTATATTTAAGACGTAACGTTTATTGCGTACTCTTTTGTTGTGTAAAACAATATTTTGTCTATATTCACTGCCCAGCTGCTGTGCTATATTAACTGTACCAAAAAGAGAAAACTGAAAATAGCCCTAATTCTTTATATGCACACTTGACGCCTGATGATTTCTTATTTTTTCGGCTAGATGATTAATATCTTTCTTTTCAAATTTTGTCCAGGGGTCCTCTACTCCAAACAATAAACATGGAAAACAAAATAAAGAATTTCTTTCATCACAACCTCACAACTACTCTGTATTTTCATTATATTCTAGTTTAAATGATCGATTAAATTGTTGACCGCCTGATTTTACAATTTGATTTATTGTTAAGGGAGGCTTTTGGCATCGTAGTCTATTGGTTCTTAACGCTATTCATTTTAAACTAATAAAAAACACCTTGATTAAAAGCATGCAGAATCAAGCACAAACTTGATTCTAATCCAAAAAGCACAAACACAAAAGCACACAGCGGCACTAAACAAAGAAAAATAATACTTAACACGCAACTTAATTAATATAAAGTCGAATGACACTTAATTATCACAATCGCAGTTATACAAAATTATTACTATAATTTTATAAATTCAAACATTCGGTAATGTCTAGTGGTATCTCTGATACGCATGTGCTGTACAACACAGCAGCGCTTGCGGTGGCGGTTTGTAGTACTCCAATGCACCAGCTGAACCTATTCACAACCGCCATGTATTTCATCCCTACCACCGTTTTTGTCACTGTGCTGTGTTCAAGTCGTATCACAACGATACCGTTTGCTGGTTTGCAGAGCTCAAACAACCACCCGAGTGCAAACCAACTACCGGCAGCACGCATAACTTACTTGTCTGTGATGTGCTGCGTTAAACATTATATTTCGACATTTTCCGAGCTGTAGCAAAATAAGTTCATTTGAAAAAATAACTGTGAAAAATAACATTGTTTTAACATAAAAAATTTTGTTGTATCACTTAGTCTATATTGCAACGGAACACATGATGATAAGCTATGTTGTTTGTATCAGAGCACATGGATGACGAGCATTTTCTTGTTTAAATTTGTTTTATATAATATTTTGTCTTTTAGCTGTAAGTTTTGTATTTAGAAATGGATAAGCATGTAGGGTATACCAAACCCTTCATAAAAAGATGTTCTATATTGTCATGTATTTTTTGTGTGTATTTATGCATGTGTGCGGGTGTGATAATGTGTGATTGCTATAGCTTCAGAGGTAGTTAACCGATTGACGTGAAACTTTGACAAGGAATTATTTAGCTTCAATTTGTGTATATTCTGAGGTTCATAACTAGTTTAGAAATATGGTATTTTTAAGTGAACAAAAACTCAATTGTAACGCTTATCAATGATAGGGTAATAAAATTTGTAGATAATTTCCAAGCAGGCCTTTGCTAAATTATACGAAGTTTTTCAGGAAATTCGTATATCTGTTTGTTCCATCAATCATGTGACTTGGGCTTAGCCAATCAAAATACACTAAACTGAGTAAGATTCATTAGTTGTAGAGTTAGGATGGACACAGTTCTGTTTAGCATCTGCAAGGGGAAGTTGTGCCCGGTGAAGAGAGTTGTTCTCTTACGAACATAGAAATATCATATATAAAATAAACCTTGGTCATTCTTAACGAAGTTTTGCGTTAAGAACCGAGTGGGTAAAATATTTAGATAAAAATTATAATAGGATATAGTGCTGTTTCGTGTTAGTTTAAGATATCCGCTTAGGGAAGTTAAAGACACTTCAAGATAACATGGAAGGTGTACATTAAATGCACCGCATTAATTAATACCCATATTAATCCTGAGATTAAGAAAATATAAAGTATAAATTAATAATACACTGTACGAGTGAAATTTATAATCATTGTGAGTGAACAATTTATGAAGAAACTAATTAATGTTAGCAGTCACACATAATAACAACGAGACTCATTGAAATATCACCGCTGGAGCTGCCTGCCATAGAAGAGGACGACAAAACAAAGAGGACACCAGGAAGGAGTGACACTGTAGAAGAGGACGACAAGATAAAGAGGGCGACAGGGCGAAGAGGACACCACGGAGGAGTGACCCTGAAGAAGAGGATGCCAGGACGGGAGCGATGTGGAGAGGAGGACGTTGGAGCAACCAAGTAAAATCGATTTATATTATCGAACAATACAAACTATTATATCTATTATCAATACATGACAATTTATAATACAATATACATCTTTAAAAACAATATTTGTGTGTATAATAAATAAATTTTCATCTCCTCCATATTGACGTGTTTGTAAATTTCGCACACTCACTATATCCTTATTAGTATAATCAAATTTGAACTGTTGCATAAGGATATTTGGCGCTGGCCAACGTTAGGCTCAATTTGTGAATTAGTTTACTAAAAAGAAATATTATTTTGAGTGTGTTAGACATAAATTTACTGAACTATTTGTGTGTGCTATTCTTTGGTATCAGGGAGTATAGATAAAAGTTGAATGCTCACTGTTATCAGATAATTGTGCAGTAGTAGTAAATTGTCTATGGAGATTGAATTATTATTTGTATTTGTATTAGATTAAGCTTGTCTACATTTGATTGAGATACTGGACGATAATAATAGATAACATATAAACTGACAGTATAAGTAAAATTAAATTTTATAATAGTGCCGTTACGATAAGTAAATAAATATAATATTTGATAAATTTATAAAAAAATAAATAATCAATATGGCTGAATCACAAGAATTACAGAATACATTAGCGGCAATCCTTGCTGATATGCAGAAAATGTCAGAGGAGAATAAAGCAAACATGCAAAAGCTCTCCGAAGAAAATAAGGCTAATAAAGAAGAAGCTGCAAAACAAAATAAATCACTTCATGATGAGAATAAAAGAATCTATACAGCCGTTCATGACCAGGCTAAACAAAATAAACGACTTTTAGAGTAAACCGAAAAACGTATAGGCGAAAAGGTAGAAATAATTCGCAGCAATATTGAGACCGCTTTAGAAGTGAACAATTCTCGCATCAGTGAATGTGAAGCTAAAATCATGGGGATAGATGAAAGAGTAGTTCAACACACACATACGGTAAGTGAGCTTGTAGCTGAACAAGATCAGCAGATACAAGAATTGAAACAACAGCTGACCCGACTCCATAGTACCTCGACCACGGTGAACCAGACCATGTTCATCTATAGAACTGTAGAAGAAAACAATTCACAGTTGAAATTCTCCGGAAAAGAGAGTGAAAATCCGCTTCTCTTCCTGAAGAACTGCCAGCGAGACATGGATGCAATAGGCGACACCCTGAGTGAGATGGATAAAACAAACTATGTAGTCAGGAGATTAAAGGGTACTGCAGCTGAGTGGTTCACGGTAGTGCAAGATAAAATAGTTACATATCAAGATCTGGTACAACATTTTAGGGCGAGATACTGGAACAGCGAAATACAGTGAAAAATATGCGTACAGCTGGAGTTTGGTAGGTATTCCAGTTTAAAAGGGTATAAGAAATTTATTTAATCCAACTCATATCTCATGCGAAGTACCTTGAACCAGAAATGGCAGAGCCGGAGATGGTAAATAAATTAGCCCATCATTTTGGACGAGATATTCAAATCGCCGTAATTACACAAGGTATTAAATCATTGGAGGAACTACTCCTATTGTTAACCAAATGTGATAATGTTGACAGTCAAAATAATAGTAATAATAATAGTGAACCGGCTCGTAAACAATTTCAGCCACAACAACCACAAAAACAACCACAACAATTTAAAAATAAACCTAATTTCCAAAAGTTCAATCAAAGAAATGTATCGGCAATTACCAAAACAAGTACCAGCGAAAAGCAACCAAAAAACGAGTAGGGTTGCACGGCGTGAGTCCGTGCTATAAATTGAAAAATATAAATAAAACTAAGGATAAAATTACAAATAAAACATACCATAATGAACAGCAGTGTCGAAAATCTTATGTAAACAATAATAGTAGTAAGAATGTATACATTGCTTCAGGCCTATATCCTGTTGACATTAGAGATGAATTAATATATAACAATTGTGTTGATGATGATGTGGAAAATGTTAGAAATAAGAATGATAATGATATTGATGTGAGAGCAAAAATTAATGGATGGGTCGGAAATGTATTATTCGATACTGGTGCACAATTTCTCTAATCAGCGAAAAATTCATTAACAAACATAGACACCAATTAAAAAAAAAAAACGATCTTACCGGTCAACAATACGGTTGTCAAAACAGCTACAGGCGATTCACAAACTATTAATAAGCAAGCAGTTATCACAATAGATTCACAAGGGATGGAAATGGAAATACCCATTGTAATAGTCAAAAATCTAGTGTACGACGTTATAGTAGGCACTGACACATTAAGGAAAATACACGCTACAATTGATTTCACTAATAAAATGCTAGAATGCACAGTTAAAAATACAAAACATAAAATTAATTTGGGTTATTCGCTCAGTACGATAAGTAAATATGACAATGCGGTTGACTGATGTAGGCCCGTTGACATACAGAAGCCACCTGTTAATCGCTTAGATAAGATAGCAGCTAATGGTGGTATGCCGATAAGGAGATAACTGATGGTCATCGAGAGCAATTAAATAATATTTTAAATAAATATGAATCGATTTTCAACACACAGCACACGATTACTAACGTTTATGAACATAAAATACAAGTTAGCGAAGAGAATAAATTTATAAGAAAAACATATCCGATCCCACTACATTATCAGCAACAAGTTGAAAGCAAAATAAATAAAATGTTAGAGAATAATATTATTGAACGAGCAGATAGTAATTTTTTAAACCCGATGGTAGTTGTTAAGAAAAAAAATAACGACATAAGCATCTGCTTAGATACGCGAAATCTTAATAATATAACACAAAAATGTTACGATTGTGCTCCAAACGTGGAAAATTTGTTTGTAAAATGTCAAGCAGTAAAGTACATGTCGCGTTTGGACCTAACGAGTGGGTTTCGGCAGATTCCGTTAGCCAAAGAATGTCGGAAATTCACAGCCATTTTATATAAAATTAAATGTTACCAGTTTAAGGTAGTACCTTTTGGTTTGGTTACCAGCCTAGCCGCTATGGTTAAGTGTCTTGAATTGGCATTAGGGCCTGAGGTCGACGATTTTGTTAGTGTGTTTGTTGACGACATACTTATTATATCGAAGTCGTTCGAGGAACATATGCAGCACCTGGATATCGTTTTCCACAAGTTAAGAGACGCTCAACTTAGAAAAATGTGAATTTGGAAAATCACAGATAAAGTTCCTCGGGCATATTATTTCTGCGGATGGTGATAGTACGGACCCGGAGAAAATTCAGGCCATTACGGAATTTCCAAATCCAACAAAAGTGAAAGATATCAGGGCGTTCCTTGGATTGACTGGATATTTTCGCTGTTTCACACCGGAATATTCTAAAACCATAGAACCGCTGCTGGAATTGTTAAGGAAGAACACCAAATGGAGATGGGAAGGGCGACATGAGGCAGCTTTCAACGCTACAAAAGAATTATACAGTAAGAACTTACACGTGTTCCACCCGCAAAAAGAAGGAACGTATGTACTCAACTGTGATGCTTCAGACTACGCGATCGGTGGTGTGTTATATCAACGAAATAATAAAGGAGAACATAAGGTAATTGCACATGCAAGTAGATCTTTAAAAGGTGCCGACGAACGGACGGAGAAATTTAAGGCGGATCACAAACTGGTAATGTTCAAAACTGGCGAGAAGGTACTCTTGCGTGCTTCAAATGTTGGCCACAGGGAAGATAATACGGCAGAAAATTTCTTTAGATTATACAATGGTCCATATATTTTATCGGAACAAGTGGGTAAAAATACATACATGGTCACAAACGCGAATACCAACAGAGTGATAGGGAAGTTCCATGCATCATCCTTAAGAAAATATTACGTTAAGGATAACTGAATCTAATATGCCAGGATATAGGAGTATGAATGTTATGCAATTGTATAAAAATAGGTGTAGAGTAAGAATAATAATTGTGATAATGTTGGAAAAAATGCTTTGGGTGAACTGAATATACATATAAGATAACAAAATGACGTTAGACATGGACATCCTTATCAGTGTTCAGGAATGTTTGGTGATATCTAGCCATGTGCGGTTGTTTGTTTACATTAGTGCTGTCAAAGTGACAGTTCGGGAAATGTTGTTTGATAGAAGCTATTTATTTATTTTGATTTTTGAAGTTATTATGTTATTATTTGGACGATTATTATTATTGGGAGGAAGTTATGTCAATTTAGGTTTGGAAGAAAAAAACAAAAATGCTGTATTCCATATACAAAATTTTTTTTTACACGTGGTGGGGTTAATCCTGCAACGGAACACAGGATGATAAGCTATGTTGTTTGTATCAGAGCACATGGATGATGAGCATTTTCTTGTTTAAATTTGTTTTATGTAATATTTTGTCTTTTAGCCATAAGTTTTGTATTTAGAAATGAATAAGCATGTAGGGTATACCAAACTCTTCATAAAAAGATGTTCTATATTGTCATGTATTTTTTTTGTGTATTTGTGCGTGTGTGTGGGTGTGGTAATGTGTGATCGCTATAGCTTCAGTGGTAGTTAACTGATTGACGTGAAACTTTGACAAGGAATTATTTAGCTTCAATTTGTGTATACTCTGAGGTTCATAACTATTTTAGAAATATGGTTTTTTTCAGTGAAGAAAAACTCAATTGTAACTCTTATCAACGATAGGGTAATAAAATTTGTAGATAATTTCCATGCAGGCCTTTGCTAAAATATACAAAGTTTTTCAGGAAATTCGTATATCTGTTTGTTCCATCAATCATGTGACTTGGGCTTAGCCAATCAAAATACACTAAATTCAGTAAGATTCATTAGTTGAAGAGTTAGGATGGACACAGTTCTGCTTTAGCATCTGCAAGGGGAAGTTGTGCCCGGTGAAGACAGTTGTTCTCTTACGAACATAGAAATATCATATATTGTAACGGGACATTTAGGCCTACCTGGGATAATATAACAAATTATTATGTTTGATAAAAATAATATTTTCTTATGTAACATTAAATCTGGGGAAACATAAAAGTAATACAAAATATTAATTTTGGGGAAAAGAAACAAACTTATTTTCATGGATTATACAACGTGCGAAATTGGGCCAAGGTCAGCTCCAGTGACTAACAAATTATGTAACATAACAACATACGATATTACGTCAGATCATACGTCATGCTGGAATGCATAGGAGTGTCAGCCGAACCTCACATACTGGCGTAGTGATACAAAACTAGAGCAATAAGAATTGGTCACGTAACCCACGACCACTTCAGAAAATAGTGCCATTCGCCTCACCCCAGTCTGAAATAACAACTCGCTCGAGTAACACCTATAAGTACCGGAACTAAAATTGCGGGCGCCCGCATGCACGTAAAAATGTAAAAAGTGAAGTATTGAAATTTTAACTTAAATCAGAATGGAATAACAGTTTTAAAAAACATGTAAAGGCAGTGAAAGTTAAGAAATAATCGATGTAGTGCGTGTGGAGGAATATGACGTTTTTTGGACTGATTTGCAAGATAAGTAACAAAACGGGGGGCAGAACAATCTTTAAATAAGGGCAAAAACTCAAAATTTTAATATGATTATCATATTTCAATAAACGAGATCTCTAAGGGAATGGGATTATTGTGTGTGCGTGTCTGTGTGAGAGTATAGAATCTACATAATTAGGAAGTGCTGGTTGCGATCAATTATAAGTTATTTAAAATTACTTTATTTGTTATCTTATAACTTCTAAATTACTAATTAATTACTTGATTTGTTTTATTAATTGAGCCTCGTGGCCAAATATGTTCAAATGCTTTAAAGAAGGGGTTAAATGTACAAGTGTAGGAGAAAATGAAAATAAAAGGGAATGTCATTGGTAACAAATAAATAAACGAGTTACTTACTGCAAATAAACCATTCTGATCTCCTGTTCGCTTAAAATCGGACCTGGCCCTGGTAAGTACCTATATTTTTTTCTTGTAGTTGGTAACACAAGATGGTGCCCGAAAAAATCAGAAATAAAGAAATGAGTCGAATTAAAATTAATTGAGTTCTAATTATGAATACAAAATTATAGTTACATTGACTGTTCGAATAGTGAAGATAAAAAATAATATTACAATATAAAAAAAAACATTGGTCATTCTTAACGAAGTTTTGCGTTAAGAACCGAGTGGGTAAAATATTTAGATAAAAGTATAATATAATACAGTGCTGTTTCGTGTTAGTTTAAGATATCCGCTTAGGGAAGTTAAAGACACTTCAAGATAACATGGAAGGTGTACATTAAATGCACCGCATTAATTAATACCCATATTAATCCTAAGATTAAGAAAATATAAAGTATAAATTAATAATAAACTGTACGAGTGAAATTTATAATCATTGTGAGTGAACAATTTATGAAGAAACTAATTAATGTTAGCAGTCACACATAATAACAATGAGACACTGAAATATCACCGCTGGAGCCGCCTGCCGTAGAAGAGAACGACAAGACGAAGAGGACCCCAGGACGAAGAGGACACCAGGAAGGAGTGACACTGTAGAAGAGGACGACAAGATGAAGAGGACAACAGGGCGAAGAGGACACCAGGGAGGAGTGACCCTGAAGAAGAGGATGCCAGGACGGGAGCGATGTGGAGAGGAGGACGTTGCAGCAACCAAGTAAAATCGATTTATATTATCGAACAATACAAACTATTATTTCTATTATCAATACATGACAATTTATAATACAATATACATCTTTAAAAACAATATTTGTGTGTATAATAAATACATTTTTATCTCCTCCATATTGACGTGTTTGTAAATTTCGCACACTCACTATATCCTTATTAGTATAATCAAATTTGAACTGTTGCATAAGGATATTTGGCGCTGGCCAACGTTGGGCTCAATTTGTGCATTAGTTTAATAAAAAGAAAAAAGAAATATTATGTTGAGTGTGTTAGACATAAATTTACTGAACTATTTGTGTGTGCTATTCTTTGGTATCAGGGAGTATAGATAAAAGTTGAATACTCACTGTTATCAGATAATTGTGCAGTAGTAGTAAATTGTCTATGTGGAGATTGAATTATTATTTGTATTTGTATTAGATTAAGCTTGTTTATATTTGATTGAGATACTGGACGATAATAATAGATAACATATAAACTGACAGTATAAGTAAAATAAATTTTATAATAGTGCCGTTACGATAAGTAAACAAATATAATATTTGATAATTTTATAAAGAAATAAATAATCAATATGGCCGAATCACAAGAATTACAGAATACATTAGCGGCAATCCTTGCTGACATGCAGAAATGTCGGAAGAGAGTAAAGCAAACATGCAAAAGCTCTCTGAAGAAAATAAGGCTAATAAAGAAGAAGCTGCAAAACAAAATAAATCACTTCATGATGAGAATAAAAGAATCTATACAGCCGTTCTTGACCAGGCTAAACAAGATAAACAACTTTTAGAGTCAACCGAAAAACGTATAGGCGAAAAGGTAGAAATAATTCACAGCAATATTGAGACCACTTTAGAAGCGAACAATTCTCGCATCAGTGAATGTGAAGCTAAAATCACTGGAATAGAGGAAAGAGTAGTTCAACACACATCTACTGTGAGTGAGCTCGTAGCTGAACAAGATCAGCAGATACAAGAATTGAAACAACAGCTGACCCGACTCCAGAGTACCTCGACCACGGCGAACCAGACCACTTTAATCTATAGAACTGTAGAAGAAAACAATTCACAGTTGAAATTCTTCGGAAAAGAGAGTGAAAATCCGCTTCTCTTCCTGAAGAACTGCCAGTGAGACATGGACGCAATAGGCGACACCCTGAGTGAGATGGATAAAACAAACTATGTAGTCAGGAGATTAAAGGGTACTGCAGCTGAGTGGTTCACGGTAGTACAAGATAAAATAGTTACATATCAAGATCTGGTACAACATTTTAGGGCGAGATACTGGAACAGCGAAATACAGTGAAAAATATGCGTACAGCTGGAGTTTGGTAGGTATTCCAGTTTAAAAGGGTCTAAAGAAATTTATTTAATCCAACTCATATCTCATGCGAAGTACCTTGAACCAGAAATGGCAGAGCCGAAGATGGTAAATAAATTAGCCCATCATTTTGGACGAGATATTCAAATCGCCGTAATTACACAAGGTATTAAATCATTGGAGGAACTACTCCTATTGTTAACCAAATGGGATAATGTTGACAGTCAAAATAATAGTAATAATAATAATAGTGAACCGGCTCGTAAACAATTTCAGCCACAACAACCACAACAATTTAAAAATAAACCTAATTTCCAAAAGTTCAATCAAAGAAATGTATTGGCAATTACCAAAACAAGTACCAGCGAAAAGCAACCAAAAAACGAGTAGAGTTGCACGGCGTGAGTCCGTGCGATAAACTAAAAAATATAAATAAAACTAAGGATAAAATTACAAATAAAACATACCATAATGAACAGCAGTGTCGAAAATCTTATGTAAACAATAATAGTAGTAAGAATGTATACATTGCTTCAGGCGTATATCCTGTTGACATTAGAGATGAATCAATATATAACAATTGTGTTGATGATGATGTGGAAAATGTTAGAAATAAGAATGATAATGATATTGATGTGAGAGTGAAAATTAATGGATGTGTCAGAAATGTATTATTCGATACTGTTGCACAATTTCTCTAATCAGCGAAAAATTCATTAACAAACATAGACACCAATTAAAAAAAAAACCGATCTTACCGGTCGACAATACGGTTGTCACAGGTGATTCACAAACTATTAATAAGCAAGCAGTTATCACAATAGATTCACAAGGGATGCAAATGGAAATACCCGTTGTAATAGTCAAAAATCTAGTGTACGACGTTATAGTAGGCACTGACACATTAAGGAAAATACACGCTACAATTGATTTCACTAATAAAATGCTAGAATGCACAGTTAAAAATACAAAACATAAAATTAATTTGGGTTATTCACTCAGTACAAGAAGTAAATATGACAATTCGGTTGACTGATGTAGGCCCGTTGACATACAGAAGCCACCTGTTAATCGCTTAGATAAGATAGCAGCTAACGGTGATACGCCGATAAGGAGATAACTGATGGTCATCGAGAGCAATTAAATAATATTTTAAATAAATATGAATCGATTTTCAACACACAGCACACGATTACTAACGTTTATGAACATAAAATACAAGTTAGCGAAGAGAATAAATTTATAAGAAAAACATATCCGATCCCACTACATTATCAGCAACAAGTTGAAAGCAAAATAAATAAAATGTTAGATAATAATATTACTGAACGAGCAGATAGTAATTTTTGAAACCCAATGGTAGTTGTTAAGAAAAAAAATAACGACATACGCATCTGCTTAGATATGCGAAATCTTAATAATATAACACAAAAATGTTACGATTGTGCTCCCAACGCGGAAAATTTGTTTGTAAAATGTCAAGGAGTAAAGTACGTGTCGCGTTTGGACCTAAAGAGTGGGTTTTGGCAGATCCCATTAGCCAAAGAATGTCGGAAATTCACAGCCTTTTTATATAAAATTAAATGTTACCAGTTTAAGGTAGTACCTTTTGGTTTGGTTACCAGCCTAGCCGCTATGGTTAAGTGTCTTGAATTGGCATTAGGGCCTGAAGTCGACGATTTTGTGAGTGTTTTTGTTGACGACATACTTATTATATCAAAGTCGTTCAAGGAACATATGCAGCACCTGGATATCGTTTTCCACAAGGTAAGAGACGCGAACCTTGTGCTCAACTTAGAAAAATGCGAATTTGGAAAATCACAGATAAAGTTCCTCGGGCATATTATTTCTGTGGATGGTGTTAGTATGGACCCGGAGAAAATTCAGGCAATTACGGAATTTCCAAAGCCAACAAAAGCGAAAGATATCAGGGCGTTCCTTGGAGTGACTGGATATTTTCGCTGTTTCACACCGGAATATTCTAAAACCATAGAACCGCTGCTGGAATTGTTAAGGAAGAACACCAAATGGAGATGGGAAGAGCGATATGAGGCAGCTTTCAACGCTACAAAAGAATTATATTCTTCGTATTGTTTAAACTAGCAGCCATCCTTACTATTTCTTTTATAAATTTGCTAACTGCTATAATTTTTATTGTTCGACTAAGCTTTTCGTCCTCACTGACATTATCAGGTTTAATGATGATGACGAAAAGCTTAGTCGAACAATAAAAATTATAGCAGTTAGCAAATTTATAAAAGAATTATACAGTAAGAACTTACACGTGTTCCACCCGCAAAAAGAAGGAATGTATGTACTCAACTGTGATGCTTCAGGCTACGCGATCGGTGGTGTGTTATATCAATGAAATAATAAAGGAGAACGTAAGGTAATTGCACATGTAAGTAGATCTTTAAAAGGTGCCAAAGAACGGACGGAGAAATTTAAGGCGGATCACAAACTGGTAACGTTCAAAACTAGCGAGAAGGTACTCTTGCGTGCTTTAAATGTTGGCCATAGGGAAGATGATACGGCAGCAAATTTCTTTAGATTATACAACAATACATATATTTTATCGGAACAAGTGGGTAAAAATACATACATGGTCACAAACGCGAATACTAACAGAGTGATAGGGAAGTTCCATGCATCATCCTTAAGAAAATATTACGTTAAGGATAACTGAATCTAATATGCCAGGATATAGGAGTATGAATGTTATGCAATTGTATAAAAATAGGTGTAGAGTAAGAATAATAATTGTGATAATGTTGGAAAAAATGCTTTGGGTGAACTGAATATACATATAAGATAACAAAATGACGTTAGACATGGACATCCTTATCAGTGTTCAGGAATGTTTGGTGATATCTAGCCATGTGCGGTTGTTTGTTTACATTAGTGCTGTCAAAGTGACAGTTCGGGAAATGTTGTTTGATAGAAGCTATTTATTTATTTTGATTTTTGAAGTTATTATGTTAGTATTTGGACGATTATTATTATTGGGAGGAAGTTATGTCAATTTAGGTTTGGAAGAAAAAACAAAAATGCTGTATTCCATATACAAAATTTTTTTTACACGTGGTGGGGCTAATCCTGCAACGGAACACAGGATGATAAGCTATGTTGTTTGTATCAGAGCATATGGATGAATAGCATTTTCTTGTTTAAATTGTTTTATGTAATATTTTGTCTTTTAGCCATAAGTTTTGTATTTAGAAATGAATAAGCATGTAGGGTATACCAAACTCTTCATAAAAAGATGTTCTATATTGTCATGTATTTTTTTGTGTATTTGTGCGTGTGTGCGGGTGTGGTAATGTGTGATCGCTATAGCTTCAGTGGTAGTTAACTGATTGACGTGAAACTTTGACTAGGAATTATTTAGCTTCAATTTGTGTATACTCTGAGGTTCATAACTATTTTAGAAATATGGTTTTTTTAAGTGAAGAAAAACTCAATTGTAACTCTTATCAATGATAGGGTAATAAAATTTGTAGATAATTTCTATGCAGGCCTTTACTAAATTATACAAAGTTTTTCAGGAAATTCGTATATCTGTTTGTTCCATCAATCATGTGACTTGGGCTTAGCCAATCAAAATACACTAAATTCAGTAAGATTCATTAGTTGTAGAGTTAGGATGGACACAGTTCTGCTTTAGCATCTGCAAGGGGAAGTTGTGCCCGGTGAAGACAGTTGTTCTCTTACGAACATAGAAATATCATATATTGTAACGGGACATTTAGGCCTACCTGGGATAATATAAAAAATTATTATGTTTGATAAAAATAATATTTTCTTATGTAACATTAAATCTGGGGAAACATAAAAGTAATACAAAATATTAATTTTGGGGAAAAGGAAAACTTATTTTCATGGATTATACAACACAATAGACAAACTTGCGAAATTGGGCCAAGGTCAGCTCCAGTGACTAACAAATTATGTAACATAACAACATACGATATTATGTCAGATCATACATCATGCTGGAATGCATAGGAGTGTCAGCCGAACCTCACATACAAAACTGGCGTAGTGATACAAAACTAGAGCAATAAGAATTGGTCACGTAACCCACGACCACTTCAGAAAATAGTGCCGTTCGCCTCACCCCAGTCTGAAATAACAACTCGCGCGAGTAACAGCTATAAGTACCAGAACTAAAATTTTGGGCGCCCGCATGCACGTAAAAATGTAAAAAGTGAAGTATTGAAATTTTAACTTAAATCAGAATGGAATAACAGTTTTAAAAAACATGTAAAGGCAGTGAAAGTTAAGAAATAATCGATGTAGTGCGTGTGGAGGAATATGATGTCTTTTGGACTGATTTGCAAGATAAGTAACAAAACGGGGGGGGGGGGGGGGCAGAACAATCTTTAAATAAGGGCAAAAACTCAAAATTTTAATATGATTATCATATTTCAATAAACGAGATCTCTAAGGGAATGGGATTATTGTCTGTGCGTGTCTGTGTGAGAGTATAGAATCTACATAATTAGGAAGTGCTGGTTGCGATCAATTATAAGTTATTTAAAATTACTTTATTTGTTATCTTATAACTTCTAAATTACTAAATAATTACTTGATTTGTTTTATTAATTGTGTCTCGTGGCCAAATATGTTCAAATGCTTTAAAGAAGGGGTTAAATGTACAAGTGTAGGAGAAAATGAAAATAAAAGGGAATGTCATTGGTAACAAATAAATAAACGAGTTATTTACTGAAAATAAATCATTCTGATCTCCTGTTCACTTAAAATCGGACCTGGCCCTGGTAAGTACCTATATTTTTTTCTTGTAGTTGGTAACACAAGATGGCGCCCAAAAAAATCAGAAATAAAGAAATGAGTCAAATTAAATTAATTGAGTTCTAATTATGAATACAAAATTATAGTTACATTGACTGTTCGAATAGTGAAGATAAAAAAATAATATTACAAGAACTGTGACATTTATATAAAAGAAATTTTATATAAATATAGGCCTACTTGGAGAGCAGAATGGCTATTTGAAATAAATACTGTATAAATAAGGTACGTATGAGGTTACGAGAAGTAACATAAAGTGTTGTGTAAATAGAATACATTGTATGTGATAAGTATATGTTTTATATGTTAGTATTTTGATATAAAAGTGATAATTTTACCATAAAAAAAAAATGGAAAATAAGGAAATAAATCTAGAGAACACTCTTACAGAGTCAATGATAATGAGTAAGGTAGAAGCACAGTCTACTCCACCGACAACTAGAGTAAAAGAGTTGTCAATGGATGATATGTTTAACCTAATAAGAACAATGTCCGAAAATATAAATAGTAATCTAAATGAATTGAAAGAACAAAAAAAAGAACAAAAGAGTGATTCTGATGTTAAATATGACAAAATAAATGCTAAATTTGATGAAATGAATACGCAAAATGTTAAATTTGAAACTAACATGAATAAACGTTTGAATGAGATTGATACACGTTTTGATACAATTACAGAACAGATATTAGAATCAATAAGTAGCAATTCCGAGAAAAAGACTGATGAAATGAATAAAAATTTAGAAGGTAAATTAAATCAGATAATGAATAAGAAGTTAGGTGACAATGTTATAGTTATGACAAATATTAATAATGACAAAATAATGGAAGAGGTAGTGTTAGAGAATAAAATATCGAATAGTGATGATAATGATGTTAATTACAATTCTGAGAGTATAGTGGGGGTAAAGAATAGTGGAGAAACCGATAAATTAAACATAAATAAAGACGGTCAGATGACATATAATGAGGTAAGTAGGGGTGAGAATTATGACAATATAAGTAAAAATATGGTGTTAGAGAGTAAGGTTGTGAATATTGAAAATACTGATGAAATTTTAGAGGGAGTAGAATGTAATAATGGAATGTTAATGTGTGTTGATGAGTCAGAGAGAAAGTGGAGAGAGAATGTAGAGGGGTTGCAGAGGGTAAATTTTCCCCAGGTTTATTGTGAACCAAGGTGTTTACAAATGTTGTTGTTGAAGGGCAAGAGTCCCTTATTATTGGAAGACATGAGGTCTTTGAGTTGTTCTCTGAATTTTTATGAGTTAGTGCCCTCTGTATGGGATGGTAGAGAAAGTGTGATATGGTGTTATGGTGAGAGATATTTAGAGAGAGAGTTGTGTGTAGATAGAGAGATAAAATTATTTAAGGTGAATAGAAATTATGAAGAATTTGTAGAAAGGTTAGATGTAGAGAGAGCTGGTAATTATATAGAGTACTCACCTTGTATTGAAACTGAGGTAGTAGCAGAAGTAGATGATAATGTTGACGAATTATTAACTTACCTTACTTTAACAGAAAATACTAAAGGAGAAATTACCCTACCCGATGTCGACAGGAATTTTGAAATAATGGTATGCAATAATATTTGTATTATCAATAGTATTGATATAATGGATAAAAGTAATAATGATGACTATTATAATTATAATAGCCATATGTATTCAATTGTAAATGAATGGTGTAGTCATAAGATCAGATTATTATATGATGATGGGGGTTAAATAAAAAATAAATATGATGGACATTTTAAATATTTTAGTTTATGGTAATGACCTGGCTAGATTATGTAATGAGGTGTGGTAAACAAGAAAATTAATGACAAAGAATTATAAATAAATTTATAGTGAAATTAATTGTGTTATAAAATATATTTTATGTAAACAATGTGTGTATGTAGTAGAAATTGATTTAATAACAATAATAATATTTTATTAGATTAAATAAAAAATGAGAGTCTGTAATAAATGAATTGTAATGGTTTTGGAACAAGGTAATTAAAATAACTTGTGTTTTCAATAATTGATTGAATTAAATAATTTGAGATGTTTGAATATTTTTGATTAATTTAAAATGTTATATAAAGAGATTTTGATGATGAATTACAATTATTTTATGAGATTTAGATTCTATAATGAATAGTAAATGATTACACATACAATATGTTCAGGTATCGAGTTATATTGTTATTATGAGTTAAGTGATGAATTTTCTAAGGTAACTGTCAATGATCATGTTAATATAAAATGTGGTAAGAGATAATTGATAATGAGTTTGGGTGATAATGATAAATAAGGCATGTGAGTTAATCAGAGTTAATTTTAATGGGAGTTAGAGACAGTAAGAAGTTGAAATACAAATAATGCAGAAAGAGGGTATTAGATATTTTAAGGACACAGTAGTGTTAGTGATTATATGTAGAGAAGGTGAGTAATGTAAATGGAGATTAAATAGTTGATGGTGATATTTTGTAGGTGAGGGTGATGTTGTAGGGAGTGAGCAACGTGCGTCGTTGGGCATGTAGTTGTGAAGGGTCGAAGAGTGTTTGCCGATATTTGGTGGAGGGCAAAAGGTTATGGATGGAATTGCCAGGTTAGGAAACACACATCCTAGTTACAAAGAGGGTATTAAGATATTTTATTATAAGAGGAGAATAAATTGAGGTAAGTGGAATTAGTGTTGAAGGGGGTTATTATTGAGAGATTGGTGTCACCCTATGTAAATCTGTTAGTGGTTGTTAGAAGGAAGAAGGTGAGTAAGGTTATATGTATAAATGCCTATTCAATAAATCAAATTATTGTGAATGACTGAGAATCACCCAAACTAATTAATAATGAAAATGTTAAACAGAAAATCATAGCTGACATGTAATAATAAATGAAATGTTATATAAAATGAAGGTTGATAACAAAGTAAAAAATTTTTTGGAAAAGTTAATGGTATAGTAAATGATAAATAATTGATAATTAATTAATAAAAGTTCAAATGAAATTAAAATGTAATGTTTATAATTTTATATGCAAATTTAAATGTGAATTGTTTATTTTAAGGTAATAACAACAATGTTCATTATGAGTGTACTATGTTTTATTATGAGTGTATTGTATGTATTATGTTAGTGTAGGAATCTTAAAATAATATAACCAAACATAAGAATTTACCCTCTGTGAACTGTAGTAGCAGTATAAGCGTAAACCTTATATGTCTTTTAGTAGTTTCCCCTACCTTTCGGGCGGTCACGGCTTCACCGAACCCTGACCGTGGATTTATAATGTAAATATATTCTAAATTAGTGAACTTAGAAATTAACCGGGGGGTAACTCAGGGGAATCTACATAACTATGGAACAGCGGCTATCATCGAAGGTGGTGATAGTGCCGTATTAAGGGTGTGTGAATCATTATAGTAGGATTACTGGTGTCCTCGGACATCAGTAATGCCGAATTTTTATATAACGCTGAAGCAAGAACGGGGTATGCAGCGTCTACACCCTAATTACAATGCAGTTCTTGTGGATGCAAATGGGCGCTACAGTCCAACATCAATCAACAATAGAGTGTGTGGAAAGGGAGCTGGCAGTTACAAGCCAGGGGCATAAACAATAGTGTTTATGCAACCGGGTAAATGTCTTGCACGGTTTACCCATGAGGTGATTTACCTAAATTGTAACTGGCTAAAGGGGGGATATTAGATTTTGATGTAGAAGGAGGTTACTAAATTGTTAGTAATGAGTTATTGAATATTAAATTGAATGATGTAAATGATGCAGAATATGTAGTTGATTTTATAATGTACTTAAATGATTGTGTTGATTTGAGATGTTTTGATGGAGATGTTTAACAAAAGTTGAGAAAGATATAAGCAAATAATTTGTTATTGTGTAGTTGATTTAAATGTGTTTAAGAGAATTTTAACAATGAATTTAAATATTTTTAGACGTAATTTGGGAGATGAGAGATGTTTGTAATGATGTAATGGGAAATGTTTATTTAAATTCTGATGGGAATCAGGGCAATAATTTTGAATTTGGGAGAAGAGTTAACAAGAGAGAGTATACAGAATGATATTAAGGAAGTTTATAAATGTATCATGTTAGTTTAAGGGTTCATATTATAACATCGCCAAATTCAGATCAAATTTGATAACAATAAGTATGTATAAAAATGCTAAATAATACTATATTTGAATAAATAAATAATGTGGAAAGTAAAAATTATATAAAAAGTAATCAACATGGAAGGAGAAGGAGTAATAAACCAAAAGTGATTAATAAAGAAACTCAACTAATAGACTGACAGACAAACGACATTGACCCAACCCCAGAGATTGGCCAGTTAAGAAACCTAAATAAAGGAAACAAGACGAATGAAGGAGAAGAAGAATGAAAACCAAGAGAGAACAAACCCACGAGGAAGAAAACAAGATGAAACACGTCAAGAAAACCAAACAAGGAATAAAAAATAGAGAAGGGAGAAGTAATGTAATCCAAAATAATAAAGAAAAGAAAATCGGTTAAGAACCAAAAACTATTAATGAATGTTAGTATTGATTGAATGACAATTATGAATAATCAGTAATAGAAAACAATAGATAAAAATACACTAACCAAAGAGTTAGGGATATATGTAATTTGTTAACAAAGAAAGACATAATATTAATAATTTTATATAGATAGTGTGTAGAGAAAGAGAATAAAATGATGAGAAATAAATGGAAGTTGAACTAGTGAAAGTGATTTATCCTAGAGTGATATAATACAAAAGAAACACTAAGTAAATTATAATGAACACTAAGTAATTTAAGAAAGTGCAAGTGAGAAATAAATACAAATATTGTCTATCATAAAAATAGTAAGAGGAGAGTAGGCTAAGATAAAGACTTAGTAAAATAACCTATGTTTAAGTTATAAGAGTGAACAATAACATTTAACAAAGTTACAATGAATAATATTTAGAATAGAACATTGATTCAGTAAATAATGAACACTAAGTGGTGATATTCACTGTGATGACTAGGAAATAGTATTGTTATAACTTAAGAAGGTATTGTAAAAGTTTAAAGGTGTGATTCACAAGGAAAAGTAATAAGATGGTGTTAACATGGAAGGGAGAGCAAAAAGCATTAGAAAATAAGTCTGTATTAACATTAAGTAAATACCCATGTTATAAGGGGAGTTTAATGAAAAAAGTTAAATAGAGGTGAGATTGTTTAGCACCAGAACAACAAATAAGAATTAAGGAATTGTATAAACTATCATTTATGAATTGGATATGGCTGTAAGAGTCATACAGACCATAGACCTAGATGTTATATGTTATATTGAAAATGAATAGCAAATAATTAGCAAGTAATATTGAATTACTCAGTTGTTACAAACAAAGATCACAAAAAGACTAAATTAAAACACCTCCAGAGACATTAAACCTAATTATAAATGCAAAATAACAATTTAGGACTAAATGAAATATATTGTGTATGAAGCCATAAAAATCCAGTAATGGCTACTTAAATGTGAAACAGGCATAAAGGTCAAACATAAACAATTACTGATTGTATAAAAATCACCATGTAATGCGCAAATCCAAGGTGACTAATTCACCAAGGATGAATGGTAGTTATTATTAAAAACCAAATATTAAATTAAGGAATTATATAAACAAAGAAATGTAATTAGTAAGTATGAAATTAATTGTAAACTTAGAAAACTTGATAAAACCCAATATTGTGGGGTACCAAAATAATCGTTGTGAGAAAATATAAATTACAGTGCAAATAGATAATAACTAAGAAGGACGATAAGAGGAGGAAGGAAGTCAGAAGATATGGGAAGATTTGAAAGGAATTCAAATATTGATAACAATGTATTCATATCGAGCTCGCCCAATGAAATTAATGATGTAACCATGGAAATGACCGTTTGACGAGGTGATTACCATTGAATACAATTACTTGAAAAGTGATGCTATCGCAAGTCAGATGCGAAAATTCTGTACAACACCTTTTCATATTTAAAACATCTTAAAAGCAAAATAATGTATAGAAATTGATCATAAAGAAGCCTGATGAATACCGAACACCATTACCAGACGGAGAAGACGTTTAATCGAAGACGAAATATCTAAATAAATCCAAACAACTTGGAGAAAGATGCCGAAGCTTGAATAAAGAACAAATGAATTATATTGATGCCACAACCATCCCTTCCCGACCTACAGAGCAATTCCGTACTACAACGCTGTTAAGTATCAGTTAAATTATTTCAACTTCCAAAAAATAAACGCACTTTGAATATTTCTCAATATATGTTGAATACCACTGAATCACTTTTATTCTCTTGCAAGGATTAAATCGTAACATTAAGACACTGAAAATTTGTTAAACTATAGAACTAACCTCATATTTATGTACGACTTTTAAACCACTTGTACGACACTCAAACAAAACAATTACCATTACACATTACCATACTTAAGAAAAAACATTGTAAGGTTGTGTATTTTTAATATTGTAATTGCATCTGAACCTTTTAACATGGCCAAAAGATCTCACAACCATCGATCAAAATATTTGTTGATTGGCTTCATAAAACGCCATGCTGTTTATAAGTATTCAAAATCGATTGGTTGACCCTTGAGTAAGAGTCTTATAAAGAATTATCCGGTGCAGAATTGTATATAAAAAATTAATTACAACTTGTGTCTATAAAATATTAACTTCAAATTAATAATAAATCCATACTGTGTGTGTTAAATTGTGTTTTATTTTCATTAGAAAAGTGTATGTTTAAATTATCATGTATAGCGAATGTTTATGAAACGACGCCTAGCGCGCAAGTAGCGAATACTGTAACTGCTAACTCGATTAACAAAAATTGTGAAAAGGCGGGACGGATTGAATTCGTCGCATCGTTCATATAAGACATTGATAAGGAGACAATTTTAATTGTTTTATACAAAGAATTTGGCGCCACCCGGGGATTATCCACTACGTTTGAACCTCAGATTGGGGACCACGATACCTGGTCACCAGTACGTTCGCTACGGACCCAAACATCGTGTGTTACACCACCGTACGAGGACAAAGTGGTAAGAAACACAGACACAATAGACACTCAAACACACTGTTATATTTTACAGAGGTATACGAAAGAAGAGAACGACGCACGAGTTATATAATAAATAATATATATTGTAACTTTATCACGTGTTGGTACTATTATTATAATATTTAATGTTTGTGTAATTGGAAGTTTATAGTGTTACTGGTGGGTGAATATTATTGTATTGCTTACTAAAAAATTCTCTTTCTTACATCTATTTAGAAAATGTTCATCATCATTACAATTTACTACTCTCATTCTATTGTGTTTTATTGTACCACTGATATGTTAGTATCGTGCTAATGTGATTTGTCCTAGTTTACTCTATCTGTTTGGGTTATTGTGCCCTTCTATATCTTAAGTACTTAATAATTAGTATTTCTAACTTGTCTGTCTTTACAATTATTAATATTATATACAATTTTCATTAGTGAGTCTATTTCTATGGTTTAACACAAGTTTTGTATTCCTTCTTGGTTCACTTTATTTTGTCATACTTTATACGTCACTTCCTTAGTGTTGTGGCTGATTGTATCATTACACTTCCATGTTAATTATTTGTTAGTCACTATTCTTCTTATTTACACACTTATGTTGGTGCGGTGGTTAGTTCTCGTCCATTTGCAGTTGTCATTATTTATGTTATTCTTGGTCCTTTGGGGCTAGTTCTACTCTCTCACTTACCATCTATTGGGCTATTCAGGTTAAATCGCCTTATTTCTGTATTTACCATTTTGGTTTGTTTGTTTGTTACTACTTTATTAATATAAGTTACTGTTCTGACTACCTTAATATGTCTGATCGTTTTATTATTCTGATTCACCCATTCTTCAATTCTAATTCATCCCTTTTTATTCTAGTGTTAATGATTAAATAATTTATCTTGTCATGTTTTCTTCATTATGGTTAGGTGAAGATATGTACCATTACATATTACCCTGCCACTAAAATTGATTATTTCAACAAATATCGTTCAGTTTTTTGATTGGAATTATCAATCATTATTTCATTTTATTTTCTCAATCACTGATTATTTTAGAGCAATAGGTTCTTTTTATTTTTGAGTGTCAATATTCTTCTTGATCTTTGTATCGTATTTTAGTTTAATGTTCTTATCCCTTTGATATCTAATTCCCTAAAATTTTTCCCTATCATTATATTGAATCGGATCGGAGGGGTACTTTTGACTCCATTGCTCCACCGTAAAATACACATTTGATTGCTGGACTTATCTACAGTCAATCATTATAAAATTATAC
The DNA here is from genome assembly GCA_034769895.1 of Magicicada septendecula. Taxonomy (NCBI): domain Eukaryota; kingdom Metazoa; phylum Arthropoda; class Insecta; order Hemiptera; family Cicadidae; genus Magicicada; species Magicicada septendecula. The sequence continues at coordinate 151,781,108 of CM068372.1, forward strand.
AAGTAGTCTTAGTGCGACTATTAAATAAATATCATTTGTAGGATTCTTCACATTATTATTATTTAGTTTATATAATACATTATTTCAAATTATATTCTTTTTCTTTTATTCACACTCTCTAGCTCTTCGTGATTCGATATTATTAGTGGGTATTAGTCCAGTCGCCAGAGTAAAAATAATGGTAAAATTTCGTAAAAAATTGAGGCAAAGTGATATTTGGTATAGTTATTGAAAAAGGTCTAAATATCGGTTTAAAATCATCTTTGCATGTTTATAAGGTCAGGCTTTAAAAAAAACCTCATTTAAGGGCAGCGCGCGGTAAAATCGATAAAAACGTTTACATTCCGTGAATTTCTTTTCTTACTACTAAATAAACCATTGGATCATGATAAAGTCTTCATTCTTTTTGTTTAAAATAGTTCAAATTTTAATAGTAATAAAATCAAAATAACGATTTTGTTATTATTTCATCGTTAGGAGTATTAAATCGATAGACAGAATGGTCAATTTTAACAAATCTTCCTCTGTTGAATAATATTATTAAATATGTGTATCTTAATATACATAAAAGTCATTGTGTGTATTTATATTTCACACCTCCTACTAAACCACTGGACCGATTTCAACAAAACTTAGCACAAATATTTTATGTAACGGGAGAACCAACATAAGATGGGCGTTTTGGGCCCTGGGGGATGTCAAAAATGGAAAATATGAAAATACCGCATGTAGGGTATCAAATTAAAGGGGATTTCAATGCAAGTAACAATTTTTCATGCATATAAGCACTATTGAAAATTCTTGGGCCCTGGGGCTCAATAAATGGGTGGTTTTGGGGGAGGTCAAAAATGGAAAATATGAAACTGGACCGATTTCCACCAAACTTGGCACAAATTTTTTACGCAATGGGAGAACCAACATAAGATAGGTGTTTTGGGCCCCGGGGGATGTCAAAAATGAAAAATATGAAATATGAAAATACTGTGGGGTATCAAATTAAAGGGAATTTCAATGCAAGTAACAATTTTACATGCATATACGTACTATTGAATACATTTGGGCCCTGGGGCTCAATAAATGGGTTGTAATGGAGGGGTGTCAAAAATGGAAAATATGAAATATCATATGTGACATGCATATACGCACTATTAAAAATTTTGGTTTTTAAAATTTTGGGCTCAATAAATTAGTGGAATTGGCGGAGGGGTGATGTCAAAAATGGAAAATATGAAAATACTGCACGTGGGGTATCAAATTAAAGGGAATTTCAATGTAAGTAACAATTTGACGTGCATATAATTTATCATATAATTCTAAGGCTGTTTTCACAATTAATAAGTCTGCATCATCGTCAGCTTGTTTAACGTTAGCTTTTTCTTTCAAATATCTCGTTAGAATTTCAATAAATCGAGTTTTATTAGTTTTATTCGAAAGAAATTGTTCTTGGGTCACTGTGACACACATATCTTCATAGAATAAAATATCTAAAGAGGAATTTTGATTGGTACGGCGATAACGCTCCATAGCTTTGATGCTGTTAGAATTGTTTGTATAGCCATCAAAAACTACAGTAACTTTTGATCCAAAGTGTCTCTTGACATAATTTATGTATCTTTGAAAAATACATTTGAACTTGTCATTTTTTGACCATACTACTCTATGCAGTAACATACCACCATCAATGACGTAAATGCAATCTTCAAGGTTAATCTCAGTGCGGTCCACTTCAAACATATCATATAGTTTAGACTTATCTGTTTTCCGAAATACACCTTCATAAAACATAGATGTTGGGTACGGTGCAAGTTCATAACGCATGTAATCTTTTAATTCGTCGTCACTTTTTCTTGCTACACAAATGCGTTGAAATATAAACATTGGATCTATAGGGACAATTTCCTCTTGAATTTTCAGACTACTATTAACACTTTTTAATGACAGTACTCTATTTTTTCGTTTAAACGAAACTTTATGGAAGTTTGTACCAGCAATTTCTTCTAACCCTGCTTTTCCAACCTCAAAAGCATTATGACAGTTAATATTATTACCGCCAGTAACTCCAGTAGATATAGACATTATTGAATCTTGATAAGGAAATGTCTCGTGACAATCAAACCAGGATTTTATTTTGAGAATATCTTCAGTATCTCGTTTTATTCGAGAATCTCTAGCATCTACATGCTGATCGGAAGTAGAAAATTGTATACCACAAAAATTTTCTACTTCTTCGCAGATATCATGTGTATATGGCATCGCTAAAATCCATTTATTTGCAGTACTGGTAGTTACTCCCCGTCCAATCATACCACCATCAACTTTCATGACTCTCATTAAGTCCTGTTCGATTGTCATATCAGTATGAGTTCCTGACCAGAATTTCTCAGTTCGTCTTACAGTACAAAATCTGTTATTTATAAAATTTTGAAGTTCTTTAATTTTTAAAGCGGTAGTTTCTGGAATTATATTTTGGTTTTGCATCGAGGTGAAAAGCTTTTCAGATTATTTTATAAATTGATTCATATATTGTACATATAATAAGGCTGATTTCGTATAATTAAAATGTCCAGTCGCATAAAACTATGGCAACATTTGCTGAATAACTTGTAATTGAATTTTTATATTACCCATTTTTTCAGAGCGCGCAAATGCTTTTGTAATAGAGATCATTCGTATGTATTGTATCCATAATTTTGCATTTTTACCGCGTTCCTCAATTTCAATAATTTTTTCTAGAAATTTACCATTTAAGATGTTAAAAAAATTATGATCTTGTACTTCTTTGTAAGTAAGATTGTCATCTAAAAATTCTTGTAGTAAAGATTTCATATTTGAATATTCAACTTCTGAAAGATTCATTTCCTCAATAATCTTTTTACAGAAAACTATCCAAATTAATGTGTGGCCTCGTACTGCTCTAGCATAAGCATGGCTATCTAACATCTTATCTACAGTTCCTGGCGCATAGTAACACCTTAATGCTTCTTTTAAACCGCTTCCTGCCATCACATAACCGATTGAACCAAGAAAAGACATAAGCAGATGAAATCCTCCAAGTCGAACAATTACATTATGTATATCATCATCAGGTGAGGATTGGACCATTTTAAACGCTTTCTGATACAAAGGTTGATCGAAAGTAACAAAACAATTAAATAGATTTAAGTTTTCACTAGTTTTACAGCGTATTTTAAAACGGTGTATATTGTATTTTTGTCAGTTGGAGGAGAGTGTACAAAAGGCAAGCAAACAATTCTAGATAATGTATACGTCATATTTTCCAAAAGCTTGGACATAAAGGCATTCCAGCCAGTAATGCCTGGTTTGGTCACTCCATAAATCCAAAGCAAGTCAGCATTAGAAAAATCTATATTATTAAAACTCGGGTTATCTACTTTTTCAAAAACAATGTTTTGGAGTGCATGTGCATTAATATTTTCAAAAATTTGGAATGGTATTTTGTCAATTTTGCTAATTTCTTTTGCAGTAGGCTTAACTGTCAATCGTTTTAAGGGAACTTTGTTATAATAACAATCTCTGGGACTTACAATCATAATACCTCCCATACTATGAAAAGTATTTTTCCCGTCTATAGTATTGATGTTAATATCTGAATTGTCAAATGCCAATTGTGCAAAACAACCAGATCTAAATGGAGAACGTGGACTAAGCAATACACTATCCTCATAAAGTGTTGCTTCTTTGTATGATGAACACACTCCCAGATGCGACAATATATCTATAATTCGTTTTGAAGCAAATTTCCTGTGCAACATTACAGACAGACCAACTTGCAATGGTGATAGAAAGGTTCTAGGTCTTATGCAACTCATAATTGAATGAGTAATTGGTGTGCATTTTGTTTCATATGAACTAATATCACCTTTTTTATTTTTTTAAATTATTTCTTCTATCAGAAACTGAAGGGATTCTGGGATATTCTCATTAATATTTTGGAATATATTATCACTTGGAGGATAAAATTCTGTATTACTTTTCTTCAGATTAACATCGTTTCGAATAATTGCTGCTGCAGATTTTAAGATTTTTCTTTTTTCTTCATTTTCATCTTTTTTTGAGGCTATCCATGTCTACGTTTAATTTTTTTAAATGGTCAAAAAATGGTGTCAGAAAGGCCAAAAAATTTTGTTAATTAACCACCCGAAAGTATTTTTAATAAGCTTTAATTTAAGCCGTCGTACACCTTTGTGCCACAATCTTGCCGTACTTTATGAGCACTCAAAGTTTTTTTGTGAATTGCGATTTTTTTGAGGTAATATTCGACATTTCAATATGAAATTTTTGGGGTTTATAGTACTCCACAAAGGTTACCTTTCCCTCAAGTTTTATCAACTTTCATTAATTTGTGTTAAAACAACAGCAATTTGTTTATAAACGCCATCGCCACTTTATTTATTTATTAACAATAATAATAACATCGACTTCCGTATTAAGGCTAGAAATGTTCTTAATTTATTATAGAATACTGAAAAAAATTCACATTAAAATCGGCTTGTTAGGTCCAAAGATATTTATAAAAACGCTATTTTGCAACTTAAATTGTTAATAAAAAAATAAACGGGTTGTTTTTACACAAAACTTAACTATTAGCTCAACTTGATCCCATTAACCAATTTAGCACACAAAAAATCGACTCCCAAAACAATTCACATTTGATTTTTATTTTGGCTCCACTACACATGCTCACAAATAAATAAATATTAGCATGTATAAAAAGTGTAAATAAAAACTTTAAACTGCAATTTTTTTACCTGTTTTATATAATAAAAACAAAAATATTTGTAGTGTTTTGATTATAACCTTTGCAGAAATATCAACTGCGTTACTGCTTCCGTTCTTGTATAGCAGATGTTTGTATGGCACACCACAACAATGGGTGTTGCGCGCGCAGCTACATTTACAGTTGCACACTCGAGGGGAATAGAACGCCGCGCCGTTTAAAAATTTTACCTGTTTTCTAGGGTCTTGTTTTTAGAGTATAGGTATAATCAGGTAAGAGAAATAACATGAATAGATAAATTTAGTATTGTAGTAGCTGTAACGTTAATTTCAAGTGCTCAAATAAACCTACTTAAAAGATACATGTATGTAACGCAAAGGAGGCACCTTTTTTTAGTATACACAATTTTTACTTATTTTTTTTTAATTTCGAAAATGATTTTAATTTTCATGAGTATAGTTTTTGATGCAGAACACTTGCAGCTTTCAAATACAATTTTTTGTATTTCGATATCTCTATTTTTAAGATTAATAAAGGCAGATAAACTCTGAATTTTCCAGTAAATTTAAAATACGTCGAAATACTCACTTTTGAAAAGGTGTTTTTTTTTTAAATAACAACTTCAAAAGTAGTTTTCATTATTATAAAATAAAAAGTTTATCTCTTTTAAAGGTAAATTAGTAAAGAACTACTATTTTTTTAAATTTTATTGTATAGTACTTGTAATTTTGTGGTTTCACTTCTTTTTGTATCTACAGTAAATATCTATACACTATATTCTTTATGTTCAAATAAAATATTTATGTAAAAATCAACAAATTTTGAAAGCTATACTGTTCCCCTTCAAAACTAGCCTTTATTTAACTTAGATTAAAGAAAGTTATGATATTTTTGAATAGACGCGCCTGGCTAATTTAGCGAATTACGCAAGATCGGGGGCAAACGCTCTTTTTAAAACGCAGCGCTCATCATTACCAATTTTCAGGAAAACAGTTCCATTAACGTAAAAATATGTAAGGAGACTTTCTGAAGGAAATTGTTTGCTCTTCAATATACACCTTTTTATTTCTTCCAACTGTACATATTTACGGAGTGCTTTAAGAAAATCTGTCTTTACGATTTTTCCAGACCATTTTCAGAAAATCCTAGAAAGGTAAACATGCAAAGATTTTTTTATATTAATTATTAACGTTTATTTAACATGTGCACCAAATATTGCTTTGCCCCAATTTTTTATCAAGTCAAAATCTCTGGCGACTGGACTAGTATGGTATACATGATCTTTTTATTATTTGTTTTGTTTATTTTTCTTACTGCTTAACACTAGTTATTTATTAATTGGTTTCGGGATTTTTTTTTTCGTTTTTAATATTATTTTTTCATAGAGGTTTGGTTAAATGTCCCCTTTCTTCTTTGTGTTTTTGGGTCTACGATCTCATATGTATTATTTTGGTTGTCTTTGCTTACTATGTAGGGTCCTGTGTACAGTAACAATAGCTTCTTGGCTATCCCTTCCATGGTGCTTGGTAATCCTCTGTTTTTGAGTAATATTTGCTCTCCAATCTGATATTGTATGGGCTTCGGTTGCATTTGCTTATATTTTTCTCTGATTTTGTTGTGAAATTGAACTTCATCGAATTGATATCCTTCGTCATTCGGAAATTGGATTAGGGAAGTAATTTCTCTTGGTGGTGGTCTTTGGAACATTGCAGTATATGGTGTTGTTTCAATAAATTGGTGGTGCAATAAGTTTATAAAATTTTCGGCTGCTGGTATGTATTTAGACCATTCATTGTGTTGCTCATAACAATATGTACGGAGAATTCTCCCCCCTTCTCTCAAGACTCGCTCTGCAGGGTTGCTGCTGGGATGGTACACTGATGTCTTGTACGTTTTTATTCCATGATTTAGTAAAGTGTTCTTCCATCTATTTCCCTTGAATAGCGTTCCATGATCAGTAATGATGCATTTGGGCATTCCCACTTCACTAATGTATGGCTCTAGGATTATTTTTAAAATTTTTTGGGTAGTGGCCCTATTGATGGGGAAAAGCTTTGTGAACCTTGTGTAGTGGTCAAATACAATTATGAGGTATTTGTATTGGTGCCTTCCTCCACTACGCGGAAATGGTCCGCATATGTCAACGAAGACTTTCTCTAATTTACAAGATGTAGTTATAGGTATCATGGTTCCCTCCTTTGTTATTGTTGACTTTCACTAGTTGGCATATGTGACATTGCTTTATACATTTCCTTACCTTTCTGTTAGCATCCTTCATGTATACATGCTCTTGTAAGGCTTTTACCACTTTTAATGCGCCCATGTGCCCATATCTCTCATGGTAATCGAGAATTAAGTCCTTCTCTGTGGCTTGAGGTATTGCTATTTTCCACGTTATTAATTTATTTTGTGGTTTTATGAAAAGTATCCCTTGGTGTTTGCAATAATATTGGGATATGTGGTCATCTTTGTCTGTTAAGCGTGATAGAATTTTGCTTAGTTTGGGATCTTGTGCTTGTTGTCGTTCCATTTCTTTCATAATGTTGGCCAAATCAGTTCTGTTTTTAATTATGTGGTATATTTTGATAACAGTTTCCTTTTCTCCTTCGTACGTCTGCTCTTTAATGTTTACTCTGGATAGGGTATCTGCTACAATGTTTTTCTTGCCTGGGATGTATTCCTAATTTAGATCATACTCCTGCAATACCAAACTCCATCTAGTCAATCTTCCATGACTTAACTTACAATTTCTAAGGAATGATATGGACTTGTGGTCAGTCCTCACTGTAATCGGGTATCCCAATATGTAGGTTCTAAATTTTCCACATGAGAACACAACGCTCAGCAATTCCTTCTCAGTAACGTTATAATTTCTTTCACTGCTGTTTAGCACTCTACTTGCGAAACTTATCACACAATGATTTCCCTCTTCATCCTCCTGGTACAAAATGGATCCAAGGCTAATGTCACTGGCATCGCAATTTAAATAGAATGGTTTAGTGAAATTAGGATGACGTAACATTACTGATTCAATGAATTTATTTTTAATCAGTTGGAGTGTTATATCTTGTTCGACTCCCCACGTCCATTTGTTCTTAGATGACAGTTGGTGTGAAAATTTGGTTGTCATTTCAGAATAATTTTTTTGGAACTTTCGGTAATAATTGCATAGACCGAGAAATGATTGAAGTTGTTTCTTATTTTTTGGTGTTGGAAACTTCTGTATGCACTCCACCTTTTCTTGTGATGGTGTTATCCCATTTCCAGACAAGTTGAATCCTGAAAATTGCACTTCATCAGATAAAAATTTGGATTTTTCCAGCTTGAGGGTTATATGGTTATTTGACAGTTTTTTCAGCACATACTCTACTGTGACAATGTTCGTCCCACATATCTGAAGTTATTAACAAGTCATCTACACAGACTGTTGTGAACTGCAACGCATCTGGTCCATAATTTTTACAAATACTGTTACCGAATTCACCAATCCGAAGGGTAATTTTTTGATTGGAAGTTCCGTCCTTCAAATATAAACGCCATGTACTTTCTGCTGGATGGGTGTAATTCAACCTGCCAATAGCCGCAGACAGTGTCCCATATACTGATGAATTTGGTTCCATAGAATTTTTTCAGGATCTCTTCTATTTCTCCTGGGGATGTACGATCATTTATTATGTACTTATTGATCTCACAGGTGTCTAGACATATTCTCACCTTCCCGTGTTTCTTTGGAACTGCAAGGATAGGGCTGGTGTAGGGTGAGTAGCTTGGTTCAATTATGTCTTCAGCTATTAATCGATTGATTTCTGATCTCACCGCCTCCTTTAATGAGAATGCGATCGGGTAAGATTTTTTTATCAAGTTGATAGGCTCTCGGAATTGAATCTCGCACTGATAATCTCTGACCTTTCCAGGTGTATTTGAAAATACGTGCTTGTAGCGGTTATACACTTCTATCAGTTGTTCAGCTTGTTGAGCTGTTAATTGAGCGCTCGTTTTCTCTCTCTGGAAAGTTCGGATTTCTTCGAGTTATTCTTGCCATAGTTCTTCATTGTCGGTCTCGTCATAAATGCCATTATTTAGTACATGTTCTCCAGTATTTCTGTACTTTTGGATATGGTACATTGTTTCATGTGGCTGTATTTCTTCACTATTGGTCAGTTCAGCTACCCATTGTATGTCATTCTTCTTCAAAATAAGTTTGTATTTGCTCAGGTCAATTATGGCTGAGTACCATCGCAACCAATTAGCATCCGGAATGGCAATCCACTGGCTACTAAAAACGTCAATGTCACAGTTTGTCCATTGCTTGTCAGTTCGAGTTGCACTTGTTTTCGGACGGTTCTGTTTTGTCGTCCGGTCGCTCCTACAAGGACAATGTTGCTGATGGGTAGCGTAAGTATGACTGTTTTACTTGCTTCTTGAATTTTCTGAAGCTCAATACTGTCGATTAATGAGATATTGGATCCAGTGTCTATCATAATTTGTGCTGGTACTCCGTTGACTTGCGTTGAAATATAAGCAATCTCGTTATGTTTACTATCAGATTGGTTGCTACCTTCTTCGAGGAGTTCCTCTATAATATTCTTCAGATAATTATTGCGCACGATTGTAATTGTGCGTTCGCCGTTGGTTTGAGTAACGATGCGATTTAACCCAATAGAATGGTTCAGTGAGGGTACAAGTAGTTTTTTCACTGCCGCTCCTAGTTTAACGTCATCTCGGACTGATTGTTACGATCGTCTTGCTGATTTGTTGGCGGACTTCCGCTCGTTGACGGTCAGGGTTCAGGCGGGTTGTGATCCTCTTCGTACCGGTCATGCCTGTACACTTCTTGGCTTCGACTCCGGCCCGTGTTGGTTCTGGTGTCACGTCCGTAATTACGATCACTGTATCGGTGTCCGTACGCATTCCGGTCGGCACTTCGTCGTCCTTGATAGTATTATCTATTTCTACTGTCACTTTCGGCCCTCACGTAATGCACTTGACGATAGCTGCGATCGTTATTATTTCGATTTCTATTGTCACTCGGGTTGTTATTGTAATTTGGCCGGTTGTAATTAGTGTTATTCGGCCTATAGGGTTGATGCGTATTATTTGGCCGGTTGTATGGATTGTTTGTGTTGTTTGGCCTATTATTATTGTTATAATTGTTACTTTGTTGGCTAGCCGGATTATTGTTATTTCTATTCTGCGGCTCGTTAGGCGGGTTATTCACTTGGTTACGGTTATTATAATTAAAACGGTAATTGTTGTTATTGTTCGGGTAACCGTTGTTAAAATTTTTGTTCTCGCCCCTGTCGTCCCGCTGTCGGCTCCTATGATAATAACGTTCTCGCTCGTAATCTTCCAACAGGGCTGCCATGGACTGTATAGTTTTTATTTGGCTTCCTAGCCGTGCTCTAGATACACCCTCTTTGTAATGGAAAGCAAGCTTCGTTACCAAACTTTCTTCTGGGATCTTCGGTTCTAAGTTTCTTGCTAGGCATACTTTACCGAGGAAATATGCAGTAAAAGTTGTCCCTCTGGTGGCGTCGTATCTTCCGAAACATATACTGTCCCGCACTATGTTCTGTGTGGCCTCCGACCAGTACTTCCTCTTGAATACCTCTTTAAACTGTTCATAATCCGTCAGGTCGTGTCTTGTGGCCATCCACCAATTATCGTTGATATCTCGAAAATATTCGTCTAAGTAGCCTCGGATAATTGTCCACCTGTTCTCCCGAGTTTTGGCCAGCTGCTCGTCTACTCTTTCCAGAAACTCCAATGGGTTCCGCCGGTATTGTTTAAAGTTTATCACTTCCAGGTTGTCCACGTGTTGGTACTGCGTCATTATTGGTGGTCTGTTATTAATTATTTCTAACTCCTCCCTGATTTTAGCAATCTCCCGTTGCTGGATTTCTTCGATTTTATTTTTATTTTGCTGGCCTTGTCCGCGAACCTCGCTCACGGCTGTGTCGATCTCCCGGCACTTCTCGCCAAAATCTGTTCGTACTTGTTTTATGTTTTGGTCGGTTGCAGTTTTTATCGACTCTATCCGGATCTGGCTGTCTTCTTCCAGGTTGGTCATCCGTTCTCTGATGTATTTCACGGCTCGTGTCTTCCCATTTCCCGTGCATCTCGGACATTTCCTCCTCGATCTTCTTATTGATTCGCTCACTATTATTTTCGATGGTTCTGCTCAATTCTTCCTTCAACTTTTCCATGTTTACTGCCATTTCTTTATTATTTTCGGCCATTTGCTGGCTGTTCTTTTCTATTTTTTCTTCCATGGTCTTACTCAATGACTCAATATTTTTATTGGTTTCTTCTGTATTTTTATTTAAATCTTGTTTCAATGATGCTATATTTTCGTTCATCTGCTGGCTGTTCTGGTCAAATTTCTCATTAATTTCCTCCTTATTTTTGTCCAATTTTTCATTTAATGATGCTATACTTTCGTTCGTTTTTTCCATTTTCTCTTCCATCTTCTTCCGGTTATCTTCCATCAGTATTTTCATCATTTCCATGAAATTTACATCTCCTGGCTGTGTGGGTTTCTCTGGTTGATTTTCTGGCTGCACAGGTTTGACTGGTTCCATTGGAGGTAACATCTGTTCGGCGTCTTCTACCGAAGTCACTTCCTTCTCTTCCGCTCGAACTTCCTTTTCGGTCTCCTTCGTCCGCCTTAATGATGATGCTCTCTTCATCTTGTTGACCTTCTGTCGTACCTGCCGCTAGATATTCTATCGTAATTCTAGCCTCACTAGTTGGTGCGCCACTTTGTAACTTTATCACATGTTGGTACTATTATTATAATATTTAATGTTTGTGTAATTGGAAGTTTTATCGAACGTAAATTGTGTCGTTCGGAAGCGTCTGGTAGCCTGCGTGCCTTACCTGTCCCTTCTCGCACTTTTGTAACTCCCGATAGGCGCCAAATTGTTTTACGAGAAAACAATTAAAAGTTTTTACCTGTATGGTTTGACAGTGCACTAGTGTAAACTTGAATCGTTCGCCGACTGGCATGAAACCGATTCTCGTTTGAGTGGGGGAAAACGTGTTGCCAACTTGAATAATGTTGGTTATGTTGACTCACTGCTATTAAACAAAACATACATAATATTCTCTATAAATAAATACTGGACAGGTATTCTCGGTACACACTTTTTTTTTTTTTTTAGGCTCTGTATTATTAGTTCTTGTTAACACTTTATACAAAATAATAATTGATATAATAATTTTAGCCTCGGCAAAATATAGTTGTTCAGTTAGCGGATTGCTGGGTTGGCAGTACAATGTTCCTATTAGATGCAAGACAGTGTTGGTTATTATTTCCAAAATTAAATCTGCCTATAGAGTCCTTTTAAGTACGATACAGAAGTTTTTATAACAAGATAACAAATTAGAACATATCATTTAAAGTTTGTGTTCATTAAAATTACACAAGGTTTGCTATAAATTAAATATTGTGGTGTTGAAGTGTGACAGTGTCGTTGTGTAACATAGGTTATCATGTGTTCATTCAATGTTTACAAAGTTATTTCTTTATTTTATCAATCCTTGAAAATATATTCAGTGATAGTGAGAGTTTTATTATATAGTTAAAATTTTTGAAAGAGAATTTGTTTTATAATAATCAAATAAATTCAGCAATACTCAACGTTAGTAAATATGATGGGTATTGTCAGTCGTCCATGTAAAGTAATGGGTCGATGTTGATTCTTCCTACTTCAGTCTTGGGCTCAAAAATTGGTTGTCATCTTCTTCAAGTCGAATTACAGGTATTTTCCGGTCATCTGGATTAATTCCGAGCTGGTCCTTGGTGTAGATTAGTTGTAATGGCCTCTCATCTGTTGTCCTGGTACTCCTTCTCAAAATTGTGGGCACTTATACTGTTTTTCTGTTGAAAATTTGGGCCCTTCACGGCGTGGCGTCTCTCCAGTTTAGTGTCACTACCTAAAGTATTGTTCCTAACTGAAATTAGTCAATATTCGGTTGTTGTCATGGTTACTCAAAGTTTTTGATTAGCTGAAATTGGTTAAAGAGTATTGTTAGGGCATTTGAATTTTTATTTAAACTGGTTACAGATCTTCTAAATGTAATTAATCTTCAGTACTCCCTTTTTAGTAGTAAATATTATAACCACTGTTCATATTTTGGCTCAAGGATTAATTTGACATCCAATATTATAGTGTTCACTTAGGTATCAACATTTTGACAGTTTTGTGAATTTTATTTAATTATACTGTTTTCATAATTTACATTATTATCATAATATTTCTGCCTTAACATGGTTGTCTATTTGTATTTCACAGTTTATGTGGTTTAGTCTTCCTAATGTCAGTGTTTAATTCTATAAATTGAAGTTTTTTGTAGTTGACAGTTGGGAATTTGCATAGGCTTAAACAGCAATTGACTATTTTTCTTTAATTACTGATATTACATTTTATTCTCCTTGTAATGGGTCGATGTTGTTTTAATACAAGATTCTGTTCATTTGCTCAATGTTTAAGTCGGTTCTTGTAATTGTGTGTAATTTTATTGTTTCCTTATATTAATTTGTCTACTGTCATAACTCACTTTTAGTGTCATTGTATCTGAATGTATTGTTTGTTTCTTGTTTACTGGTTTCTGTTGGTTTTAAAATCTTATTTCTTACAACATATAACATAACATCTAATGGTTTTAACAATTCCCACAGCTATAATTCTTATCATTTAAACATAATTATTTGGAACATAAACCTTAGTCATTAAAACATAATTCTTATTCATTTAACACATACTTATTTGAAATATATTATCCTTTCATACTCTTCAGTGAGTAATAATTATTTTATAATGTCATCAAAGGAAAACAAACATATAAACATTGATTAATCTTTTAGATTGTAATAGAAAATCCTTACCACTAAACTTATTTGACCTTGTGTCATTAATTATGTAACCTTATCCTATTTCACTATCTCTTACTAAATCATATAATGATTATTAATTGTTTTTTTATAATTTAATCTTATAGAAACTCTCTATATTGTGATTTAACACACTAATAGTCTATGTTTCTTAACTTTCCTAAAACTATGACTTGTCCCTTAGGCCTACAATATTAATTAACACACATTTAAAAACCATAGTAATTAGTGATTACTAATACTAACTTACGTATAATAATATTAGTTTGTGTAGTTACATTTTGGGTGTCCACTCATACTGGCATTTCCACTATCACAGTCCTTCCTGTGTTTGGCCAATATTAGATCTCACTCACACATAACTTATCACTTATAATTTAGTTTATTCACTTATAAACTTTGGACACTGCTTTATCAGTGTTTTTATCACTTTTTATGGGGTTTTATTCTCACTTTGGGGTCTTAACACTAACACCTTACACTCAATCTTCTTTTAGTGTTACTGGTGGGTGATATTATTGTATTACTTACTAAAAAATTCTCTTTCTTACATCTATTTAGAATATGTTCATCATCATTACGATTTACTACTCTCATTCTATTGTGTTTTATTGTACCACTGATATGTTAGTATCGTGCTAATGTGATTTGTCCTAGTTTACTCTATCTGTTTGGGTTATTGTGCCCTTCTATATCTTAAGTACTTAATAATTAGTATTTCTAACTTGTCCGTCCTTACAATTATTAATATTATATACAATTTTCATTAGTGAGTCTATTTCTATGGTTTAACACAAGTTTTGTATTCCTTCTTGGTTCACTTTATTTTGTCATACTTTATACGTCACTTCCTTAGTGTTGTGGCTGATTGTATCATTACACTACCATGTTAATTGTTTGTTAGTCACTATTCTTCTTATTTACACACTTATGTTTGTAATGGTACAATTATGGTACAATTTTTAATTAACATAAATATGGTATAAAAGACCATAAGTATTGTATTCCTTCATTTTTTAACGATTTGGTCAGAATTAATTAAACCTTTAATAATCTTTGTAAAGCTACAGTGAGTGAACTATATAAATAATTGCCAGGATTCTAACTGTTTCATAGCAAAAAACGTGAAGCCCAGCAAAAAACCGTATGTCGCAAAATGAGATAAGACGACAAGCCCTGACTACGTCAGCGCTGAGGAATGTGTTTCCGTAAACAAGGCGATGCAGTAAACAGACAAACAATAGCCTGGTGACGTAGTTTGCGCCCCACCTAAGAAATATGAAACAAAGGATCTTGGTCATTTCATCAGGAAGCGTGATCGCAGCCGGCCAGCAAACCGTTCACGGAGAGTGAATTTCAACTTTTACGCCACTAAAAGTGGTTAATTAACTATATTAATTACAACAGTGCTACTATAAAATGTGACTGGTAAAGTAATTGGTAAACTCGCGGTGCGCGAAGTTTTACTGTACAGAGAACGAACAACCGCTGCAAATTTGGTGAGATCGTTTCCAACATCATTTTATATTTCACATAACAACATAATTCAAAATAATGACCAATTTCAAACAAAATTACATTCATTTTAGAAATTAAAATATGAGCTCAATAAAATAATAAAGAAATTGTACCAGTGTGTGGGAGAGAGAGAGAGAGAGAGAGAGAGAGAGAGAGAGAGAGAGAGAGAGAGAGAGAGAGAGAGAGAGAGAGAGAGAGAGAGAGAGAGAGAGAGAGAGAGTGACATAATTATAATCTTTTAATGCTGGGTTGTGCATATATTAAATTTGTTTTGGTTTTATTATATGTTTAGGATATTTACAATGTTTATTTCTAATGATGATTATTCAAATATACATAGGACTACGCCCCGAGGCCTAGTAACGTGCGTGTTTGGCACATAGTAGAATCAGTTTTATATGTAAAATCTTTCTGATAATAATAGTATTTTTTGGTAACCATTTCAACTAAGAGTATTTATTTCAGATAACACTTCCCGCTATCATATCGTTCGCTTAACACGAAGTCTGGCCCATAAAATAAATATAATATCATCTGTTGGTAGTTTCCAACATGGCGCCCGTAATTGTACAATATTTATGGTAAAGATAGTTATTGTGTATTTAATATTATGTATGTGATTTGAAAGATCACATTTGCGCCCAAAAGAACAGGGACTAGTTCGTATTATCACATTTGGTCGCCTGCGAACAGGGACTCTATATAATCTAATTTTAGGTAGGGTAAGCCTACGAAGAGAGCGGAAAGAATTATCTGAGGTAATAAATAAATTTTAATACGTAAACATAACCAAATTTTACGAAGTTAGGTTATACGATTGTATGCATGCGTGTATTATAAAATTGCAAACATGAGTACTAATGATAATATTACAATAGAAATCAGTACAGCTAATGTAAATTTGACTGGTGAGATGGATATTCAACCAACTCAAACTAGTCAGACTGACGAGGCAAATACGCCTGTATATGTAGAAACAGAGAAGGTCTCTACATCCATGTCAGTTAGTCCAGAAAGTAAAACAGATGAAACTAGTGCCATGATGCAATTACTACTAAAATTAGACAAAAAATTAGATGAGCAAAAAAGCGATTCTAATATTAAATTTACAAATTTGAATAACAAATTTGATAATTTTGATAAACAATTTAATGAGCAGAAAAATGAAATCAGAGATAGTTTTGATAAACAATTTAATGAATTAAAGAATGAAATTAAAAACGGTAACGATAATCTCATTAAGCAGTGTGACAAGGTCATTAAGAAATTGGACGAGAATTTAATTCAATTAGAAAAACAGAAGGCGAATAGTAGTGAAAACAGTACGAAAAACGAAGTACTGACTAATCACGCAAGTAACAGTGACAATGTGCATAAGAATGTTACAGGTAGTAAGAATATAATATTAGAAATTGATAATGAAAGTATTATGAGTGATAATGAAGTGTTTGAGTGTATTGAGTCAGAAAGAGAGCTTGGAGAAAGTATTTTTGTACAAGGGGTGCAGGGGGTAGAATTTTCTTTTGATGTTGTGTTAGGGGGTGAAGAAAAGTCTTCACGTATTTTTAATAAGGACAAGAGTTCCTTCAATTTATATTTGGGAGACGATAGGTCTACAAATAAAGTTTCTTGGTATTTTTGTGTACCTCATAAGTGGTGCAATAATTTTAAGTTAGGGACCCCTGCATATTTGGAGAGAGAGAGTGTAAATTGGTGTTATGGAGAGAAATATATTAAGAGAGAAAGCGCAGAGAGATATGGTGAGAAAAAGAAAGTAATACAATTTTTTAAAGTAAATAGAAAGTACAGAGAATTGGTAGAGAGGTTAGGCATAGATACGGTGGATGAAAATAATGAATACTTACCTTATAGTAACAACGATATTGAGATAACAATAAATGATGAGAATAATGGTATTAAGTACTTACCTGTGGTAGAAAATTATGATGATAATTACAAGATGAATAACAAAATTATAACATATGATATTACTGAGATAGACAGAACACTACTCGATCGTGATTTGATATATTTGTTTGATAATTGTTTGATATATGAATATGAATATAATGTTTCTAATCATAAAATGTTTCCATTAAAAAATAAGATAAATAGACGTAAGATTAGGCTGTTATTCAACGATGGAGGATAGACTGTTTTAATTGTGTAATGAACATTAAATATATGTGTAAAGTGGTATTGAAATGGACTGCATATGGACTGAGTTTGATAAATAACAAAATAATGTGTTTGGAGTGTATATTTTTCATTGTTTCATATATCAATGTATTTATGTATTTTGATGTTGTATTACAGGTATATTTTGTGTACACCAGTTATTATGTATTTTAATAATTAACATGTTTTGTTTAATTAAACAAGTTTAAACAAATGAATAATATTTAAAGGTCAATTGCTGAATTAAAATGGTACAAAATAAAGTTGTACTAATTTGTAACAGAAGTAAATTATTAATTAATAGAAAGTTTCTAATGAAGTCAAATTATTAATTATTTTGTAATGAAGGTAATTCATCATGAATAATAATAAATGATAATATTTAAATAAGAATATATATATTTGAATTTTGAGATGTACTGTTATGAGTAGATGAGAGATGAATTATCAATTGTCAATGATTACAGTAAGTGTTTAAACAGGGATAGAGCCTGGGTATAGATAGAGGCAGGTGAGTTATTTAATTAATGTAAATGGAGTTAGATAGTTAAGAATTTTAAAGACAATAATACAAAGAAAGTATTAGATATTTAGGGACACAGTAGTTAGTGATTATTTGTAGAGGTGAGTAAAGTCAAGGTATAAACATATATTTGTTGTTGATGATATTTTGTAGTGGGGGTGAGGTGATAAGGAGTAGCCAACTTATCGTGTTGTGGCAGGGAATAGCGTAGTTTAAGGGAGTGTTTGCCGAATTTTTTGGAAGGGCAAAATATTATGGATGTATATAGACATTTAGGGAACACCGATCTTTGTGCAAAGACGAGCGGTGCCATAGGATTTATCGTCGGAATGAAATTAGTAAAGGTGTTTATAATTGAGATATTGGTGTCTTGATAGGTAAATTTGGTGGTTAGTTAGAAGAAGGTGAGTAAAATAAAAATAAGTAAAGGCATAGTGAATATAGGAGTCACCCAGACTAAACAATGTTAGAAGGTTAGGTAGTTAGAAAGGTAGGTAGGTAGAAAGTTCAGAATAGAAAGGTAATGAGAAATGAATGAATAATAAGTAATAATAATAATATGAATATTGATAATAAATTTGAAATGAATTTAATAATTATAATAAATAATTGATGTCTAATTAATTAATTAATTGAAATTGTAATTTTTAAATGATTTAAATGCAACTTTAAATAAATAGAATATGAAAATTTTAATGCAAATCTTAATCAAGATTAAATACGTAATGTAATTACAAAACTATTTTGATGTATTACTGTATTAATATAATGTATCAACGTATTATCATGTATCATGTATTATGTTATGAAATTTTAACATGATTTATGGAAATAGTGTGTGTGGAGGAGAAAGAGGGGTAAATATTGTTAACAGCACCAATTATTACCTGTTAATAATAAAAATAATAATTTTAATAATAATAATAATTTTAATTTAACAATTCAATAAGATTTATGAATAAATAATACCATAAAGATTTATTAATTATTTTGTCTATAGTTCGTTTTTCTCCATGTTTGAATATTTGGGAGATTTATATGGGAATTTCCATACTTTCAGTTATAATTAATTCTTTTATATCAATATGTGTTTCTTTTATAATTATAAAATAGAAGGAGTTAAATATTATCGATGGGAATCGAAACGATTTAATAATTCAGGGTAGTCCATAATGAGAAAGGAAGTTCAATATAATTCTTGTGAGTTACATTTTTTGTAATTATATTTTTAGTAGTATTACAAGCAAACCCAGTGCTTATTAGCACAAACCAGCACCTAGCTAAGGGGAACCAGATCAGTTAAGGATAGAGTAATATAACAAGCCACTATTTTGATTATTTTTCATTTATTGTTTCAGTGTTTGGTGATGTTGTGACAGCGGTCCTGAGCTGGCCAGCACGTCAGAGCAGGGGCGTTACGCGCCTAATTGGCCTTATGGTGTTGGGATCTCGAAGGAGAAGTCCAGTAAGGTCATGCAGGTACTGTCGTCATCATCAGACCACGGGTGAGTTATTGTTTTCTTTTATATAAATTGTAAGGGGGTTGTGGCGACCTATCCTGGCTGATCCCTTTAGGAAGTATGAATGGGTCAATGAAAGTTTTTATGCTTCGGCACAAAATCTTTCATTGAGGGGGTTTTGTAATGGTACAATTATGGTACAATTTTAATTAACATAAATATGGTATAAAAGTATTGTATTCCTTCATTTTTTAACGATTTGGTCAGAATTAATTAAACCTTTAATAATCTTTGTAAAGCTACAGTGAGTGAACTATATAAATAATTGCCAGGATTCTAACTGTTTCATAGCAAAAAACGTGAAGCCCAGCAAAAAACCGTATGTCGCAAAATGAGATAAGGCGACAAGCCCCGACTACGTCAGCGCTGAGGAATGTGTTTCCGTAAACAAGGCGATGCAGTAAACAGACAAACAATAGCCTGGTGACGTAGTTTGCGCCCCACCTAAGAAATATGAAACAAAGGATCTTGGTCATTTCATCAGGAAGCGTGATCGCAGCCGGCCGGCAAACCGTTCACGGAGAGTGAATTTCAACTTTTACGCCACTAAAAGTGGTTAATTAACTATATTAATTACAACAGTGCTACTATAAAATGTGACCGGTAAAGTAATCGGTAAACTCGCGGTGCGCGAAGTTTTACCGTACAGAGAATGAACAACCGCTGCAAATTTGGTGAGATCGTTTCCAACATCATTTTATATTTCACATAACAACATAATTCAAAATAATGACCAATTTCAAACAAAATTACATTCACTTTAGAAATTAAAATATGAGCTCAATAAAATAATAAAGAAATTGTACCAGTGTGTGGGGGAGAGAGAGAGAGAGAGAGAGAGAGAGAGAGAGAGAGAGAGAGAGAGAGAGAGAGAGAGAGAGAGAGAGAGAGAGACATAATTATAATCTTTTAATGCTGGGTTGTGCATATATTAAATTTGTTTTGGTTTTATTATATGTTTAGGATATTTACAATGTTTATTTCTAATGATGATTATTCAAATATACATAGGACTACGCCCCGAGGCCTAGTAACGTGCGTGTTTGGCACATAGTAGAATCAATTTTATATGTAAAATCTTTCTGATAATATAATATTTTTTGGTAACCATTTCAACTAAGAGTATTTATTTCAGATAACACTTCCCGCTATCATATCGTTCGCTTAACACGAAGTCTGGCCCATAAAATAAATATAATATCATCTGTTGGTAGTTTCCAACATGGCGCCCGTAATTGTACAATATTTATGGTAAAGATAGTTATTGTGTATTTAATATTATGTATGTGATTTGAAAGATCACATTTGCGCCCGGAAGAACAGGGACTAGTTCGTATTATCACATGTTGGTGCGGTGGCTAGTTCTCGTCCATTTGCAGTTGTCATTATTTATGTTATTCTTGGTCCTTTGGGGCTAGTTCTACTCTCTCACTTACCATCTATTGGGCTATTCAGGTTAAATCGCCTTATTTCTGTATTTACCATTTTGGTTTGTTTGTTTGTTACTACTTTATTAATATAAGTTACTGTTCTGACTACCTTGATATGTCTGATTGTTTTATTATTCTGATTCACCCATTCTTCAATTCTAATTCATCGCTTTTTATTCTAGCGTTAATGATTAAATAATTTATCTTGTCATGTTTTCTTCATTATGGTTAGGTGAAGATATATACCATTACAATATATGTGTTAGAAGTTAAGAGTTAAGAAAACCAGTGCTTCTTAACGCAAACCAGCACAGCTAAGGGGAAACAGATCAGTTAGGGATATAGTAATATACAAGGCCACCATTTGATATTTTTGATTTGATGTTTCAGTGTCTGGTGATCCTATGGCGGCGGTCCTGAGCTGGCCAGCGCGTCAGAGCAGGAGCGTTAAGTGCCTGGCTGGCCTTGCGGTGTTGGGATCTCGAGAGAGAAGTACAGTAAGGTCATTCAGGTGCGGCCACAGTCACTGGACCAAGGGTAAGTTAGATATTTTTTTTGTAAACCGTAAAGGGGGTTGTGGCGACATATCCTGGCTGATCCCTTTAGCAAGTATGAATGTGTCAATGAGAGTTTTTATGCTTCGGCATAAAACCTCTCATTGAGGGGGTATAGTAACAGGACATTTAGGCCTACCTGGGATAATATAAAAAATTATTGTTTGATAAAAATAATATTTTCTTATGTAACATTAAATTTGGGGAAACATAAAAGTAATACAAAATATTAATTTTGGGGAAAAGGAAACAAACTTATTTTCATGGATTATACAATGCAATACACAAACTCAGCTCCAGTGACTAACAAATTATGTAACATAACAACATACGATATTAAATCAGATCATACGTCACGCTGGAATGTATAGGAGTGTCAGCCAAACCTCACATACTGGCGTAGTGATACAAAACTAGAACAATAAGAATTGGTCACGTAACCCACGACCACTTCAGAAAATAGTGCCATTCGCCTCACCCCAGTCTGAAATAACAACTTGCGCGAGTAACACCTATAAGTTCCAGAACTAAAATTGCGGGCACCCGCATGCACGTAAAAATGTAAAAAGTGAAGTATTGCAATTTTAACTTAAATCAGAATGGAATAACAGTTTTAAAAAACATGTAAAGGCAGTGAAAGTTAAGAAATAATCGATGTAGTGCATGTGGAGCAATATGACGTCTTTTGGACTGATTTGCAAGATAAGTAACAAAATGGGGGGCAGAACAATCTTTAAATAAGGGCAAAAACTCCAAATTTTAATATGATTACCATATTTCAATAAACGAGATCTCTAAGGGAATGGGATGATTGTGTGTGCTGTAATGTGTCTAAAATATGGGGTATTTTATTTCTTACAGTTAGGGGGTACTTGTATTTTATTTATTTCACTTTTGGGAGTTTTGTAAAAATATTGTACAACCGTTATTTCCATTGGAACAGAACACGTGGTAAGAAACAGTGTTGAAACAAAGCAGTAAGACGCAGTTGCTGTTGAGTAACTAGGCAAGGAATTTGCACCACCCTAAAAATTCTCAGAACTCTGTATAAGTGTGACGGTGCACGCACGCCACTACTCAAGTACGTGCGCTGGGGTGACGCTCTCTTCAGAAAGCTCAAAATGGCCTGGAGCGATTTTATTCACTGTCTCCTTAACTGAGATGGAGGAAACGGAGCTAAGGACCGCCCAGCTCGTGACGTTAGCCAGTGCCACACCAAGATCGCATACGAACAGACGCAACACCAAAAGCATGGTTTAAATGAGACAGCGTTGTGACGACTAACTGTAAGGCATTGATGTCCGTCGTCTCAACTAAAATGCTCAAGGAGTGGGGAGCAGAGAGCCGCTACCAGTCTATTGCCGACTCTCGCCTGCGCAGGCAGCCCGACAAACCGGGCTCAGAAATAAAACTTTTCTAAATTAAAATTCATTGCAATAAATAAAAGAACGAAGTGCGATTAATCGGATACTACAAACAAGAACTCATATAAACTATTTTCGGACAATAACAAGAAATTTTTACAAGAACAATGAGTGCGTGCTCATGGGGGGGAATATCATTTAAAAAAAAAATGTGTTAAGGGATTTATAACTTTTGTGTGTTTGGGTGTGTTCAAAATATGCAGGCTGGGCAGTCTTGTGTGTGTGTGTGTGTGTGTGTGTGTGTGTGTGTGTGTGTGTGTGTGTGTGTGTGTGTGTGTGTGTGTGTATGTGTGTGTGTGTGTGTGTGTGTGTGTGTGTGTGTGTGTAAAAAATTAAGGTAAGCCGTAGCGTAAGATAGATTAAGGATGATCTTCATATAACAAGCAATATATATTCTCACAAAATTATTTCAGAGGTAAAGTTTATAAACAATTTCTTACATGATTCAAAATTAAATTAAAATGTAATTCTCTTCATAAAAAATGTGTTGTGTAAATCATTCACACAACCTTGAAAATTACGCCTGTATCCTAACGTTCGTATGACGCAACCCTGAATCCGAGGCTACTGAGAGACGGTAAGTGGAAGTTTATTCAATTTTATTGTGTATTTCATTATGTCATTAATTAAGAACAGTTCAGTGCGTGTCTGTGTGAGAGTATAGAATCTACATAATTAGGAAGTGATGGTTGCGATCAATTATAAGTTATTTAAAATTACTTTATTTGTTATCTTATAACTTCTAAATTACTAATTAATTACTTGATTTGTTTTATTAATTGAGCCTCGTGGCCAAATATGTTCAAATGCTTTAAAGAAGGGGTTAAATGTACAAGTGTAGGAGAAAATGAAAATAAAAGGGAATGTCATTGGTACCAAATAAATAAACGAGTTATTTACTGCAAATAAACCATTCTGATCTCCTGTTCGCTTAAAATCGGACCTGGCCCTGGTAAGTACCTATATTTTTTTCTTGTAGTTGGTAACACAAGATGGTGCCCGAAAAAATCAGAAATAAAGAAATGAGTCGAATTAAAATTAATTGAGTTCTAATTATGAATACCAAATTACAGTTACATTGACTGTTCGACTAGTGAAGATAAAAAATAATATTACAATAAAAAAAAACATTGGTCATTCTTAACGAAGTTTTGCGTTAAGAACCGAGTGGGTAAAATATTTAGATAAAAGTATAATATAATATAGTGCTGTTTCGTGTTAGTTTAAGATATCCGCTTAGGGAAGTTAAAGACACTTCAACATAACGTGGAAGGTGTACATTAAATGCACCGCATTAATTAATACCCATGTTAATCCTAAGATTAAGAAAATATAAAGTATAAATTAATAATAAACTGTACGAGTGAAATTTATAATCATTGTGAGTGAGCAATTTATGAAGAAACTAATTAATGTTAGCAGTCACACATAATAACGAGACTCATTGAAATATCACCGCTGGAGCCGCCTGCCGTAGAAGAGAACGACAAGACGAAGAGGACCCCAGGACGAAGAGGACACCAGGAAGGAGTGACACTGTAGAAGAGGACGACAAGATGAAGAGGACAACAGGGCGAAGAGGACATCAGGGAGGAGTGACCCTGAAGAAGAGGATGCCAGGACGGGAGCGATGTGGAGAGGAGGACGTTGCAGCAACCAAGTAAAATCGATTTATATTATCGAACAATACAAACTATTATTTCTATTATCAATACATGACAATTTA
Organism: Magicicada septendecula; assembly: GCA_034769895.1. Taxonomy (NCBI): domain Eukaryota; kingdom Metazoa; phylum Arthropoda; class Insecta; order Hemiptera; family Cicadidae; genus Magicicada; species Magicicada septendecula. The sequence continues at coordinate 151,805,615 of CM068372.1, forward strand.
TAATACAATATACATCTTTAAAAACAATATTTGTGTGTATAATAAATAAATTTTTATCTCCTCCATATTGACGTGTTTGTAAATTTCGCACACTCACTATATCCTTATTAGTATAATAAAATTTGAACTGTTGCATAAGGATATTTGGCGCTGGCCAACGTTGGGCTCAATTTGTGCATTAGTTTAATAAAAAGAAAAAAGGAATATTATTTTGAGTGTGTTAGACATAAATTCATTGAACTATTAGTGTGTGTTATTCTTTGTTATCAGGGAGTATAGATACAAGTTGAATGCTCACTGTTATCAGATAATTGTGCAGCAGTAGTAAATTGTCTATGTGTAGATTGAAATATTATTTGTATTTGTATTAGATTAAGCTTGTTTACATTTGATGGAGATACTGGACAATAATAATAGATAACATATAAACTGACAGTATAAGTAAAATTAAATTTTATAATAGTGCCGTTACAATAAGTGAACAAATATAATATTTGATAAATTTATAAAAAAATAAATAATCAATATGGCCGAATCACAAGAATTACAGAATACATTAGCGGCAATCCTTACTGATATGCAGAAAATGTTGGAAGAGAATAAAGCAAACATGCAAAAGCTCTCCGAAGAAAATAAGGCTAATAAAGAAGAAGCTGCAAAACAAAATAAATCACTTCATGATGAGAATAAAAGAATCTATACAGCCGTTCTTGACCAGGCTAAACAACTTTTAGAGTCAACCGAAAAACGTATAGGCGAAAAGGTAGAAATAATTCGCAGCAATATTGAGACCGCTTTAGAAGCGAACAATTCTCGCATCAGTGAATGTGAAGCTAAAATCATGGGGATAGAGGAAAGAGTAGTTCAACACACACATACGGTAAGTGAGCTTGTAGCTGAACAAGATCAGCAGATACAAGAATTGAAACAACAGCTGACCCGACTCCAGAGTACCTCGACCACAGCGAACCAGACCACGTTCATCTATAGAACTGTAGAAGAAAACAATTCACAGTTGAAACTCTTCGGAAAAGAGAGTGGAAATCTGCTTCTCTTCCTGAAGAACTGCCAGTGAGACATGGAAGCAATAGGCGACACCCTGAGTGAGATGGATAAAATAAACTATCTAGTCAGGAGATTAAAGGGTACTGCAGCTGAGTGGTTCACGGTAGTACAAGATAAAATAGTTACATATCAAGATCTGGTACAACATTTTAGGGCATGATACTGGAACAGTGAAATACGGCGAAAAATACGCATACAGCTGGAGTTTGGTAGGTATTCCAGTTTAAAAGGGTCTAAAGAAAATTATTTAATCCAACTCATGTCTCGTGTGAAGTACTTGAACCAGAAATGGCAGAGTCGGAGATGGTAAATAAATTAGCCCATCATTCTGAACGAGGTATTCAAATCGCCGTAATTACACAAGGTATTAAATCATTGGAGGAACTACTCCAATTGTTAACCAAATGGGATAATGTTGACAGTCAAAATAATAGCAATAATAATTGTGAACCGGCTCATAAACAATTTCAGTCACAACAACCACAAAAACAACAACATCAAAAACAACCACAACAATTTAAAAATAAACCTAATTTTCAAAAGTTCAATCAAAGAAATGTATCGGCAATTACCGAAACAAGTACCAGCGAAGAGCAACCAAAAAACGAGTAGGGTTGCACGGCGTGAGTCCGTGCGATAAATTGAAAAATATAAATAAAACTAAGGATAAAATTACAAATAAAACCTACCATAATGAACAGCAGTGTCGAAAATCTTATGTAAACAACAACAGTAGTAAGAATGTATACATTGCTTCAGGCCTATATCCTGTTGACATTAGAGATGAATTAATATATAACAATTGTGTTGATGATGATGTGGAAAATGTTAGAAATAAGAATGATAATGATATTGTTGTGAGAGCAAAAATTAATGGAAGTGTCAGAAATGTATTATTCGATACTGGTGCACAAATTTCTCTAATCAGCGAAAAATTCATTAACAAACATAGACACCAATTTAAAAAAACACTGATCTTACCGCGTGTAAAAAACACCGTGTATTTGTGCGCGTGTACGGGTATGATTATGTGTGATCGCTATAGCTTCAGTGGTAGTTAACCGATTGACGTGAAACTTTGACAAGGAATTATTTAGCTACAATTTGTGTATACTCTGAGGTTCATAACTATTTTAGAAATATGGTTTTTTTAAGTGAAGAAAAACTCAATTGTAACTCTTATCAATGATAGGGTAATAAAATTTGTAGATAATTTCCATTCAGGCCTTTGCTGAATTATACAAAGTTTTTCAGGAAATTCGTATATCTGTTTGTTCCATCAATCATGTGACTTGGGCTTAGCCAATCAAAATACACTAAATTCAGTAAGATTCATTAGTTGTAGAGTTAGGATGGACACAGTTCTGCTTTACCATCAGCAAGGGGAAGCTGTGCCCGGTGAAGAGAGTTGTTCTCTTACGAACATAAAAATATCATATATAAAATAAACCTTGGTAATTCTTAACGAAGTTTTGCGTTAAGAACCGAGTGGGTAAAATATTTAGATAAACATTATTTATAATATAGTGCTGTTTCGTGTTAGTTTAAGATATCCGCTTAAAGAAGTTAAAGACACTTCCAAAATATCGTGGAAGGTGTACATTAAATGCACCGCATTAATTAATACCCATATTAATCCTGAGATTAAGAAAATATAAAGTATAAATTAATAATAAACTGTACGAGTGAAATTTATAATCATTGTGAGTGAACAATTTATGAAGAAACTAATTAATGTTAGTGTAACAGTACAGACTGACTCAGTACCAGAATTAAGGGAATTATGGGGATTTTCAATGTTATATTATGTATTTTTTTAAAACATACAGAATGGTTAGGTACATTGTCCCTCTGGAAAAATGAACAACGTAATATCGGCCAGAGTAAAACACCAAGGTCTCCGGTGGACGTGAAAACATCAAAATATACCATGGCGGTGTTTATGACGAAGTACAACAATATGCATTATGATTGGGCTATAACACGGCTCCGTCATCGCTAAGAACAATGACGCACTGAGTACAATGTGTGTAACGAGGCGTTGTCCAGTAAGACAAAGCAGAATGACGTAAGAACTACACACACACAAGCGTAATTTTATATTTGCCTCGCTCTCATTTCAACGCCATCCTTCATAGCAGCCACAGCGATGTATCGCTGGGTGCACAAAATTTTATAATAATTTAAATACAACTGGCAAAATGTTGGCCATTATAGTGGAGCAATAAAGGCTCATATAACTTGTTCACTTACAGTTACTTCAAATGTAAATTCAGTGCAATATCAACCTAATTAAGCGGCAGACTAAAAAAGGCGAACACCGGCCATCACCATGGGCAGTAAGCACAATCAACGGATGGACATCAGCACCGATTAAACCAGAGAAGTTCCTTTCATTATTTTTCTATTTATGAGCTCATTAATATTCAATTGTTAATTTAAAAATGTATGTGTCGAAAACTGAGTGTGCAAATGAGAGAGTGGATGTATGGCCATAAAAAACATGCCGAGGGCATTGGTTTGTGTAATAAATTTAAAACTCTATTCATTCATAAATTTGAAGCTGCAGCAGTAATGTTAAACTGATATTAATCCAACAATAAAGCAATTAAAGAATACCACGAGATATAATAAGGGCAACCGCCATTTTGTTTAAGTCAGACCACCTGACGTCATTATAGTAAACACATGGTTTGTATGTAAGAACGTATAGTGAAATTAAATTTAATGGTTAACCTCAAGAATATTGTATTATCAATTGTGTCGTCCACTGTGTTTCGAAATCTTCCTGTACCCGAAACCCTGGAACCCTTAGGTATAAAACAGTGTATAACATCAGAAGATGAGCCCGGCAAATAATGAATTTTGGTGAGTACCAGCAATACAGAATTATGGTATTGGTCATATATATCTTACTAGATATATGTAATAATATTATTGAAAGTAGTTTGTGTATTTACAATTGCCGCCCTCACAGGGACTTATTATTAGTTTGTTTATTCACATTAGCAGTCAAACATAATAACGACGAGACTCATTGAAATATCGCCGCTGGAGCAGCCTGTCGTAGAAGAGGATGACAAGACGAAGAGGACCCCAGGACGAAGAGGACACCAGGAAGGAGTGATGCTGTAGAAGAGGGCGACAAGATGAAGAGGACAACAGGGCGAAGAGGACACCAGGCAGGAGTGACGCTGAAGAAGAGGACGCCAGGACGGGAGCGATGAGTGGAGAGGAGGACGTTGTAGCAACCAAGTAAAATCGATTTATATTATCGAACAATACAAACTATTATTTCTATTATCAATACATGACAATTTATAATACAATATACATCTTTAAAAACAATATTTGTATGTATAATAAATAAACTTTCATCTCCTCCATATTGACGTGTTTGTAAATTTCGCACACTCACCATATCCTTATTAGTATAATCATATTTGAACTGTTGCAATATATACATATATATATATTGTAGCGTGACAGAAAATCCACTACTTATTAAGTCATATAAAATCATAAAGTTTAATTACATCAAATATGTTAAAATAATATTGAATGAGATTTAAGGAAATCAAAGGAATGAACCACGATAAAATAAAAATCCTCATTACATTATATAAAAACCACTATTTAAATATCAAAGAAAGTATTGAAAGCAACTCATATTATCAGATCAGTAATTTACCCAGGAAGCGAGGAGCAGTAAACAAAATAAATAACACCAGATCAAGAAGAAAGAGACTCAGTTTAAGAGTGGTGAATACCAAAATACCCCAAAAACAAGAAGAGGGAAGAATAAAGTTTGTGATCAGGAAGAAAACAATACCCTGAAACCTTTAGAGAAGAACAAGGTCCGTATCAGTGAATAAATTAGATGCTCCAAACTAAACATCAGTCGAGATACACAAAGTACCTTGGTTTACCCAAGAGTGAAGAAGGAAGACAAGAAGACTAGAAGGACAAGAATGAAGACTAGAAGAAGGACAAGAATGAAGATCAGAAGAAGGACAAGAATGAAGACAAGAAAGAAGATAAGAAGAAGGACAAGCAAGAAGACAGGAGGAGAGGAAGAAATAGTATGAAAGAAACACCGTTGTAAAACCTATTATTATTATTAACTGCCATCAACCCCAAACCCACAAAAACGATTCAAAAGAAAGTATAACATACCAAAATCCTATAAAAATGTAATTATTTAGAAAACTAAAGTGCTGTATAGTATTATAAGAAGTGAACCGACTAAAGCTATTGTGTGATAAGAAAATAAACAAGTCTTAACAGTCCATGATTACTAAAGGTCTGGTCTGAGATAATAAGACTCAAAATATCAGAACCAACAGTGAAAGTGAATTTGTGTAAGTGTTTTTTGGAAATGCAATAAACTTAAAGTTAGTGATACTATGACTTATCAGTATGCTATATAACAACTTTAATATCCAATAATAAACAGCATAATCAAATAATAAAATGGAAGATTTCCAGTATTTTATTATTTTAATGTAACTCTTTGTTTACAAGACATTTGTAAAAAATGCTAATAACTAGAGTATGGGAGGTCATGTTTACTGATGAGGGGTATCATAAATAATAATGGTTTAGACCAGAAAGGACTGGCATTAATTTAGTATTCGTAAGTTTAAAATGTTTAAATAGACTGTCTATTCACAGCCATAAAATCAATGTGTTAGTAAAATGTATTTGTAAGAGTTATGAGAAAATAAGATTTATATTATGTGTTTTAAAATGAATTATGTTTGCTAAATAATAGCCTACATACCATTAATAATGTTTCAATAGGTATGCTATGTTAACTCAAAAATAGTTAAAAGTATATGTTCAAACCATATCAGCAATATGTTCAATTGTGCAGATTGCTAAATAATGTTCATAATTATTTATTTTAATAACAGTAGCGTTAATTAAATACTACACCTCACCATAAGTTATAAACCATTTTATTTTCATGTAATAGTAACTATGTAAAGTCAGAGGAGGAAGTAGGATTAAAATTATTTGAGAAAGACAGAAATATAAAATTCTAAAATCTAGGCCATTTGGTGAATTCACAGAAACAATATAAACCAGAATAATTCACTTATAAATCCTGTAAACTAACCAGATTTAGATAAAATAAATCAGTTAACCACTACTGGGAATGATCCTATGAGTTAAAATGATAATAAGGAAATATACCTTAAAACATTGTAAATTTTCAAAATATATAAATTAATTAATTTTAAAGAGCAATGTCAAATTTACAGATTAACACAAAAAACCAGTTTAAAGGTTTAATTTATATGTATTTAAGGAAAGAAAGAGGAATATGACTAATTAAAATTTATTATAATAGTATTAATGATATTTAAAATGGAGGAAATCTGTATAAAGACGGAAATCCAATTTTGAGCCTATATTTCCAAAAAGTAAAGAAATTTGTTAATGTCCACAAAATGTCTACAGATATGGACTATAATACATCAATTTAAAAGGAATGAGATGATTAAACCAATGATAAGGTTCATAGTTCATAAAAGTGATGAATAAAATAAATAAATTCCATATATAATGTAATATTTTATCATGTGTATGGGTAATCGAAATATGTTAACAATACTTTTTCAAGGATTAACTGGGCCAAATTTTGACCAAGTTAATTAGTCTTTTGTTGAATATCAAGCTGAATAGTTGAGTGACAAAACGTTCTTTAAATCGAGTAGAAAATGGTATGTCTAATTACTATTAATGTCAGTGCAACGAGAGGTAGATGAATTGAACACTTTCATAGCTAAATTTACCTAACCTTTAACAGCAATAGTGAGAAATAACACCTAACTTCATGATACGAGTGAAATAAAACAGTAAAACAGTATATTTGACACAATTCACTCTACAACGCATAACCACATTTACAGAAACTTAACCCACAGGAGTGAACACATACAAAATGAACTAATTAACACAAGTTTACACGGAACACTTCTTCAGAATACACCAAATAACTTAACAGACATATTACACCAGTGCGGGAAGATTTCAGACATTCACAAAGGTAATTTTGTCATGATTTTTGGACATGTCGAGTTCGCAGTAACTACGCCAGAACTAGTAGCGGCCATCTTTTAATTCAAGCCGGCCTGCCTTCATCATCCAGCAGTGACGTCATAGCCTGCATATGGTTTGACAACTTTCATAAATATTACATATTGGAATTATTTAAATACTGTTGAATAATAATTATTGTATTTATTTTAATTGTTAATGTTATACTTTCTCGTCACCCTTCTCTGACTATTAATTTTAATCGCTCAAAGAACCTGTCTTTTATATAATACATATCATAAATTTTGTTCTGTATGCACAATCGATAATTTCCGAGACGGAGTCGATAATTGCTCTCCATCGATAAAAAATCGATTATTTATTTAAATTGTTCAATAAATCTTTATATTTCCATTATTTCTTATCTGTTATTTATTTCACACGTTAATTTAAGAGTATTTATTAAGACTGAGGGACTTAAAGAAGAAGAAAATATTTTATTTGAGTGAGATATTGGACCAGCAAGAAAAATCACCAATCGATTGCTAACTGGAGTTAATATATTTAACTCCAGACTTGGTTCAAATCTTCAAGAAGTGCTCGATAGTCAATAAATACCTGCCTGATTATCAAATTTTTTACAAGAACACTTAAAACAGATTTATTTCTTATATACACACATTAAAAAACATAAAGAAAATTTTTTATTTTTATAAAATTTTCCATCAACTTTTTATCTTTTGTAACGACCGGCATACAGCGGTCTGCTTACAAAGTGGCGTCCAACTTAGAGGGCTTGATAAGATAAGCCTGGCAGCGATTAATTAATAGATACCAGAAAAATGCAAAGACGAGCTACTTCGAAAAAGAGGGCGGCAGAGGCCGAAAAAGAGGTTGACATGGGGGATAAAGAGGCAACACCCGTGGAAGATCCGGAAGTGTTACTAAACCCGAAACAACCAGCACCACCAGAGGAACAACCTGAAGTAACAACGCAGACAGGGGAAGTCAATGTCCCAGAAAAGGAGAAACCTTCACCGACAGAGGACATGACGACACAAGAAATGTTCAGGATAATGATGAAGAAAATGGATTCCACACAGGAAGAAAATAACAGAAGAATGGAAGAAAGTAATAAGAAAACGGAAGAAAATAACAAGAAGATGGAGGAGAATTTGAACAAGAAACTGGATTCCACTAAGGAAGATTTGGGGGGAATAAACAGAAACATAGAGGAATTGAAGGAAGACAACCGATCCACAAAGGAAGAATTGGGCCGTAAGATGGAAAATACTAATAAGAGGATCGAAGAAACCAGTAAGAATTTGAATAAGAAAATGGAAGATCTGAAAGAGGATAATCAATCTTTGAGTAAGAAGATGGAAGAGAAAATGGAGGAAACAAGTAGGAAAATGGAAAACGACAATCAGCAACTGAGGGAAAAGTTGGAGGAAAATAATCTGAAAATGGAGGAGAAGATGGACGAGAATAATCAAAGGTTGAGAGAAGAACTAAGGGAAGTTAACCAAGAGAACATGAATAAGTTAGACGAGAGGATTGAGCTAGCTAAAGAGGAGTTGAATAAAAAGATAACTGAGACGAAGAAGTCCATCGTCAAGAAATTAGAACAGGAAGTCGTGGTTGTTAACCAGCAGATCAGAGAAGTAGACGAAAGATGTCGTCAAACAGAAAACGAAGTGCTGGAAGTCCGGGAAGTGATAACTAAGGAGATTACTCAGGTCCAAGAACAACAGAAAACGAAAATGGAGGAGACCAAGAAATTTGCTTTGGAAGAAGTGAATAAAGTGCGGACACAGGTAACAGAAAGATGCGACGGTGTGGAAGCCGCTATGTCGAACATAACCGGACAGGTGCGTCAGAGCCAGGAGGAGATAGAGTTGATACGGAACAGACCATCTGGATATCATAGTTTCCCCACGTCACAGAACAGAGAATGGCTCAATTTCTGACAATATAAACGGAAGCCTATGGAATTCTTGGCACGTATAGAGGAATACTTAGAGAAACACCGAGGGAACCGATGGGTCCAGAACAGAGAAATCCTTGACGAGTCGTTTCGGGAGGTGAATGACCATTGGTGGATGGCCAACCGGAGCGACATCGACAATTATGAACAATTCAAGAGCCTATTTAAGGCCAAGTACTGGTCAGAGACCACGCAAAATCTAATAAGAGATAATATATGCCACGGCCGCTACAAACCACAAGTCGGTAGTTCAATGACAGCTTATTTCCTCGGCAAGGTGTGTATGGCCAAGCACTTAGAACCAGCCATACCGGAGGAATGCCTAATAAATAAGTTGTCCTATCATTATGATGAAGAGGTAATTCGTGCGAGGAGGGGCAGCCAGATAAAAAACATCCAGGCAATGACAGAACTCCTAGAAAATTATGAAAATGAAGACTACTACCGACAGAGTCGTAGAAGAAGTGATGGGCCCGAACCAAGGACGTATCAGAACAATAACCAGGGTACGAACCACATAAATACTGGGTACCAAGGAGGCCGGGCATACCCACGAAATAACGGTTCTAATAATAGTAATAATGTGAACAATCCTAGTTACAATGATAATAATAATACGGGTCCAAACCATCAAAACCCGAATCGGCCCTCTAATGGTTATCAGGGTAACCGCAATCCCTACCCTAATAACGCAAATAGTCAGAGAAGCCCCAATTATGGTAATAGTCATTACCCTAATAATACCAATCGTACGGGTCCCAATAATGGTAATTTTAATAATAATAGGTTTCCTCGCCCTAGAGTGAACTTCATACGAGCTGAAGACGACCGCCAACAAAGAAACTACTATCAGCGGCGTAACAGTTTCCATGAAGAGGAGGATCGTTGGAGAAGCCTAGAACGGGACCAACCAAGGTACTATCCGGCAAGAAGGAGTAACAGTTTAGATGACCCTGAACGGAACATGAACCGAAATCAACCATCTAACCCTTATACGGAGCGGACAGCAACCACTCAAGGTTTACCGACCAACACTCCGGTCGGACCTAACCGAGATAACAGTGAGAATGAAAATTGGGTAGTAGTCGGGGAATATCCTAGTCACAAAATACTGCATAACGAACCAAAAAACGACGGAGGACCCCGAATAGCTCAAGTCAACCATATCAAAGCAGAAGGTAGTCAAAAACCTAAAAAGGATCCCAGCCAGAGGAAGGAGAATGATTACTCCAAGATTAACATCGATAAGTTTGGATCTGATAAGGATCCATACGGATACATAATGAGGTGGTAAAAGGGATGGATGTCATGATAACCGACAACGGCAAAAACTAATGTCAAAGAAGAAGAAAATAATTACCAATAAGGAGAAATAATAAGAAGAAAGAACAAAGAACCAAAATGGGGTTTTAAGAAAGAAAATTAATTAAGAAACTACACCTTACAAAGGAAATATGAGCAACAATGCACCATAATAAAAAGCATCTACCTGGGTATAAAAGAAAAATAATAATAAGAAATACGTTTGAATAAAGACAAGAAAAGAGTCATACAATATTTATGAAACTAATATAATGTGTTTACCACATAATATAGAAAACTATTACCATTATTTATGAAAAGTATCAGGAGAAGGGAAAAGAGTTTGGACTTAATCATCAAAATTCCAAACAAGGGTAAGATCTCCTTACTAACAAAAAATTTGAAAAACTTTACGACAATAATATAAGAAGAAGTTAGAATAAAACCATCAAAATTCCAAAGACAAAGTAAGTACATCTTACTACAAGATTATTAATGAAACCATTTAGAAGATATGTATAAGAAGGAGTTAGAATAAATCCATCAAAATTCCAAAGACAAAGTAAGTACATCTTACTACAAGATTATTAATGAAACCATTTAGAAGATATATGAAATTTGAATTTAAAATAATCAAAATTAAAAAACACATGTAAGCCAACCTTACATAAAGATTATTTAAAGGAAAACTATTTTGAAAGATTAAGAAGAAGAGTTTGGACTTAATCAACCAAATTCTAAAACACATATGAAACCATTTAGAAGATATATATAATTAGAATTTAAAATAATCAAAATTCTAAAACACATGTAAGCCCACCTTACATAAAAATTATTTAAGAAAACTTTATGGCAAGAATATAAGAGAAGAATAAAATCAACCAAATTCTAAAACAAATGTAAGCCCACCTTACATACCAGTTATTTATGAAAAATCTATATGGCAATAATATAAGAAGTTAGAATTAAATCATCAAAATTCCAAAGACAAAGTAAGTACATCTTACTACACCATTATTAATGAAACCATTTAGAAGATATGTATAAGAAGAAGTTAGAATAAAACCCCTAAATTCTAAAACAAAAGTAAGCCCACCTTACATAAAAATTTATTTGAAGAAAATTTTATGGCAGTAATATAAGAAGAAATTAGAATTTAAAATCATCAAAATTCTAAAACACATGTAAGCCCACCTTACATACCAGTTATTTATGAAAAATCTATGTGGCAATAATATAATAATAAAGAAGAAGAGAATTTAGAAAAATAAACCATCTAAATTCAAAAACAAGTAAGCCCAGCTTACTAACTATTTAGAGAGAGAGAGAGAGAGAGAGAGAGAGAGAGAGAGAGAGAGAGAGAGAGAGAGAGAGAGAGAGAGAGAGAGAGAGAGAGAGAGAGAGAGAGAGAGAGAGAGAGAGTGACATAATTATAATCTTTTAATGCTGGGTTGTGCATATATTAAATTTGTTTTGGTTTTATTATATGTTTAGGATATTTACAATGTTTATTTCTAATGATGATTATTCAAATATACATAGGACTACGCCCCGAGGCCTAGTAACGTGCGTGTTTGGCACATAGTAGAATCAGTTTTATATGTAAAATCTTTCTGATAATAATAGTATTTTTTGGTAACCATTTCAACTAAGAGTATTTATTTCAGATAACACTTCCCGCTATCATATCGTTCGCTTAACACGAAGTCTGGCCCATAAAATAAATATAATATCATCTGTTGGTAGTTTCCAACATGGCGCCCGTAATTGTACAATATTTATGGTAAAGATAGTTATTGTGTATTTAATATTATGTATGTGATTTGAAAGATCACATTTGCGCCCAAAAGAACAGGGACTAGTTCGTATTATCACATTTGGTCGCCTGCGAACAGGGACTCTATATAATCTAATTTTAGGTAGGGTAAGCCTACGAAGAGAGCGGAAAGAATTATCTGAGGTAATAAATAAATTTTAATACGTAAACATAACCAAATTTTACGAAGTTAGGTTATACGATTGTATGCATGCGTGTATTATAAAATTGCAAACATGAGTACTAATGATAATATTACAATAGAAATCAGTACAGCTAATGTAAATTTGACTGGTGAGATGGATATTCAACCAACTCAAACTAGTCAGACTGACGAGGCAAATACGCCTGTATATGTAGAAACAGAGAAGGTCTCTACATCCATGTCAGTTAGTCCAGAAAGTAAAACAGATGAAACTAGTGCCATGATGCAATTACTACTAAAATTAGACAAAAAATTAGATGAGCAAAAAAGCGATTCTAATATTAAATTTACAAATTTGAATAACAAATTTGATAATTTTGATAAACAATTTAATGAGCAGAAAAATGAAATCAGAGATAGTTTTGATAAACAATTTAATGAATTAAAGAATGAAATTAAAAACGGTAACGATAATCTCATTAAGCAGTGTGACAAGGTCATTAAAAAATTGGACGAGAATTTAATTCAATTAGAAAAACAGAAGGCGAATAGTAGTGAAAACAGTACGAAAAACGAAGTACTGACTAATCACGCAAGTAACAGTGACAATGTGCATAAGAATGTTACAGGTAGTAAGAATATAATATTAGAAATTGATAATGAAAGTATTATGAGTGATAATGAAGTGTTTGAGTGTATTGAGTCAGAAAGAGAGCTTGGAGAAAGTATTTTTGTACAAGGGGTGCAGGGGGTAGAATTTTCTTTTGATGTTGTGTTAGGGGGTGAAGAAAAGTCTTCACGTATTTTTAATAAGGACAAGAGTTCCTTCAATTTATATTTGGGAGACGATAGGTCTACAAATAAAGTTTCTTGGTATTTTTGTGTACCTCATAAGTGGTGCAATAATTTTAAGTTAGGGACCCCTGCATATTTGGAGAGAGAGAGTGTAAATTGGTGTTATGGAGAGAAATATATTAAGAGAGAAAGCGCAGAGAGATATGGTGAGAAAAAGAAAGTAATACAATTTTTTAAAGTAAATAGAAAGTACAGAGAATTGGTAGAGAGGTTAGGCATAGATACGGTGGATAAAAATAATGAATACTTACCTTATAGTAACAACGATATTGAGATAACAATAAATGATGAGAATAATGGTATTAAGTACTTACCTGTGGTAGAAAATTATGATGATAATTACAAGATGAATAACAAAATTATAACATATGATATTACTGAGATAGACAGAACACTACTCGATCGTGATTTGATATATTTGTTTGATAATTGTTTGATATATGAATATGAATATAATGTTTCTAATCATAAAATGTTTCCATTAAAAAATAAGATAAATAGACGTAAGATTAGGCTGTTATTCAACGATGGAGGATAGACTGTTTTAATTGTGTAATGAACATTAAATATATGTGTAAAGTGGTATTGAAATGGACTGCATATGGACTGAGTTTGATAAATAACAAAATAATGTGTTTGGAGTGTATATTTTTCATTGTTTCATATATCAATGTATTTATGTATTTTGATGTTGTATTACAGGTATATTTTGTGTACACCAGTTATTATGTATTTTAATAATTAACATGTTTTGTTTAATTAAACAAGTTTAAACAAATGAATAATATTTAAAGGTCAATTGCTGAATTAAAATGGTACAAAATAAAGTTGTACTAATTTGTAACAGAAGTAAATTATTAATTAATAGAAAGTTTCTAATGAAGTCAAATTATTAATTATTTTGTAATGAAGGTAATTCATCATGAATAATAATAAATGATAATATTTAAATAAGAATATATATATTTGAATTTTGAGATGTACTGTTATGAGTAGATGAGAGATGAATTATCAATTGTCAATGATTACAGTAAGTGTTTAAACAGGGATAGAGCCTGGGTATAGATAGAGGCAGGTGAGTTATTTAATTAATGTAAATGGAGTTAGATAGTTAAGAATTTTAAAGACAATAATACAAAGAAAGTATTAGATATTTAGGGACACAGTAGTTAGTGATTATTTGTAGAGGTGAGTAAAGTCAAGGTATAAACATATATTTGTTGTTGATGATATTTTGTAGTGGGGGTGAGGTGATAAGGAGTAGCCAACTTATCGTGTTGTGGCAGGGAATAGCGTAGTTTAAGGGAGTGTTTGCCGAATTTTTTGGAAGGGCAAAATATTATGGATGTATATAGACATTTAGGGAACACCGATCTTTGTGCAAAGACGAGCGGTGCCATAGGATTTATCGTCGGAATGAAATTAGTAAAGGTGTTTATAATTGAGATATTGGTGTCTTGATAGGTAAATTTGGTGGTTAGTTAGAAGAAGGTGAGTAAAATAAAAATAAGTAAAGGCATAGTGAATATAGGAGTCACCCAGACTAAACAATGTTAGAAGGTTAGGTAGTTAGAAAGGTAGGTAGGTAGAAAGTTCAGAATAGAAAGGTAATGAGAAATGAATGAATAATAAGTAATAATAATAATATGAATATTGATAATAAATTTGAAATGAATTTAATAATTATAATAAATAATTGATGTCTAATTAATTAATTAATTGAAATTGTAATTTTTAAATGATTTAAATGCAACTTTAAATAAATAGAATATGAAAATTTTAATGCAAATCTTAATCAAGATTAAATACGTAATGTAATTACAAAACTATTTTGATGTATTACTGTATTAATATAATGTATCAACGTATTATCATGTATCATGTATTATGTTATGAAATTTTAACATGATTTATGGAAATAGTGTGTGTGGAGGAGAAAGAGGGGTAAATATTGTTAACAGCACCAATTATTACCTGTTAATAATAAAAATAATAATTTTAATAATAATAATAATTTTAATTTAACAATTCAATAAGATTTATGAATAAATAATACCATAAAGATTTATTAATTATTTTGTCTATAGTTCGTTTTTCTCCATGTTTGAATATTTGGGAGATTTATATGGGAATTTCCATACTTTCAGTTATAATTAATTCTTTTATATCAATATGTGTTTCTTTTATAATTATAAAATAGAAGGAGTTAAATATTATCGATGGGAATCGAAACGATTTAATAATTCAGGGTAGTCCATAATGAGAAAGGAAGTTCAATATAATTCTTGTGAGTTACATTTTTTGTAATTATATTTTTAGTAGTATTACAAGCAAACCCAGTGCTTATTAGCACAAACCAGCACCTAGCTAAGGGGAACCAGATCAGTTAAGGATAGAGTAATATAACAAGCCACTATTTTGATTATTTTTCATTTATTGTTTCAGTGTTTGGTGATGTTGTGACAGCGGTCCTGAGCTGGCCAGCACGTCAGAGCAGGGGCGTTACGCGCCTAATTGGCCTTATGGTGTTGGGATCTCGAAGGAGAAGTCCAGTAAGGTCATGCAGGTACTGTCGTCATCATCAGACCACGGGTGAGTTATTGTTTTCTTTTATATAAATTGTAAGGGGGTTGTGGCGACCTATCCTGGCTGATCCCTTTAGGAAGTATGAATGGGTCAATGAAAGTTTTTATGCTTCGGCACAAAATCTTTCATTGAGGGGGTTTTGTAATGGTACAATTATGGTACAATTTTAATTAACATAAATATGGTATAAAAGTATTGTATTCCTTCATTTTTTAACGATTTGGTCAGAATTAATTAAACCTTTAATAATCTTTGTAAAGCTACAGTGAGTGAACTATATAAATAATTGCCAGGATTCTAACTGTTTCATAGCAAAAAACGTGAAGCCCAGCAAAAAACCGTATGTCGCAAAATGAGATAAGGCGACAAGCCCTGACTACGTCAGCGCTGAGGAATGTGTTTCCGTAAACAAGGTGATGCAGTAAACAGACAAACAATAGCCTGGTGATATAGTTTGCGCCCCACCTAAGAAATATGAAACAAAGGATCTTGGTCATTTCATCAGGAAGCGTGATCGCAGCCGGCCGGCAAACCGTTCACGGAGAGTGAATTTCAACTTTTACGCCACTAAAAGTGGTTAATTAACTATATTAATTACAACAGTGCTACTATAAAATGTGACCGGTAAAGTAATCGGTAAACTCGCGGTGCGCGAAGTTTTACCGTACAGAGAATGAACAACCGCTGCAAATTTGGTGAGATCGTTTCCAACATCATTTTATATTTCACATAACAACATAATTCAAAATAATGACCAATTTCAAACAAAATTACATTCACTTTAGAAATTAAAATATGAGCTCAATAAAATAATAAAGAAATTGTACCAGTGTGTGGGGAGAGAGAGAGAGAGAGAGAGAGAGAGAGAGAGAGAGAGAGAGAGAGAGAGAGAGAGAGAGAGAGAGAGAGAGAGAGAGAGAGAGAGAGAGAGAGAGACATAATTATAATCTTTTAATGCTGGGTTGTGCATATATTAAATTTGTTTTGGTTTTATTATATGTTTAGGATATTTACAATGTTTATTTCTAATGATGATTATTCAAATATACATAGGACTACGCCCCGAGGCCTAGTAACGTGCGTGTTTGGCACATAGTAGAATCAATTTTATATGTAAAATCTTTCTGATAATATAATATTTTTTGGTAACCATTTCAACTAAGAGTATTTATTTCAGATAACACTTCCCGCTATCATGTCGTTCGCTTAACACGAAGTCTGGCCCATAAAAAAAATATAATATCATCTGTTGGTAGTTTCCAACATGGCGCCCGTAATTGTACAATATTTATGGTAAAGATAGTTATTGTGTATTTAATATTATGTATGTGATTTGAAAGATCACATTTGCGCCCGAAAGAACAGGGACTAGTTCGTATTATCACATGTTGGTGCGGTGGCTAGTTCTCGTCCATTTGCAGTTGTCATTATTTATGTTATTCTTGGTCCTTTGGGGCTAGTTCTACTCTCTCACTTACCATCTATTGGGCTATTCAGGTTAAATCGCCTTATTTCTGTATTTACCATTTTGGTTTGTTTGTTTGTTACTACTTTATTAATATAAGTTACTGTTCTGACTACCTTGATATGTCTGATTGTTTTATTATTCTGATTCACCCATTCTTCAATTCTAATTCATCGCTTTTTATTCTAGCGTTAATGATTAAATAATTTATCTTGTCATGTTTTCTTCATTATGGTTAGGTGAAGATATATACCATTACAATATATGTGTTAGAAGTTAAGAGTTAAGAAAACCAGTGCTTCTTAACGCAAACCAGCACAGCTAAGGGGAAACAGATCAGTTAGGGATATAGTAATATACAAGGCCACCATTTGATATTTTTGATTTGATGTTTCAGTGTCTGGTGATCCTATGGCGGCGGTCCTGAGCTGGCCAGCGCGTCAGAGCAGGAGCGTTAAGTGCCTGGCTGGCCTTGCGGTGTTGGGATCTCGAGAGAGAAGTACAGTAAGGTCATTCAGGTGCGGCCACAGTCACTGGACCAAGGGTAAGTTAGATATTTTTTTTGTAAACCGTAAAGGGGGTTGTGGCGACATATCCTGGCTGATCCCTTTAGCAAGTATGAATGTGTCAATGAGAGTTTTTATGCTTCGGCATAAAACCTCTCATTGAGGGGGTATAGTAACAGGACATTTAGGCCTACCTGGGATAATATAAAAAATTATTGTTTGATAAAAATAATATTTTCTTATGTAACATTAAATTTGGGGAAACATAAAAGTAATACAAAATATTAATTTTGGGGAAAAGGAAACAAACTTATTTTCATGGATTATACAATGCAATACACAAACGTGCAAAATTGGGCCAAGGTCAGCTCCAGTGACTAACAAATTATGTAACATAACAACATACGATATTAAATCAGATCATACGTCACGCTGGAATGTATAGGAGTGTCAGCCAAACCTCACATACTGGCGTAGTGATACAAAACTAGAACAATAAGAATTGGTCACGTAACCCACGACCACTTCAGAAAATAGTGCCATTCGCCTCACCCCAGTCTGAAATAACAACTTGCGCGAGTAACACCTATAAGTTCCAGAACTAAAATTGCGGGCACCCGCATGCACGTAAAAATGTAAAAAGTGAAGTATTGCAATTTTAACTTAAATCAGAATGGAATAACAGTTTTAAAAAACATGTAAAGGCAGTGAAAGTTAAGAAATAATCGATGTAGTGCATGTGGAGCAATATGACGTCTTTTGGACTGATTTGCAAGATAAGTAACAAAATGGGGGGCAGAACAATCTTTAAATAAGGGCAAAAACTCCAAATTTTAATATGATTACCATATTTCAATAAACGAGATCTCTAAGGGAATGGGATGATTGTGTGTGCTGTAATGTGTCTAAAATATGGGGTATTTTATTTCTTACAGTTAGGGGGTACTTGTATTTTATTTATTTCACTTTTGGGAGTTTTGTAAAAATATTGTACAACCGTTATTTCCATTGGAACAGAACACGTGGTAAGAAACAGTGTTGAAACAAAGCAGTAAGACGCAGTTGCTGTTGAGTAACTAGGCAAGGAATTTGCACCACCCTAAAAATTCTCAGAACTCTGTATAAGTGTGACGGTGCACGCACGCCACTACTCAAGTACGTGCGCTGGGGTGACGCTCTCTTCAGAAAGCTCAAAATGGCCTGGAGCGATTTTATTCACTGTCTCCTTAACTGAGATGGAGGAAACGGAGCTAAGGACCGCCCAGCTCGTGACGTTAGCCAGTGCCACACCAAGATCGCATACGAACAGACGCAACACCAAAAGCATGGTTTAAATGAGACAGCGTTGTGACGACTAACTGTAAGGCATTGATGTCCGTCGTCTCAACTAAAATGCTCAAGGAGTGGGGAGCAGAGAGCCGCTACCAGTCTATTGCCGACTCTCGCCTGCGCAGGCAGCCCGACAAACCGGGCTCAGAAATAAAACTTTTCTAAATTAAAATTCATTGCAATAAATAAAAGAACGAAGTGCGATTAATCGGATACTACAAACAAGAACTCATATAAACTATTTTCGGACAATAACAAGAAATTTTTACAAGAACAATGAGTGCGTGCTCATGGGGGGGAATATCATTTAAAAAAAAAATGTGTTAAGGGATTTATAACTTTTGTGTGTTTGGGTGTGTTCAAAATATGCAGGCTGGGCAGTCTTGTGTGTGTGTGTGTGTGTGTGTGTGTGTGTGTGTGTGTGTGTGTGTGTGTGTGTGTGTGTGTGTGTGTGTATGTGTGTGTGTGTGTGTGTGTGTGTGTGTGTGTGTGTGTGTAAAAAATTAAGGTAAGCCGTAGCGTAAGATAGATTAAGGATGATCTTCATATAACAAGCAATATATATTCTCACAAAATTATTTCAGAGGTAAAGTTTATAAACAATTTCTTACATGATTCAAAATTAAATTAAAATGTAATTCTCTTCATAAAAAATGTGTTGTGTAAATCATTCACACAACCTTGAAAATTACGCCTGTATCCTAACGTTCGTATGACGCAACCCTGAATCCGAGGCTACTGAGAGACGGTAAGTGGAAGTTTATTCAATTTTATTGTGTATTTCATTATGTCATTAATTAAGAACAGTTCAGTGCGTGTCTGTGTGAGAGTATAGAATCTACATAATTAGGAAGTGATGGTTGCGATCAATTATAAGTTATTTAAAATTACTTTATTTGTTATCTTATAACTTCTAAATTACTAATTAATTACTTGATTTGTTTTATTAATTGAGCCTCGTGGCCAAATATGTTCAAATGCTTTAAAGAAGGGGTTAAATGTACAAGTGTAGGAGAAAATGAAAATAAAAGGGAATGTCATTGGTACCAAATAAATAAACGAGTTATTTACTGCAAATAAACCATTCTGATCTCCTGTTCGCTTAAAATCGGACCTGGCCCTGGTAAGTACCTATATTTTTTTCTTGTAGTTGGTAACACAAGATGGTGCCCGAAAAAATCAGAAATAAAGAAATGAGTCGAATTAAAATTAATTGAGTTCTAATTATGAATACCAAATTACAGTTACATTGACTGTTCGACTAGTGAAGATAAAAAATAATATTACAATAAAAAAAAACATTGGTCATTCTTAACGAAGTTTTGCGTTAAGAACCGAGTGGGTAAAATATTTAGATAAAAGTATAATATAATATAGTGCTGTTTCGTGTTAGTTTAAGATATCCGCTTAGGGAAGTTAAAGACACTTCAACATAACGTGGAAGGTGTACATTAAATGCACCGCATTAATTAATACCCATGTTAATCCTAAGATTAAGAAAATATAAAGTATAAATTAATAATAAACTGTACGAGTGAAATTTATAATCATTGTGAGTGAGCAATTTATGAAGAAACTAATTAATGTTAGCAGTCACACATAATAACGAGACTCATTGAAATATCACCGCTGGAGCCGCCTGCCGTAGAAGAGAACGACAAGACGAAGAGGACCCCAGGACGAAGAGGACACCAGGAAGGAGTGACACTGTAGAAGAGGACGACAAGATGAAGAGGACAACAGGGCGAAGAGGACATCAGGGAGGAGTGACCCTGAAGAAGAGGATGCCAGGACGGGAGCGATGTGGAGAGGAGGACGTTGCAGCAACCAAGTAAAATCGATTTATATTATCGAACAATACAAACTATTATTTCTATTATCAATACATGACAATTTATAATACAATATACATCTTTAAAAACAATATTTGTGTGTATAATAAATAAATTTTTATCTCCTCCATATTGACGTGTTTGTAAATTTCGCACACTCACTATATCCTTATTAGTATAATAAAATTTGAACTGTTGCATAAGGATATTTGGCGCTGGCCAACGTTGGGCTCAATTTGTGCATTAGTTTAATAAAAAGAAAAAAGGAATATTATTTTGAGTGTGTTAGACATAAATTCATTGAACTATTAGTGTGTGTTATTCTTTGTTATCAGGGAGTATAGATACAAGTTGAATGCTCACTGTTATCAGATAATTGTGCAGCAGTAGTAAATTGTCTATGTGTAGATTGAAATATTATTTGTATTTGTATTAGATTAAGCTTGTTTACATTTGATGGAGATACTGGACAATAATAATAGATAACATATAAACTGACAGTATAAGTAAAATTAAATTTTATAATAGTGCCGTTACAATAAGTGAACAAATATAATATTTGATAAATTTATAAAAAAATAAATAATCAATATGGCCGAATCACAAGAATTACAGAATACATTAGCGGCAATCCTTACTGATATGCAGAAAATGTTGGAAGAGAATAAAGCAAACATGCAAAAGCTCTCCGAAGAAAATAAGGCTAATAAAGAAGAAGCTGCAAAACAAAATAAATCACTTCATGATGAGAATAAAAGAATCTATACAGCCGTTCTTGACCAGGCTAAACAACTTTTAGAGTCAACCGAAAAACGTATAGGCGAAAAGGTAGAAATAATTCGCAGCAATATTGAGACCGCTTTAGAAGCGAACAATTCTCGCATCAGTGAATGTGAAGCTAAAATCATGGGGATAGAGGAAAGAGTAGTTCAACACACACATACGGTAAGTGAGCTTGTAGCTGAACAAGATCAGCAGATACAAGAATTGAAACAACAGCTGACCCGACTCCAGAGTACCTCGACCACAGCGAACCAGACCACGTTCATCTATAGAACTGTAGAAGAAAACAATTCACAGTTGAAACTCTTCGGAAAAGAGAGTGGAAATCTGCTTCTCTTCCTGAAGAACTGCCAGTGAGACATGGAAGCAATAGGCGACACCCTGAGTGAGATGGATAAAATAAACTATCTAGTCAGGAGATTAAAGGGTACTGCAGCTGAGTGGTTCACGGTAGTACAAGATAAAATAGTTACATATCAAGATCTGGTACAACATTTTAGGGCATGATACTGGAACAGTGAAATACGGCGAAAAATACGCATACAGCTGGAGTTTGGTAGGTATTCCAGTTTAAAAGGGTCTAAAGAAAATTATTTAATCCAACTCATGTCTCGTGTGAAGTACTTGAACCAGAAATGGCAGAGTCGGAGATGGTAAATAAATTAGCCCATCATTCTGAACGAGGTATTCAAATCGCCGTAATTACACAAGGTATTAAATCATTGGAGGAACTACTCCAATTGTTAACCAAATGGGATAATGTTGACAGTCAAAATAATAGCAATAATAATTGTGAACCGGCTCATAAACAATTTCAGTCACAACAACCACAAAAACAACAACATCAAAAACAACCACAACAATTTAAAAATAAACCTAATTTTCAAAAGTTCAATCAAAGAAATGTATCGGCAATTACCGAAACAAGTACCAGCGAAGAGCAACCAAAAAACGAGTAGGGTTGCACGGCGTGAGTCCGTGCGATAAATTGAAAAATATAAATAAAACTAAGGATAAAATTACAAATAAAACCTACCATAATGAACAGCAGTGTCGAAAATCTTATGTAAACAACAACAGTAGTAAGAATGTATACATTGCTTCAGGCCTATATCCTGTTGACATTAGAGATGAATTAATATATAACAATTGTGTTGATGATGATGTGGAAAATGTTAGAAATAAGAATGATAATGATATTGTTGTGAGAGCAAAAATTAATGGAAGTGTCAGAAATGTATTATTCGATACTGGTGCACAAATTTCTCTAATCAGCGAAAAATTCATTAACAAACATAGACACCAATTTAAAAAAACACTGATCTTACCGCGTGTAAAAAACACCGTGTATTTGTGCGCGTGTACGGGTATGATTATGTGTGATCGCTATAGCTTCAGTGGTAGTTAACCGATTGACGTGAAACTTTGACAAGGAATTATTTAGCTACAATTTGTGTATACTCTGAGGTTCATAACTATTTTAGAAATATGGTTTTTTTAAGTGAAGAAAAACTCAATTGTAACTCTTATCAATGATAGGGTAATAAAATTTGTAGATAATTTCCATTCAGGCCTTTGCTGAATTATACAAAGTTTTTCAGGAAATTCGTATATCTGTTTGTTCCATCAATCATGTGACTTGGGCTTAGCCAATCAAAATACACTAAATTCAGTAAGATTCATTAGTTGTAGAGTTAGGATGGACACAGTTCTGCTTTACCATCAGCAAGGGGAAGCTGTGCCCGGTGAAGAGAGTTGTTCTCTTACGAACATAAAAATATCATATATAAAATAAACCTTGGTAATTCTTAACGAAGTTTTGCGTTAAGAACCGAGTGGGTAAAATATTTAGATAAACATTATTTATAATATAGTGCTGTTTCGTGTTAGTTTAAGATATCCGCTTAAAGAAGTTAAAGACACTTCCAAAATATCGTGGAAGGTGTACATTAAATGCACCGCATTAATTAATACCCATATTAATCCTGAGATTAAGAAAATATAAAGTATAAATTAATAATAAACTGTACGAGTGAAATTTATAATCATTGTGAGTGAACAATTTATGAAGAAACTAATTAATGTTAGTGTAACAGTACAGACTGACTCAGTACCAGAATTAAGGGAATTATGGGGATTTTCAATGTTATATTATGTATTTTTTTAAAACATACAGAATGGTTAGGTACATTGTCCCTCTGGAAAAATGAACAACGTAATATCGGCCAGAGTAAAACACCAAGGTCTCCGGTGGACGTGAAAACATCAAAATATACCATGGCGGTGTTTATGACGAAGTACAACAATATGCATTATGATTGGGCTATAACACGGCTCCGTCATCGCTAAGAACAATGACGCACTGAGTACAATGTGTGTAACGAGGCGTTGTCCAGTAAGACAAAGCAGAATGACGTAAGAACTACACACACACAAGCGTAATTTTATATTTGCCTCGCTCTCATTTCAACGCCATCCTTCATAGCAGCCACAGCGATGTATCGCTGGGTGCACAAAATTTTATAATAATTTAAATACAACTGGCAAAATGTTGGCCATTATAGTGGAGCAATAAAGGCTCATATAACTTGTTCACTTACAGTTACTTCAAATGTAAATTCAGTGCAATATCAACCTAATTAAGCGGCAGACTAAAAAAGGCGAACACCGGCCATCACCATGGGCAGTAAGCACAATCAACGGATGGACATCAGCACCGATTAAACCAGAGAAGTTCCTTTCATTATTTTTCTATTTATGAGCTCATTAATATTCAATTGTTAATTTAAAAATGTATGTGTCGAAAACTGAGTGTGCAAATGAGAGAGTGGATGTATGGCCATAAAAAACATGCCGAGGGCATTGGTTTGTGTAATAAATTTAAAACTCTATTCATTCATAAATTTGAAGCTGCAGCAGTAATGTTAAACTGATATTAATCCAACAATAAAGCAATTAAAGAATACCACGAGATATAATAAGGGCAACCGCCATTTTGTTTAAGTCAGACCACCTGACGTCATTATAGTAAACACATGGTTTGTATGTAAGAACGTATAGTGAAATTAAATTTAATGGTTAACCTCAAGAATATTGTATTATCAATTGTGTCGTCCACTGTGTTTCGAAATCTTCCTGTACCCGAAACCCTGGAACCCTTAGGTATAAAACAGTGTATAACATCAGAAGATGAGCCCGGCAAATAATGAATTTTGGTGAGTACCAGCAATACAGAATTATGGTATTGGTCATATATATCTTACTAGATATATGTAATAATATTATTGAAAGTAGTTTGTGTATTTACAATTGCCGCCCTCACAGGGACTTATTATTAGTTTGTTTATTCACATTAGCAGTCAAACATAATAACGACGAGACTCATTGAAATATCGCCGCTGGAGCAGCCTGTCGTAGAAGAGGATGACAAGACGAAGAGGACCCCAGGACGAAGAGGACACCAGGAAGGAGTGATGCTGTAGAAGAGGGCGACAAGATGAAGAGGACAACAGGGCGAAGAGGACACCAGGCAGGAGTGACGCTGAAGAAGAGGACGCCAGGACGGGAGCGATGAGTGGAGAGGAGGACGTTGTAGCAACCAAGTAAAATCGATTTATATTATCGAACAATACAAACTATTATTTCTATTATCAATACATGACAATTTATAATACAATATACATCTTTAAAAACAATATTTGTATGTATAATAAATAAACTTTCATCTCCTCCATATTGACGTGTTTGTAAATTTCGCACACTCACCATATCCTTATTAGTATAATCATATTTGAACTGTTGCAATATATACATATATATATATTGTAGCGTGACAGAAAATCCACTACTTATTAAGTCATATAAAATCATAAAGTTTAATTACATCAAATATGTTAAAATAATATTGAATGAGATTTAAGGAAATCAAAGGAATGAACCACGATAAAATAAAAATCCTCATTACATTATATAAAAACCACTATTTAAATATCAAAGAAAGTATTGAAAGCAACTCATATTATCAGATCAGTAATTTACCCAGGAAGCGAGGAGCAGTAAACAAAATAAATAACACCAGATCAAGAAGAAAGAGACTCAGTTTAAGAGTGGTGAATACCAAAATACCCCAAAAACAAGAAGAGGGAAGAATAAAGTTTGTGATCAGGAAGAAAACAATACCCTGAAACCTTTAGAGAAGAACAAGGTCCGTATCAGTGAATAAATTAGATGCTCCAAACTAAACATCAGTCGAGATACACAAAGTACCTTGGTTTACCCAAGAGTGAAGAAGGAAGACAAGAAGACTAGAAGGACAAGAATGAAGACTAGAAGAAGGACAAGAATGAAGATCAGAAGAAGGACAAGAATGAAGACAAGAAAGAAGATAAGAAGAAGGACAAGCAAGAAGACAGGAGGAGAGGAAGAAATAGTATGAAAGAAACACCGTTGTAAAACCTATTATTATTATTAACTGCCATCAACCCCAAACCCACAAAAACGATTCAAAAGAAAGTATAACATACCAAAATCCTATAAAAATGTAATTATTTAGAAAACTAAAGTGCTGTATAGTATTATAAGAAG
The DNA here is from genome assembly GCA_034769895.1 of Magicicada septendecula. Lineage (NCBI taxonomy): Eukaryota > Metazoa > Arthropoda > Insecta > Hemiptera > Cicadidae > Magicicada > Magicicada septendecula. Next base: position 151,831,915 of record CM068372.1, read on the forward strand.
TGAACCGACTAAAGCTATTGTGTGATAAGAAAATAAACAAGTCTTAACAGTCCATGATTACTAAAGGTCTGGTCTGAGATAATAAGACTCAAAATATCAGAACCAACAGTGAAAGTGAATTTGTGTAAGTGTTTTTTGGAAATGCAATAAACTTAAAGTTAGTGATACTATGACTTATCAGTATGCTATATAACAACTTTAATATCCAATAATAAACAGCATAATCAAATAATAAAATGGAAGATTTCCAGTATTTTATTATTTTAATGTAACTCTTTGTTTACAAGACATTTGTAAAAAATGCTAATAACTAGAGTATGGGAGGTCATGTTTACTGATGAGGGGTATCATAAATAATAATGGTTTAGACCAGAAAGGACTGGCATTAATTTAGTATTCGTAAGTTTAAAATGTTTAAATAGACTGTCTATTCACAGCCATAAAATCAATGTGTTAGTAAAATGTATTTGTAAGAGTTATGAGAAAATAAGATTTATATTATGTGTTTTAAAATGAATTATGTTTGCTAAATAATAGCCTACATACCATTAATAATGTTTCAATAGGTATGCTATGTTAACTCAAAAATAGTTAAAAGTATATGTTCAAACCATATCAGCAATATGTTCAATTGTGCAGATTGCTAAATAATGTTCATAATTATTTATTTTAATAACAGTAGCGTTAATTAAATACTACACCTCACCATAAGTTATAAACCATTTTATTTTCATGTAATAGTAACTATGTAAAGTCAGAGGAGGAAGTAGGATTAAAATTATTTGAGAAAGACAGAAATATAAAATTCTAAAATCTAGGCCATTTGGTGAATTCACAGAAACAATATAAACCAGAATAATTCACTTATAAATCCTGTAAACTAACCAGATTTAGATAAAATAAATCAGTTAACCACTACTGGGAATGATCCTATGAGTTAAAATGATAATAAGGAAATATACCTTAAAACATTGTAAATTTTCAAAATATATAAATTAATTAATTTTAAAGAGCAATGTCAAATTTACAGATTAACACAAAAAACCAGTTTAAAGGTTTAATTTATATGTATTTAAGGAAAGAAAGAGGAATATGACTAATTAAAATTTATTATAATAGTATTAATGATATTTAAAATGGAGGAAATCTGTATAAAGACGGAAATCCAATTTTGAGCCTATATTTCCAAAAAGTAAAGAAATTTGTTAATGTCCACAAAATGTCTACAGATATGGACTATAATACATCAATTTAAAAGGAATGAGATGATTAAACCAATGATAAGGTTCATAGTTCATAAAAGTGATGAATAAAATAAATAAATTCCATATATAATGTAATATTTTATCATGTGTATGGGTAATCGAAATATGTTAACAATACTTTTTCAAGGATTAACTGGGCCAAATTTTGACCAAGTTAATTAGTCTTTTGTTGAATATCAAGCTGAATAGTTGAGTGACAAAACGTTCTTTAAATCGAGTAGAAAATGGTATGTCTAATTACTATTAATGTCAGTGCAACGAGAGGTAGATGAATTGAACACTTTCATAGCTAAATTTACCTAACCTTTAACAGCAATAGTGAGAAATAACACCTAACTTCATGATACGAGTGAAATAAAACAGTAAAACAGTATATTTGACACAATTCACTCTACAACGCATAACCACATTTACAGAAACTTAACCCACAGGAGTGAACACATACAAAATGAACTAATTAACACAAGTTTACACGGAACACTTCTTCAGAATACACCAAATAACTTAACAGACATATTACACCAGTGCGGGAAGATTTCAGACATTCACAAAGGTAATTTTGTCATGATTTTTGGACATGTCGAGTTCGCAGTAACTACGCCAGAACTAGTAGCGGCCATCTTTTAATTCAAGCCGGCCTGCCTTCATCATCCAGCAGTGACGTCATAGCCTGCATATGGTTTGACAACTTTCATAAATATTACATATTGGAATTATTTAAATACTGTTGAATAATAATTATTGTATTTATTTTAATTGTTAATGTTATACTTTCTCGTCACCCTTCTCTGACTATTAATTTTAATCGCTCAAAGAACCTGTCTTTTATATAATACATATCATAAATTTTGTTCTGTATGCACAATCGATAATTTCCGAGACGGAGTCGATAATTGCTCTCCATCGATAAAAAATCGATTATTTATTTAAATTGTTCAATAAATCTTTATATTTCCATTATTTCTTATCTGTTATTTATTTCACACGTTAATTTAAGAGTATTTATTAAGACTGAGGGACTTAAAGAAGAAGAAAATATTTTATTTGAGTGAGATATTGGACCAGCAAGAAAAATCACCAATCGATTGCTAACTGGAGTTAATATATTTAACTCCAGACTTGGTTCAAATCTTCAAGAAGTGCTCGATAGTCAATAAATACCTGCCTGATTATCAAATTTTTTACAAGAACACTTAAAACAGATTTATTTCTTATATACACACATTAAAAAACATAAAGAAAATTTTTTATTTTTATAAAATTTTCCATCAACTTTTTATCTTTTGTAACGACCGGCATACAGCGGTCTGCTTACAAAGTGGCGTCCAACTTAGAGGGCTTGATAAGATAAGCCTGGCAGCGATTAATTAATAGATACCAGAAAAATGCAAAGACGAGCTACTTCGAAAAAGAGGGCGGCAGAGGCCGAAAAAGAGGTTGACATGGGGGATAAAGAGGCAACACCCGTGGAAGATCCGGAAGTGTTACTAAACCCGAAACAACCAGCACCACCAGAGGAACAACCTGAAGTAACAACGCAGACAGGGGAAGTCAATGTCCCAGAAAAGGAGAAACCTTCACCGACAGAGGACATGACGACACAAGAAATGTTCAGGATAATGATGAAGAAAATGGATTCCACACAGGAAGAAAATAACAGAAGAATGGAAGAAAGTAATAAGAAAACGGAAGAAAATAACAAGAAGATGGAGGAGAATTTGAACAAGAAACTGGATTCCACTAAGGAAGATTTGGGGGGAATAAACAGAAACATAGAGGAATTGAAGGAAGACAACCGATCCACAAAGGAAGAATTGGGCCGTAAGATGGAAAATACTAATAAGAGGATCGAAGAAACCAGTAAGAATTTGAATAAGAAAATGGAAGATCTGAAAGAGGATAATCAATCTTTGAGTAAGAAGATGGAAGAGAAAATGGAGGAAACAAGTAGGAAAATGGAAAACGACAATCAGCAACTGAGGGAAAAGTTGGAGGAAAATAATCTGAAAATGGAGGAGAAGATGGACGAGAATAATCAAAGGTTGAGAGAAGAACTAAGGGAAGTTAACCAAGAGAACATGAATAAGTTAGACGAGAGGATTGAGCTAGCTAAAGAGGAGTTGAATAAAAAGATAACTGAGACGAAGAAGTCCATCGTCAAGAAATTAGAACAGGAAGTCGTGGTTGTTAACCAGCAGATCAGAGAAGTAGACGAAAGATGTCGTCAAACAGAAAACGAAGTGCTGGAAGTCCGGGAAGTGATAACTAAGGAGATTACTCAGGTCCAAGAACAACAGAAAACGAAAATGGAGGAGACCAAGAAATTTGCTTTGGAAGAAGTGAATAAAGTGCGGACACAGGTAACAGAAAGATGCGACGGTGTGGAAGCCGCTATGTCGAACATAACCGGACAGGTGCGTCAGAGCCAGGAGGAGATAGAGTTGATACGGAACAGACCATCTGGATATCATAGTTTCCCCACGTCACAGAACAGAGAATGGCTCAATTTCTGACAATATAAACGGAAGCCTATGGAATTCTTGGCACGTATAGAGGAATACTTAGAGAAACACCGAGGGAACCGATGGGTCCAGAACAGAGAAATCCTTGACGAGTCGTTTCGGGAGGTGAATGACCATTGGTGGATGGCCAACCGGAGCGACATCGACAATTATGAACAATTCAAGAGCCTATTTAAGGCCAAGTACTGGTCAGAGACCACGCAAAATCTAATAAGAGATAATATATGCCACGGCCGCTACAAACCACAAGTCGGTAGTTCAATGACAGCTTATTTCCTCGGCAAGGTGTGTATGGCCAAGCACTTAGAACCAGCCATACCGGAGGAATGCCTAATAAATAAGTTGTCCTATCATTATGATGAAGAGGTAATTCGTGCGAGGAGGGGCAGCCAGATAAAAAACATCCAGGCAATGACAGAACTCCTAGAAAATTATGAAAATGAAGACTACTACCGACAGAGTCGTAGAAGAAGTGATGGGCCCGAACCAAGGACGTATCAGAACAATAACCAGGGTACGAACCACATAAATACTGGGTACCAAGGAGGCCGGGCATACCCACGAAATAACGGTTCTAATAATAGTAATAATGTGAACAATCCTAGTTACAATGATAATAATAATACGGGTCCAAACCATCAAAACCCGAATCGGCCCTCTAATGGTTATCAGGGTAACCGCAATCCCTACCCTAATAACGCAAATAGTCAGAGAAGCCCCAATTATGGTAATAGTCATTACCCTAATAATACCAATCGTACGGGTCCCAATAATGGTAATTTTAATAATAATAGGTTTCCTCGCCCTAGAGTGAACTTCATACGAGCTGAAGACGACCGCCAACAAAGAAACTACTATCAGCGGCGTAACAGTTTCCATGAAGAGGAGGATCGTTGGAGAAGCCTAGAACGGGACCAACCAAGGTACTATCCGGCAAGAAGGAGTAACAGTTTAGATGACCCTGAACGGAACATGAACCGAAATCAACCATCTAACCCTTATACGGAGCGGACAGCAACCACTCAAGGTTTACCGACCAACACTCCGGTCGGACCTAACCGAGATAACAGTGAGAATGAAAATTGGGTAGTAGTCGGGGAATATCCTAGTCACAAAATACTGCATAACGAACCAAAAAACGACGGAGGACCCCGAATAGCTCAAGTCAACCATATCAAAGCAGAAGGTAGTCAAAAACCTAAAAAGGATCCCAGCCAGAGGAAGGAGAATGATTACTCCAAGATTAACATCGATAAGTTTGGATCTGATAAGGATCCATACGGATACATAATGAGGTGGTAAAAGGGATGGATGTCATGATAACCGACAACGGCAAAAACTAATGTCAAAGAAGAAGAAAATAATTACCAATAAGGAGAAATAATAAGAAGAAAGAACAAAGAACCAAAATGGGGTTTTAAGAAAGAAAATTAATTAAGAAACTACACCTTACAAAGGAAATATGAGCAACAATGCACCATAATAAAAAGCATCTACCTGGGTATAAAAGAAAAATAATAATAAGAAATACGTTTGAATAAAGACAAGAAAAGAGTCATACAATATTTATGAAACTAATATAATGTGTTTACCACATAATATAGAAAACTATTACCATTATTTATGAAAAGTATCAGGAGAAGGGAAAAGAGTTTGGACTTAATCATCAAAATTCCAAACAAGGGTAAGATCTCCTTACTAACAAAAAATTTGAAAAACTTTACGACAATAATATAAGAAGAAGTTAGAATAAAACCATCAAAATTCCAAAGACAAAGTAAGTACATCTTACTACAAGATTATTAATGAAACCATTTAGAAGATATGTATAAGAAGGAGTTAGAATAAATCCATCAAAATTCCAAAGACAAAGTAAGTACATCTTACTACAAGATTATTAATGAAACCATTTAGAAGATATATGAAATTTGAATTTAAAATAATCAAAATTAAAAAACACATGTAAGCCAACCTTACATAAAGATTATTTAAAGGAAAACTATTTTGAAAGATTAAGAAGAAGAGTTTGGACTTAATCAACCAAATTCTAAAACACATATGAAACCATTTAGAAGATATATATAATTAGAATTTAAAATAATCAAAATTCTAAAACACATGTAAGCCCACCTTACATAAAAATTATTTAAGAAAACTTTATGGCAAGAATATAAGAGAAGAATAAAATCAACCAAATTCTAAAACAAATGTAAGCCCACCTTACATACCAGTTATTTATGAAAAATCTATATGGCAATAATATAAGAAGTTAGAATTAAATCATCAAAATTCCAAAGACAAAGTAAGTACATCTTACTACACCATTATTAATGAAACCATTTAGAAGATATGTATAAGAAGAAGTTAGAATAAAACCCCTAAATTCTAAAACAAAAGTAAGCCCACCTTACATAAAAATTTATTTGAAGAAAATTTTATGGCAGTAATATAAGAAGAAATTAGAATTTAAAATCATCAAAATTCTAAAACACATGTAAGCCCACCTTACATACCAGTTATTTATGAAAAATCTATGTGGCAATAATATAATAATAAAGAAGAAGAGAATTTAGAAAAATAAACCATCTAAATTCAAAAACAAGTAAGCCCAGCTTACTAACTATTTATTTGAAGAGAAACATTTTGACAATAATACCAAGAGAATTTCTGAAAAAACAAAATTCCAAAAACAAGGTAATACTTTACATAACAACTATTTGGAGAAAACTTTATGGAATAATATAAAAGAGTGAATTTTGAATTGTGTATAAATCAAGTTTCCAAACCAAGAATAAGTACAACTTACCAATCAATTATTAATGAAACACTTTGGTGAGATAACCAGAAGAGACTTAATACCATATTGATGGTAAGCATAAAATATAATTACCATGTTAATAAAGGATCATAATGGGATGAATAAAGGAACCAGACTTTAGAATTAAAACAAATAATTCTGGACAGTATGATCATGTCTAATTTCAATATGAAGAGTAAAAACCTTTCCATAAAACGATGCCAAAGGAAATAAAAAAAAAATTCTTTAATACGATTTGAGTTGATACGATTTGAGTGATTGAATATAATAAAGTACAAAAACTTATTTGGAATTATGAGATAATAAAACTTTGAAGTGGTATGAGGAGAAATTATGACTTCATTATGAAATTAATAAAAAACATTCATTCGAAAGTATAATAACCATGACAGGAATAATGTGAGAATAATATCAAAGATTTATGTAATTAAACGAATTAATATAAAATGATTTATGAATTAAATGTCAATCATAATAATGACAGTTATAAAAAGTTCTAGAAAACAGAACAAGTGGAAATTTAAGAACAAAGAGACAGTCTAAAAATGTCATAAAAATATGCTACTATAAATAATGCAGATTATAATAAAAAAACCAGAAGGTAATAAAGAATTTATAACCAAAAGATTTATATGATAAGAAAAGTTGAAAAATGTAATAATAGAAGAGCTTCCTACCATAATATCAAATGAAAGAAACATCCAGTTAACGAGTCAGAAGAACAACTGAGATAGGAATATTAAAATCTCTGAGAAATATAATAAGTAATAAGTGAAGTATCCCAAAGATATTTTTTAAATAGTAACAAATGTGTACTATTCTGAATAATTTTTTTAATCTGTCTGTAGATAATTCCAGCAGTATTAATATGTTTTTTGAGCAGAGATGATTTGCCTCTGTACTCAAATATGTGTGAAGTATTGGACAGCAGAGGAAAGTAGCGTACAGTGCCTCTCTGAACTGAACCAGCTCACAAAGTAGGAAACGATAGGGAGGAAATATCCCAAGGAGAAAATACTAAGAAGAAATATGAAAATGAAATAATAAATATGAAACTCAGGTGAGTCTTACTATCAAGGAAGATCAAGTGAGAATGATATAAACTCAAATATAAATAAGAAAATTTTTAAAATGGAAGGAAGTCCAGAATAATAACAAACCTAGAATAATTATCATAAGCAATTGTTTCAAACAAAGCAAGTATAGTTTGAAAAAATTACTTCTAGAGAAGGGCATTCTGTAGCGTGACAGAAATTCCACTACTTATTAAGTCATATAAAATCATAAAGTTTAATTACATCAAATATGTTAAAATAATATTGAATGAGATTTAAGGAAATCAAAGGAATGAACCACGATAAAATAAAAATCCTCATTACATTATATAAAAACCACTATTTAAATATCAAAGAAAGTATTGAAAGCAACTCATATTATCAGATCAGTAATTTACCCAGGAAGCGAGGAGCAGTAAACAAAATAAATAACACCAGATCAAGAAGAAAGAGACTCAATTTAAGAGTGGTGAATACCAAAATACCCCAAAAACAAGAAGAGGAAAGAATAAAGTTTGTGATCAGGAAGAAAACAATACCCTGAAACCTTTAGAGAAGAACAAGGTCCGTATCAGTGAATAAATTAGATGCTCCAAACTAAACATCAGTCGAGATACACAAAGTACCTTGGTTTACCCAAGAGTGAAGAAGGAAGACAAGAAGACTAGAAGAAGGACAAGAATGAAGACTAGAAGAAGGACAAGAATGAAGATCAGAAGAAGGACAAGAATGAAGACAAGAAAGAAGATAAGAAGAAGGACAAGCAAGAAGACAGGAGGAGAGGAAGAAATAGTATGAAAGAAACACCGTTGTAAAACCTATTATTATTATTAACTGCCATCAACCCCAAACCCACAAAAACGATTCAAAAGAAAGTATAACATACCAAAATCCTATAAAAATGTAATTATTTAGAAAACTAAAGTGCTGTATAGTATTATAAAAAGTGAACCGACTAAAGCTATTGTGTGATAAGAAAATAAACAAGTCTTAACAGTCCATGATTACTAAAGGTCTGGTCTGAGATAATAAGACTCAAAATATGAGAACCAACAGTGAAAGTGAATTTGTGTAAGTGTTTTTTGGAAATGCAATAAACTTAAAGTTAGTGATACTATGACTTATCAGTATGCTATATAACAACTTTAATATCCAATAATAAACAGCATAATCAAATAATAAAATGGAAGATTTCCAGTATTTTATTATTTTAATGTAACTCTTTGTTTACTAGACATTTGTAAAAAATGCTAATAACTAGAGTATGGGAGGTCATGTTTGTTTACTGATGAGGGGTATCATAAATAATAATGGTTTAGACCAGAAAGGACTGGCATTAATTTAGTATTCGTAAGTTTAAAATGTTTAAATAGACTGTCTATTCACAGCCATAAAATCAATGTGTTAGTAAAATGTATTTGTAAGAGTTATGAGAAAATAAGATTTATATTATGTGTTTTAAAATGAATTATGTTTGCTAAATAATAGCCTACATACCATTAATAATGTTTCAATAGGTATGCTATGTTAACTCAAAAATAGTTAAAAGTATATGTTCAAACCATATCAGCAATATGTTCAATTGTGCAGATTGCTAAATAATGTTCATAATTATTTATTTTAATAACAGTAGTGTTAATTAAATACTACACCTCACCATAGTTATAAACCATTTTATTTTCATGTAATAGTAACTATGTAAAGTCAGAGGAGGAAGTAGGATTAAAATTATTTGAGAAAGACAGAAATATAAAATTCTAAAATCTAGGCCATTTGGTGAATTCACAGAAACGATATAAACCAGAATAATTCACTTATAAATCCTGTAAACTAGCCAGATTTAGATAAAATAAATCAGTTAACCACTACTGGGAATGATCCTATGAGTTAAAATGATAATAAGGAAATATACCTTAAAACATTGTAAATTTTCAAAATATATAAATTAATTAATTTTAAAGAGCAATGTCAAATTTACAGATTAACACAAAAAACCAGTTTAAAGGTTTAATTTATATGTATTTAAGGAAAGAAAGAGGAATATGACTAATTAAAATTTATTATAATAGTATTAATGATATTTAAAATGGAGGAAATCTGTATAAAGACGGAAATCCAATTTTGAGCCTATATTTCCAAAAAGTAAAGAAATTTGTTAATGTCCACAAAATGTCTACAGATATGGACTATAATACATCAATTTAAAAGGAATGAGATGATTAAACCAATGATAAGGTTCATAATTCATAAAAGTGATGAATAAAATAAATAAATTCCATATATAATGTAATATTTTATCATGTGTATGGGTAATCGAAATATGTTAACAATACTTTTTCAAGGATTAACTGGGCCAAATTTTGACCAAGTTAATTAGTCTTTTGTTGAATATCAAGCTGAATAGTTGAGTGACAAAACGTTCTTTAAATCGAGTAGAAAATGGTATGTCTAATTACTATTAATGTCAGTGCAACGAGAGGTAGATGAATTGAACACTTTCATAGCTAAATTTACCTAACCTTTAACAGCAATAGTGAGAAATAACACCTAACTTCATGATACGAGTGAAATAAAACAGTAAAACAGTATATTTGACACAATTCACTCTACAACGCATAACCACATTTACAGAAACTTAACCCACAGGAGTGAACACATACAAAATAAACTAATTAACACAAGTTTACACGGAACACTTCTTCAGAATACACCAAATAACTTAACAGACATATTACACCAGTGCGGGAAGATTTCAGACATTCACAAAGGTAATTTTGTCGTGATTTTTGGACATGTCGAATTCGCAGTAACTACGCCAGAACTAGTAGCGGCCATCTTTTAATTCAAGCCGGCCTGCCTTCATCATCCAGCAGTGAGACGTCATAGCCTGCATATGGTTTGACAACTTTCATAAATATTACATATTGGAATTATTTAAATACTGTTGAATAATAATTATTGTATTTATTTTAATTGTTAATGTTATACTTTCTCGTCACCCTTCTCTGACTATTAATTTTAATCGCTCAAAGAACCTGTCTTTTATATAATACATATCATAAATTTTGTTCTGTATGCACAATCGATAATTCCCGAGACGGAGTCGATAATTGCTCTCCATCGATAAAAAATCGATTATTTATTTAAATTGTTCAATAAATCTTTATATTTCCATTATTTCTTATCTGTTATTTATTTCACAGGTTAATTTAAGAGTATTTATTAAGACTGAGGGACTTAAAGAAGAAGAAAATATTTTATTTGAGTGAGATATTGGACCAGCAAGAAAAATCACCAATCGATTGCTAACTGGAGTTAATATATTTAACTCCAGACTTGGTTCAAATCTTCAAGAAGTGCTCGATAGTCAATAAATACCTGCCTGATTATCAAATTTTTTACAAGAACACTTAAAACAGATTTATTTCTTATATACACACATTAAAAAACATAAAGAAAATTTTTTATTATTTGAAAATTTTATATTTTTATAAAATTTTCCATCAACTTTTTATCTTTTGTAACGACCGGCATACAGCGGTCTGCTTACAATATATATATATATATATATATATATATATATATATATATAAACTGTTATGTTAGATCTATAAATACTGGTGGTTGTGCAACCTTACAACCTTAACACCAGCCGCCACTGACTATACCTTTAACTTAGTTTTTTTGGGCATTAACTTAACTTTGATCAGTTAACAATTTTTATGAACTTTCACAAGTCTATACATAACGTGATACTGTGTTTATACCATGATACACACAATATCCTGTTAGAAACTTGCTAATTGAATAGAAATTAAATTCACTTGTTTCTCATAATTTCACTTGTTTTTAGGCCTACTAATACCTATTTGTAACAGCAAAACCTTTCTCTACCACATAACTTTTCATGTTTAATCCAAAAAAATCATGACCAAAAGTAACATAACTTTTTACATGTATGAAAAGTACAACAAAAATTAAACATTGAATAGCCTTATTGACATATTAAGCTCCAAACTGAAGTAGCACTGATCCATTTATGTTGATCAACAATGGAAATACGACTAGTTATGTTTTACAGATCAATACCTAATTGAAATTGTGGAGTTTATTGCTTATATGGTTTATGTTTATGGTCAAAGTAATTTAATAATTCTTGAAACTATGTAGAATAACAATTTTGACACTATACGCGTACAGTGTAAGTATTATAATTCTCTAACTTTAATTTTAGAGTAAATTTTCAAGTCGCGTGTGTGTTTTACATGGACTGTACAAATGCCAAGCACGTAGGGAAACGTACTGTACCCCCACACAACCAGTGCTGCTACGCTTCCTCTCTCCGGATTCTATGTTAACATAGGCATGTAGTAGTATATTATTATAAGGATTTTAAAATATGTTTTGTTCCCCATTTCAACAATTTCAGTAAAAACATAATTTTTTTGCATATGTTCATTAAAGCTGTCAACAAATCCTCTCACAGTTTGTACAGTGTACAATCTACCAAATTATCACGTATATTTTTATCTTTTAATGGTGTGGGGACTTCTAGTTGATGTGTAAAATGCATTCTAACAGTTAGTCTTAAATAAAGTTGTGCTTAAAAAAGCATTTCCTTAATAACAGTATCCATTCTTAACCAAACACACTGCAAGAGGTAGTTTTACTTACTAATATATTGCACAAACCATACCTGTTTGCTTGTTTGTATGCTCTGTATATCTGAGCAGTCAAGGAATCATAGTTACAGTTCTGACCTCCACAAATCATGTTCTGGATTTTTGTATCCGAATAATTCAGTCCACCAGTAACAACAAAATAAACTGGTGGACCAATGGACAGGAACTCATTCAAGAACTGAAACATAAACATTTACTATTATGTACAAATATGTTTTAAGTATGTAACGGTACAGAATTGTGTGATCCCATAGTTTTAATTTAAATCAGTTGTAATTGTTAGTATCAACCTGTGAGGTGCCCCAGTTTAACCAGCAACACACTGTTAGCATAAACAACTGATGTCTGGAGACAGCCAGACTAGACGCATTACGTAATACTTTGCCAGCAGCAGGCTTTGTGAATCACAGTAAGCAGAATTCTTCAACAGTATGCAGATTGTCACCACAGAAGTAACACCAGACAGTATAAAATGCGTTAGCGTAATCATTTCGCACTTGAACCCAGATAACCTTGTCTGCAGTGGATTTTCGTCTGTAAGACCCGGGAAAATGCAACCAAAGGTAAGAGTGTATTTAATTTGAAAAACCAATATTGAAATCTTGAATTTAAAGTAGTTTATAGAGTCTCAACGGCGCCCGAACAGGGACTCGAGTAGTTTATTATTTTAAGTTAACTTATATTGTTTCATTGGTGCCCGGAACAGTGGACGATTTGCGTGATTTAATATAAATCACACAGATCAGACCTAATTAAGCTGCAGAACAGGTTATTTGGAAGTAAGGGCGTAAATAAATTAATTTCATAATGGAGAAAGTAGAGAACAAAATAAATGAAATTGATGTAGTTGTCGGTAGTGAGGCCGAAAATAAATCGATGTATGAAAATATGTCAACTGAGCCGGCCAATAAAGGCGACTCAGGAATTCAAACGAGTGAAAATAATGATGAAGTCAGCTTCACTGACAGTAACATAGAAAGTCAGTTAACAGAATCAAAAGTAATGAAAGACATTGAATATCAATCAACTCCTATCCAAAACAAACAAACTGTAGATAATAATGATGTAATGAATATGTTGCAATTAATTCTAGAGCAACAAAATATTAAATTTAGCGAAGTAAAGAGTGGTTTTGACAAACAAAATAATTGTTTTGTTGATAAACTAAATGAAATACGCGTTAAAGTAATACAACAGCTAGATAAGCTTGGGAGAAATATTGTTAGTCATGATGAATGTAAAACAAATGAGAATTATAATGATATGTGTAAAAACGTGATATTAGAGAATAAGGAGATTAATGTTGAGAGTGATAAGGAAGATTTCGTTGAAGTAGAGTTTAGTAATGAAGTGTTGTTAGCAAATGCTGATGAGAGTGAGAGAGAGCGTGAAGAGAGTTTAGATGAAAGTTTATATGAACAAAGGTCTTCTCGAGTGTATTGGGTAGATAAATGGTCTACCGATAATTGTTTTTTGAATTTTTGTATTGTTCCTGTAGAAATCAGGAACTGTTTTAATGTAGTAATACCCTCTGAATGGAGTGAGAGATATTTAGAGAAAGAGTTGTGTGTAGATGGTGAGACGCAAGTATTTAAGTTAGATAGAGGTTATAAAGAGTTGATAGAGAGATTAGGATGGGAGAAAACAAACTATATGAAATACTTACCTTGTAAAATAAAGATTGATGATTGTATTGATAATAGTAATATAAACTCACCTGTAGTGAGGGTCAGCGTATTAGTGACAGCTGACACCTATAGCGATAACAAACTAAATGATGTGATTGTAATAACAAATACTAATGGAGACTTGACAAAAAACAATAATGTAAAATTGATTTATGATGCAGTAATAATGAGGGAGAACCCTATGCACCATTATTCTTATGGTACAATGGAAAAAACAAATTGTTATGGTCACAACACAAAAAATAGCCATATGATGTGCACAAATAAAATTGAAAAATGTTACGTGAAGACAAGACTAATTTTTGATGATGGAGGTTGAATATAAACTCAATGAATAGACATGTTAAATACCTTAGTTTATGGTTATGACCTTGCTGAGTCTGGAAATGAAGTGTGGTAAACTTGAACAATTAATGATGAAGATTTGTAAATAAATTCTAGTGAAATTGATTGTGTTTGTATGGTAAAATGTTTTATGTAAGCAATGTGTGTATGGAGTAGAAATTGATTTTAATAATAATAATATTTTATTTTGTTAATTAACAATAATAATTGATAAGAGGTAATAATGAATTTAATTTTGAATTGCGTGGTCAAGTAATTTCAAATTATATTTGATCTGAATTATAATATATAGTAGTTGATAAATATGTTAACTAAAAAACTTTATAGAAATTGAAAATTAGAAGTACAGGTATTAGGGGTGATGTAATTTTGAGTGTTGAGAGTGTTTATAAAAACAAGTCTGGCATACAACTGTTTATGTAAACAGGTATGTGGCCTGTTGTGACTGTGGCAGTCCGAGTTGGTCACCAGTCTGAGTTGATCAAATGACGTCACAGGCTTATGACATCAGAGATAAAGAGGCCCTGGTAGCTGGTTTCCGAAGTCTCTGTGTATATGTACGTTGACGAATTGGTACATGTGGAAAAGCATTGCATTGCAAAAAAAAAAAAAAAAAAAAAAAAAAAAAAAAAAAAAAAAAAAAAAAAAAAAAAGTTTTTAAAGTGTGGTTGACTACGTTCGGCTAAATCGTGTCTTTAAACATCGTCGCTTTGTTATAAATCAACGATATTATTACTTTGTTGTTGTGTTATATTAGTATTTGTGTTTACAGTGTTTTAAGTATCTTACTTAATATTCGATAGTTGTTCGTATTTTGTTTGCATATTCAGATCTCAGTTGGGATAATTAAAATGAGGGTTTTCGAAGGAGGAATAACACCACTGGATATACAAAGGTTTTTAATTACTGGAGCAATTCCTGAAAAGTGTACAAAATCGTATCAAAGTAGAAACTTTAAGAGACAATGTAAACTTTATGTTATTCGTGACAATAAACTGTTTTATTGTAAATGTGACGGGCTAAGAGGTACAGAAAAATTAATAGAAATTGTTCACGACGATAATAAAATACAAAAATTGATGGGCGTAGCCCACAAAGGTGCTGATACTAGCAAACAAGCGATTGGTATGTCTGCACATCGAGGAATTAATAGCACCGTGGACATACTTTCACAACGTACTACTTTAAATATATAAAATTAAAGGTGACAGATTTTGTAAAAAATTGTGAAGTGTGTCAGAAAGTTACACCTCCATGGGTGTCTTGTGTACCCGAAATGAAGCCAATTCCTGTTCCTAAGAGAGTCATGGAACAAATTGGAATAGATGTTATGCAGTTACCAGAAGTGCAGGGAAAAAAATACATAGTGGTGACAGTAGACTACTTTTCAAAGTGGGCTGAGGCGAAAGCCCTTCAAAATAAGACTGGCATTGAAGTGGCTAAATTTATTTATGAAATTATATGTAGACATGGTTGCCCTAAAATACAAATTAACGATAATGGTCGCGAGTTTGTAAATGAAGTTTCTAAAGAATTGCATAGACTGACGGGGACAAAACAAAGATTAACATCACCCTACCACCCACAGGCTAATGGATTAGTAGAACGTCAAAATAGGACAATAAAAGATAAACTGAAAAGAACTTTAATGGAAAACATTAATAACTGGCCTGATGTTCTCGAGAGTGCATTATTTGCGTACAGAACATCTAGACACAAAACAACAGGATTTTCACCTTTTTTTATGTTATACAACAGAGAACCAGTTTTACCATTAGACCTTGTTGATGAAGATAATTTGACCGATGAAGACGAGGAGTCTCTTCAGGTAGCTGAAAAAACAACGGATGTTCAAGAAGTACAGGAAGATATTGTCGAAGAAAATAAAGAAATAAAAAGAAAATTACAAAAAATATTAGAAGTGAAAAAAGTAATTGATGAAGCAGCATTAAAAAATATCAGAAGAGCTCAGATTAAACAGAAAAAGCAGTTTGACGAAAGACATACAATAACAAAGAAAATGGAAATAAAACCTGGGAGTAGAGTTTTGGTAAAAAATGTGACAAAATTCAAAAATAAATTAATGTTTACTGAACTTCCATGGAGTGGACCATTTACAGTTAACAAAGTTTTAAGAAACGAGTATTGTATATTACAAGATGAAAGTGGCAAAGTGAGGAAAAAGAAAGAACATGTGAAAAACTTGAAAATTTTCTACAATCTACATGGTGATAAATCTGATGTGGAGGTTTCTGGTGAGTGGTGTGAAGTGATTTTTTTTTATGATCCGGTTGATGTAGAGTGGCAAATGGAAAAGTGTAAAGTGTTGGGTCTGTCCTTTGAAGGACAATGCACGTGTATTAGAATCGGGCATAAATTAGCACTTGCAAAACCACACGGTGTGAAGAAAATTGTGGGTGACGGAAATTGTTGGTTTAGGGCAGTTTCCTACGTAATTACTGGCAGTGAAGGTTATCATATGGACGTTAGAAACATAGTTGTCAATTATATGGACAATGAATTGAACAACAACCGAGCCAATGATTTATTTAAAGGTAGAACGTCACTAAAAAATATGATAAAAGAAGGCACATGGGCAACTGAAAGTGAGATATTTGGAACTGCATCACTTCTGAATACAAACATTTTTGTGTACACAAAGATAAACTCAAAAAATGGAGAGAAGTGGGACTGGCAGTTATTTACAGCAGGTGCTTCAGCAAATTTAAAAAAAAGTGAAATTCCAAGCCAAAAAAATATATACATTACAAATGAAAGTGGTTGTCATTATGAAGTTGTTATTTCAGTTCATGGAATGGGTGTAGTTTAAGCAATACCTACGTGTCTACAGAAACGTAAGTAGGCTACTATACTATTATTTTATCTCTTATTGTATATAAAGTGTAATGAAAACTAAAGACATCTTTTTATAGTGTAAATAATTAATAATTTTGTTTTTATTTTTTAAAATTAATTAATTGATACAGCTTTAAACAATTCGTTAAAACGAATTTTAAAATGATTAATTATTATGGCAACTTCGAAAGTTACATAAATTTAGTTTCATGAAACAGATAGAAACTAATTTTGTACTGAGAATCCCCGAAATACTCCACTCTGTGCAAGCCGAAACATAACGTTTATTGCATACTGCAAAAATATTTTTGCTATTAGTCTTGTTTTTCTGATTGCATATAATTTACTTTAAGGAATAATGGTTAACACACAAACTAAGTTATTTTTCCATTCAAGTGAGTTTACGTTAAATTCGAATACTTTTAATCCTATAGTCGTTTAATTCTACAAGACCGAAGGAAGTGACAATAAAAGTAAGCGACGATATGACCATCCAATTTGGAATGCTTCATTCGCCGTGTTTAAAGATGAGCTTCTGGAATTTGGAGCTACCAACCACGAAAACATCAGCTCGCACAGTTCGGCGAAATTGGTAAGAAACCTGTAACATTTACTCTGAAATAATTAAGAGTGTGACGGGGCGGCGAATGGGACCGGACCCCACCCCACAAGGTCGACAGTTGACAAGAAATGTTGTTAATCTCCTAATTTTTAAGCTGTTTTATTAATTTCACAGCTGTATGCGCTAATACAGTAGTACCCCATTTTTAAATAGAGGTCTAAAAACAAATTTATTACACAGAATATGCGTGTACGTTTGAAATATGAAATATAGGAAATTCAAGTAAGTCAATAAGTATCTTATATAAACAATGTTGCAATAGCGCTTATTACTTCCATATTCCTTAAGGAAATGGAAGTACTGTATGGTGATGGCAAAAAAAATCATGTTCGAGATTATTGCAGATTCTGATTGTACTACACTCAAAACATGAAAAAAAGTCGTTTTTCGAAAAGTGTCTGTGTGTGTGTCTGTCTGTCTATCTGTGTGTAGATTTTTTTCTATGGCAAACGATAACTGCCGCACATTCAAACAGAATCAAATAATTTTGTGCGTACAGCTCTGATTTGTAGAGTACTCACGACCTATTGTTTTTGGTGAAGATCGGTTGAGGGAAAGGGGTAGTTTACCAGCAACGGTTTTTTATCAAGGATAATTTTTTTTGGCAAACGATAACTGCCGCAAATTCAAACAGAATCAAATAATTTTTTGCGTACAGCTCTGATTTGTAGAGTACTCACGACCTATTGTTTTTGGTGAAGATCGGTTGAGGGAAAGGGGTAGTTTACCAGCAAGTTTTTTTTATCAAGGATAATTTTTTTTTTGGCAAACGATAACAGCCGCAAATTCAAACAGAATCAAATAATGTTTCGTATACAGTCCTGAAATATGGAGTTCTCAAGACCTGTTGATTTTGGTGAAGATCGGTTAAGAGAAAGTGGTAGTTTACCTGCAACGTTTTAACAAGGGTATTTTCTATGGCAAACGATAACAGCCGCAAATTCAAACAGAATCAAAAATTGTTTGCATACAGCCCTAAATTGCAGAGTTCTCAAGACCCATTGTTTTTGGTGAAGATCGGTTAAGGGAAAGGGGTAGTTTACCTGCAGCATTTTTTTATCAAGGGTATTTTCTATGGCAAACGGTAACAGCCGCAAATTCAAACAGAATCAAATAATTTTTTGTATACAGTCCTGATTTGTAGAGTACTCAAGACTTATTGTTTTTGGTGAAGATCGGTTAAGGGGAAGGGGTAGTTTACCTGCAACGTTTTTTATCAAGGGTAATTTTCTATGACGAACGATAACTGCCGCATATTCAAACAGAATCAAATAATGTTTTGCATACGTCACTGAATTGTAGAGAACTCAAGGCCTTTTGATTTTGGTGAAGATCGGTTAAGGGTAGTTTACCTGCAATCTTTTACGTTTTAACAAGAGTAAAGTACTTGAAAATTCATTTAAACTTTTTCAAACAATGGTAATTGTTAAAAATAAAATAATTTTGTTGTCAGGCAATAAAATTATAATTTTTTCATTTTAATGTAAATCATGTATAAGAGAAAATATATCGTGGGTGGCAGGCAAGCATATCTCACTTATGTACTGTTTACGTTTCCATTTTATTATTATGACTACCGCAATAAAAAGGCAGGGAAGACACACACACACACACACACACACACACACACACACACACACACACACACACACACACACACACAAAATTCGCGTTATTTCTGGCCTCATTCATGTTTATTTTCTTACATTTGCACGCTTTTTAAATGGAAAGTGTCGAAACCCATACCAACATAACGCGTGCAAGACGAAAAAGTGTTCAGCGTGGATAGCGATTTGCTTCCTGTGGATCGTTGGGCAGTGTAACTGCACGTGTTTACAGAGGAACGATTCATAGACAGACTTTTCGTCTTTAGGGAATGAACCCTCTGCAAGATGCTGAGGGTCCATGAGTGACTTCGGAGCGCTCCTTCTTTTCCGCGTGTTTGTTCTGTGAAACGTACACTGTAGATTCGCAGCTTTACTCTAAGCAACGCTCAATAGGAAATGTTGAAAATTTTTGTCCACGGTGTACCCTCATACACACTAAACCTGCTCTGATGTTTTAATTATGGACGTCATAATATTAAAACTTTGGAAACTTGAGCACTACTTAATGGAGATCAATCATTAACTTATACAAGCCATTAATTTTATGCATATTTTTTATATATATGTGTACAACGTTATCGGCAACAAAGAAGTAGTTTTTGTTAAAATTCCTTCCCGGGATATTTGGCCGTAGTCCAATGTTTTCTACAAAACCAGACGTTTCGGCAATGCCATCGACTTCCATCATCAGTGAAAATCGAGTGCGATGACGTGAGGTGGTATACGTTAGTGACCACAGTACTGTGGTTAAGGCTGAAGCAGTAAGTAGAAAGAAGTAGTTTCTATGGTAATATTTCATTTTGAAAATGATTATAAATATAAATCTTAGAATATGGAAGTCATGTATGCTTCTCCATACCGATATTTTTTATTGTGTTGTTACTTTAATGGGACTGAATTCAGTATGTTATTACACGTTTTTAAGCCATTTTAAAGACTCAAATATTGATTAGTTTTAACTTGCTTTCTTTTGTATGAAGCCGACTCGACCCCCCCCCCCCAGATCAAATTCTAGATTCGCTACCGAGTACATGTCCGTGAATACAGCGGTGAGTCCCATTACTTCGAAAGTGTTTATGCACGTGAGTTTAAACTCGGCAGTGCCCCATTTTTCTCTATTCCCCGTTACACGTCCCCATATCTCCATGAAACTGTGGAGTAGGCCTAAATTGTCTAAGTTATGCCTTTTGACATGACACAGTGAAAACGGAAAAAACAAATAACGGCGCATAAGAACTGGGTGTAGGAAAGAAGCTGGTGTGACCAATCTGGAAGGAAGAACGTCTCAGGATAAACTACATGTGGCACCAACAGACTATAGGCCACACTCGAATCTAAAGACCGTATGCTGAGGAAGCAACATCCAGAATCTGCTAAAACCACCGCGGATGTGCTGTCGTCCAGGTTCGGGCAATCGCTGGCCTTGGCGCGAAAGCCGCCGGTCTCAACCCCGACACCCCACCAAAAGCGGCTGGCAACTCAGCTGCCACTATCTAACGTCAGAACGGCGCTAGTCTAATAATCCAGGGGAAACCATAGACCCGCTGCCTCAAACCTTGCGGCTCCCAGCGGTTGAACTACAAAATTAAAGAAAATCGTTACGCCTTTCGCGTCTTGCACCTTACTCCGTCCAGGGAGGACCCGCTAGTTGACGTCTTCTGCCACAAACACGTGTCCCTTAGTATCAGAAGAAACAGTCTCTAATTCGGTTGCATGCTTTCAATTTTTTCATGTTTTTTTTTAATTTTTGCATGTCTTTTTAATTTTTGGCTTTATTCCTTATTTTGTATATTCCAACGTGTTACCTTTAGGGGGTCTCATTACAAGTAAGTATCACAATAACTTCATTTGTTGATCTGTTATCTGTTACATAGAGGTTCTCGAACTGTAGATGATATAAAAAATGCTTTGCTCTTTGGTATTTGATGTTCATACAAATCGTTTGGCGAAAAATGATTTCGACGGTTACTAAAGAAACGTGATTTGTATTTACGTGGTTTGTAGTCAGTAAACAAGCTTTCAAAAATGAAAACATCTGAACAAGTCGTGGATTATTTATAAACTTTACGGATTTATTGAACTTTCTAGAAAAACCACATCGCTGCATCCAACATATTGTTTAGTTAAAAATAAATTCGGTACGAGGATGATTGAACTCATGACTTATAATAATCCTGTACGGCGAGTCTCGAACTCATGAGTCAGAGACGGGACGCAGTTTGGGACACGTGTTATGTTACAGTCACAAATACATGGGAGTCAGTCGGACTTGGATGTAACTCTTTTGATGCATGTATCTGTTGACTAATCTTACAGCAATCATTACAGAGATAGTTTGTTCAGTTTTTGGAGTAAGGATAGGACACAGTTACTGTTTTTGTTCATTACGACCTAAGCTGGAGTACACTATAAACATTTTTCACTTCCGTACTCTTATGACTTCTAATCATAGAATTTCCAGTGATTACGTAGAAGGCTGCATATACAAATATCACATCGATCTTTGTTGAAGTTTTTGCAGAGATCTATAGCCGTAATTTAATTTTCAGAATTTTTTACCATAATCCATAACTGCTACATTCTTGTGAAAGATATACAGTCATATAGCAAACAGCATTTTTATTTGTTATTTCCACTTATAGTCGACTTAATGAAGCATTTTAGTAGACAATGTTTAGAACTGTTTGTAATAGAACAAACCGACATGAAACCTTTCGTACTATCTTCTACATAGTGTCCAGCACATTGAAAGTTATAAAAAGTTTTTGTTGGTCTCCCCACTAGGTGGTTTCACCCCTCCACATAGGTGGGAACTAGAAAAAATAAATGACACCTGCAGTTAATAGATCTTTAAATTTTAAGAAAAAAAATGATAGCCTATGTGCTATGTGTATAGCCTATTGATGAAAACCAATGGTTTTTGAGTTTTGCGTTTGTGAATTAAACAATAATTTTATTTTTACACCCTAAAATCGTTACCTCGTAAAACCTTCCGTTGTGTAACTTAAGAAATATTAAATTTGTCAAAACATTATACATTAATTTTGATTAAAATTAACTCCCGGGCTGTTTGGCCGTAGTCCAAAGTTTATGAAAAAATAACGCTAACGAGTCAACGCTAACGTGGGATGATATACGTTAGTACTACGGTACTGTGTTAACTCGTTTTTACTGAAGATGGCAGTCAGTGGCACTGCCGAAACGTCTGGTTTTGTCACAAACTTTGAATCAAAAACTTTAATTTCTCTAGAACTAACATATTTTAATATACGAGTGTTTAACATGGTGGCTCAGTTTTTTTTTCACTTAAAAAGGGGGGTAATTACTTTGAATAATTAGAAAACCATAGGACTAATAAAAATACTACTCATATGTTAGATTAAACGTTGATAAATGTCCTTTTATAGAAATTCTGTTTTATTGTAATAGCAGTAAAAATAACATGCGTTCTTCATACATTTCTATGAAAATTGGCAATTTTCTTGCTATCATTTTCTGCTTATTAGGTGTCAGTATTCTATTATTTTGAACACATTTAAATTTTGCAATAGATTTAAAAAAAGTCACTTCTCAAAATATTAGACTTTGAATGTTAGCTTAATTTAGTGATGTAATTGAAAAATTTCCTACTTCTTATATAACCAAACAAATACTAAATTTAGCAAAACCAGGTAAACATACTACATAAAACTTATTAAAAACTAAATTCATTTTTTAAGTTTTTGAAGGAAAAATACTTTCTGGGATATGATTGTTTGAAGGTGTTGGTAAACTTACCTGAATCTATAAATACACAGATGACCACTGAAATGATGCAATGCAAAGTCTTATACATTAAGCCACCTATAAAATTATAAAACTTTATGTAAAAATTTAGGCTTTAATTATTTTGTTCATTGATTTGACTTCCATTTAATTATCTTTTTCTTGACTTTTCTTGACATTTGACCATCACAAGAAAAGTGAATTTACAAAGTATGAACTTCGTTCATTTCACCAACCCCTTAAATTGGCCACTTTGATTTCCTTGTGTTTTATAATGTTTTTGACATCACCTTCTTAATCGGTGTCCTGATAAACTTAAGTTTACATTTTTTCAACATCTCATTTCAAATAGCTTCCTACAATAGACACTTCTAGCAATTAAGGATGATTTCAACCCCATTGTGCCTAAAGTAGTAATGCCATTTTTACCACTGTGCTTTTTTGCTTAAGATTAATGTTCAAATATAATTTAAAAAAAATTCAAAAAATGTCACGCATTCATGCATGCATTTAAGTAAGCATCTTGCTTCTATATGTTTGTAATAATTAGATTAATGTCACACGCGCGTGTGCATATGCGTTTTGGCTCACTATAGCTATACTAAGCCTTTTTATATGGCTTTATTATTTTGTTTTAAGGATGAAGACAAAAAAAATATGTATTGACCCACATTCCAGAGGAGGGCGAATGCTAAGTATGGTAGGCTTACGCACTTCGAATTCACCTGGAAAAGGTTAGTGAAACGACTTTTAATACGCTTTTTATACACACCTTAAAGTACTAGTTTACTTTAATATTACATCTTTACATTCGTCCTAATCATAGTTCTTATGCAGTAATCTCAAAATATGTAATATTGGATTAATTTACACATCCTTATAATGTCACAAATTTCTGCTTTTTGAGAAAGCGAAAGCTTTTTCAATTACTCACATAGGCGCTACGGCTAAATTATTATTACAGTGAGCTTCCAGAATTATAATAGTGATCTACTTTTTTTTAATTGTGTAATCCGTAATGTCTAATTTTTTATTCTTCTATAAGTAGGAATATTTTAAATATAATTTTTAATAAGCACGTATTGGGCAGGTATTTATTTAAATTTCTGTGCTTAAATAGCACCTAATTTTATAGTGGTGTCTAAAAAATTACGTCTTTGCATGGGACACACTTGAAAAAGTGATTTCGGAATTTTGGAATAAGGGGTAAGGTTGCAATTACTTGTAGACTGAATTTCGTGTAGGATAAAAAGAGAAATACCCTTTTTTTAAATGGGTTCCACAATTTTAGATTGATTTATAAG
This sequence comes from Magicicada septendecula, assembly GCA_034769895.1. Taxonomy (NCBI): domain Eukaryota; kingdom Metazoa; phylum Arthropoda; class Insecta; order Hemiptera; family Cicadidae; genus Magicicada; species Magicicada septendecula. The sequence goes on from CM068372.1 coordinate 151,856,444, forward strand.
TTAAATAAGGTATTATTATTTGTAGTTCTGGTACCTGTTTACACTATCAACACATTTTTTTGCTCTAGATTAGACTCATAGTTTTAGTGAGTACTTAAACTATTGTTTATTCACACTTGCAAGAGCCGGACTTGATCACTAAAATAAGGCCTTTTTGTGTACTGTCCTATCTGATGCCTACAGAAAGCAATATTGTAATTACTCAAAATATAAAGCCACACACTGTAAGTGTATAAACAACTTCAGGTGAAGGCAAAAAAGTACTGACTGTAATCTCTGCAATTATAAAAATGTGACACACTTTGCGTAACTGTGTCACCTTGAAGTAACCAAAACATACGGTTTCGGCGCGAAAGTATAGTGCGTCTAGGAACGCGGGAGAATCCTTAAGAGATTTGTTAAGTAATTTCATCTGCCCATTAAACATCACGGCAGTTGTAGTACTACTCAGTAATTGTCACATCAAATTAACATGCAAAACGAATAAAATTTTATCCAAACATAATTTTTTAAAAAACACCAATTCCAATTAACTAATTTGTTAAACGTTAATACCAGTCTTATGCTTGCAACAGAAATTATCTTAATGATAACTTATGATAACAGAAAAACAAACATGATTAGAATTAATATTTATCGTGTCTTTGCAGTTCCTTGTGTAATGAAAGCTCAAAAAATCCTCTTACAGCAACTAAAAACACAAAAGCAACCAGTTTCTCGTACGCGGATGAAAATGTAAGTATAATTTTTTTGTCATTTTATTATAACTATAATTTATTGAAACGTCTGCTGTTTGACATTGCATTGTAATTTAATATAAAGTAGACAGTAATGATAGAATTTAGGGTTTGGCTGCTGGCTTGCACTATAGCGACGTGTTCCGATAGTCTTATTTTATCAATTTCCTGAGTTTTAGGTTTGCGCTAGTAGGCCTAATTACAGCGGCTTTTCAACAACTAAACCACATACCTAGTGTTGTGTGTTTATTTTAATTTCTTATTTATTTTCTGGATTCATTAATATGATATTAATATAAAATTAAATTTCACAAATACTGAATAAAAAGCTCATGAAATTAAAAGAAAAACAAATTCCTTAACTGATTCTTAAGCGGTTTATATGGTTGGTGTAAAAACTACATTATTGAGTTTTACTGGTGTTGGTTCAACACTTTAGTGACAGTAAAATTTTGTTGAAAATTGAATATAATATTTACTGCTGTACTAGGTACACAAGATTTTAGTTCAACTGGTAAATGTATTATTTATTTAGTAATCGTAGTAGGTAAATGTGTTACAAATATTTTGTCTTATAACTAATAATGATGACCTTAAAAATAAGCCCATATGGAGAATGAATTAAACTTTTTACTTTCATGGAAAGTACATTTGATCCATCAGCGTAAGCGCAAGCATATACCCAAGTTAAATTAACATCCAGAGTTAAGTTAATTTAAAAAGTATAAGAAATTTGCAGCTTTCTACAACTTTAATTTGAAAATGGATTCTTTAATAAATGCTCAAAATAGGTTATTATTACTATAAAAATAAATACATATAATTACATAATTAATAATAATTGTAATATGAACTAATTATAATTATATGTAATATTATAATTAGAATTAACATTATAATTGTAATATATTATGAATTATATAAGTATATAAATTATTTAATGCTGTCTTTAAAAACTTGAAATAATAATAGGCCTACTCATGAAATTATGTCAGCACTGCATACGTAATATGTAATCACAAATGTAACCACAAAAGCCCCTTACTTAATGACTAAAAAAAAACAATAATGTAGTAATACTTGGCTATAGGCCTACTTTCTTTAACTTTACAGCAAACAGCAATAACAAGACTAACTTAAACTTGTAATTATTTAAGTTAGAGTGTGATAATTTTAACAGTTTTAACAATTTAACAATCTTTTATATTGAAGCGTCTACCAGAAGAATAGTAATGTAATTTAGCATACATTATAAAAAATGTCATAAATAAAATTGGGTTAGATATCTTATATGTGAAGAGAAACCAGTCTTCATCGAATTATTACATAACTACTAACGTCAAATTGAAAACAGTTTATATTATGAAGAGCTATTTAGTTAATTTTAATGTTACTTTATAATTATATGTATCGAATTTATTTACTAAGATTGACGTTTGTTTGAAATAAGGTATTAACATTTTTTTTAAATTAAAGAAGAAATTTCAATTGTCTTATATTTCGTACATTAGGCCTACGTCTAAATTTTTATTCGTGGTTAGCTAATAAAAAGGTTACAATCGCATATGTTTTTGTTGCTTTTCTTCTAATTACGAATTGATAAACCTGGTTGTAACTTGTGTATTAATTGGTAACAAAATAATTGTTTTCATTTGTTGATTTTCACAAAACTTTTTTTAATTTGTTTTTTATTAAAGATAGACAAATAAAGCCTTGCAACTGTAAAATTAGTCATTTAGATATAATCTGTGAGTTGAAACACATAAATCTTTAAAATTCGTATTCTCATGATGTTTTCTGCAGCATGCAAAACGGCAGCCATCCGATCACCACTCAGAAGTTCCACACATCATAGAGCATGATATATCTAAGCATGCAACTCCCAAGAAAGTCAGTTACAACAATGAATTGGCGAGCATTTCAAATCCATCATTATATAATCGCCCATCAGTGATCGTCTACGCAAAACGTTGTCAGGAAAAGAAAACCCGCATTTCAAATTTAAGTCCAAAGTGTTTATTTCCTAATAGAATTTCAGATGTAGAAGTCAATAATAATGAAAATAAGACACATGAAACCATAGACGCAGCGTGTAATAATACAGCGCCACAACATACACAAAACCAAAGGAAAAAAAGAAGGTATGATCGATATAATTTTTGTATATTTTGTGAAAAAATTGTTCTTAAATTGCGCAGACATTTAATGAATAATCATAAAAATGAACAAGTTATAGCTGAATATATAGCTTTGTTTGAATCCTGTCCTGAGGAGTTAAAGGACAGGAGAAAAAGAATTATGGCTGATTTAACGCTTAAAGGAAATTATAAGTATAATAAATCACTTTTAAACAATTCACTTTCTGACAAAGTGCCATGTAGTAGCTATTTGCCAGTGAAGAGGCCACCAAAGAATAAAGAATATATGCCTTCCGATTGCATTACTTGTACAGTATGTATGGGGCTAATTGTGAAAAAAACACTTTTACCAGCACGCATCACAATGCAAGAAAAAATATGATGAAAACGCAGCTATTCATTCAAGTAATGAGGGAGAAGACAATGATGTAGAAAACTGCAATAGCAAACAACCTATTATTGAAAGACGAACATGTTATATTAAAGAGTATGGACTTCAGTATTATCCAAACACTAAAGATGCTTGAAAAAGATATGCAAGTAAACATTCTAAAAATTTTGAGAAAAGATGACTTAGGACAAAAATCGATGACTGATCGTCTGCTACTGTCTGTAGTATCTGATTTTTATTCAAGCCACCTCGCCTTCAAGGACAGGACTCATGTTACTAGAACGCTTAGAGATGGAGCCAGATTACTGGCTAAAATTCAGGATATGGATCCAGACATACAAGAGTTGAAGGACATTTTTGATCCTAATAAAATTGATGTTGTGGTAGATGCATGCCAAACTTTGTGCAATTTAAAAGATAATGGCAATGACTCGACACGTATGAACAAAAATGTAATTGTGGGAATGAATGGAAGACTGTCATGGATACTTGAGGAAGGAAGTAAAAAATTCATAGATGATATTGTTTGTAACCCAAATCTTACAGACGAAAACAAAATCTTAAAAAAGCGAAAGGTAAAAGACTTCCAAAGTTGCCTGAGGAGGCGTTGGAAATATTCTATTTCCACTAACATAGAAGTAATGAGAAGGAGAAGTAAGATATTCAAACCTATAATTATGGCTTCGGATAAAGACATTTTGAAATTTGCAAGTATGCTCAGAAATATGGAAACTGAATATCAACAAAAGGTTGAGAAAGAAGTAACAATGTTGAATTATGAAACGCTGTGCAAAGTTACTATCTGCCACATATTGACATTAAATAGGCGACGACCTTTTGAAGCAACACATTCAGAAATTGAATTTTATATGAGGAAGCAAAGTGATACTAATCACTACTCTCCAGATGTGCTAAAAACGTTAGTCGAAGAAGAAAAAGTATCACTAGGCGAATTAACGTTATATGTTGTGCCGGCGAAAGGAAATGAGGATATGCTACAATACTTCTTACTCGCATAAGGGGGGACAAAGTTACTCACGTCCGCAGCATCCTTAAGCTGTACGTGTCCCCTGGGTGGTGCTAAATGAGTAACAGTGCTGGCAGATCTGACATCCGAAACCAAAATATGAAAAAAAGAGTTACAAACAAAACTGTCCTTATGAGGGCAAAACAGACAGTGACAACTCTGAACATTCTCCAGTGGAATGCAGGAGGCCTTTCTTCTACAAAAATGACAGAACTAAAAAAGATAGTTAACCAAAATAAAGTGGATATTCTTATAATTAACGAAGCCAACATCACGGCAGAAAACACCCAATATTACAACATCCCATACTACACAGCATACACACTCTTCAAGGCAAGACAAATAGCTAGTGGAATACTTGTATCAGTCAGAAATTCACTAAAATCAGAATTCAAGACCATAAAAGGAATGAATGCTCATGATACCGCAGAAATAGTGAGGTTGGCAACTTGGGAAGGAGCTAAGAAATTTACAATATATCGGTTCATATACAGCCCGCCTGGAAACAAAAACTTGTGCCTGGATATACTTAACATCTCCCCAGCCACTATCATAGTAAGAGACTTTAACGCCGCCTCCCCGAATTGGGGATACAAATATTATAACCAAGCAGGAAGAGCTGTTGAAGAATTTATCAACAGGCATAACTTGGAGCTGTTGTACAAAACAGAAGATGAAAAGACATTTCTACATTATACAGGAGACTCCACAAACCCTGACCTTGCTATGGTATCTTCTGATCTCTACGATAACAGTAAAAACCAAGTAATGGAAGACTTAGGAGGAAACCATCGAGCTCTCCTACTATCTATCTCGCTAAAGTTTCCTAATGGAAAACCAATCACCCGTACCACATGGAACTTCAAGAAGGCCGATTGGAAGAAGTTTCAAGAACAGGTGGAGACTAAATCAAGTTCAATTAAAAGAGAAGAAACACCCCATTTAGTTCTCAGAAATCTGTGCAACTACATCCAACAGAGTGCAAAGAACAATATCCCCAGAGGGAAACAGTACAATTACAAACCCTTTTGGACGAGTGAACTAGCCCAACAAAAACAGATCAGAGACCAAGCTAGAAAGAAAACCGAAAAAACAAAAATACAGGAAGATTTCAAAATGTGGAGAAGAGAAAGTACCAAAACGAAGCAGCAAGTGGCGAAGGCAAAAAGAGATTCTTGGAGCAAATTCTTAAAAACATTGAATTATAGAACAGATGGAGGAAAGGCACATAAATTTGTAAGTAGACTAAACAACAAACATCCAGAAAACCAATCCCAACCATTTAAAATCCAAAACAAGGAGATTACAGATGACAATAAAATAGCAAATTACTTTAACACCCACTTTTGAAATGCCCATAAACTGTCACACAAACTTAAAAAACAAGAAAAACACATCAAAACAAACATCAGGTACAAAACAACAAATAACAACGATGGACTGAGGCAGATTTTCACCCAAGATTTTACAGAAGAGGAGTTGAAAGAGGCGATCAGTAACACCAAGAAGAGAAAACAACCGGGACCAGACAACACATTCGCAGAATTTATTCATAATTTAGGATCAAAAGCCCTTACGACATTACTATTGGTATATAATAAACTTTGGAACTCCAGAGATAGCCTGCCTGATGAATGGAGGAAATCAATAATAGTACCCATATTAAAACCTGGCAAACCAACAAACATTCTAAGTTCATACAGACCTATAGCATTAACATCTGTACTAGCAAAAATCCAGGAGAGAACGATCTCAGCCAGACTGTGCTGGTATCTAGAAAACCAAAATCTGCTTACAGAAGAACAAGCAGGCTTCCGTCAAAATCGCTCTACAACATACCAATTGATAAAACTCTCTCAAGAGATAAAAGCAGCATTTAATCGAAAGGAAAGCACCCTGGCAGTGTTCGTCGATTTTAGTGGAGCATACGATTCCGTGTGGAGAACTAGACTCATTGAAAAACTAAAAGATATCAATATAGAGGGAAACATGCTGTCTTGGCTTTCAAGATTTCTGGACCAGAGATGGGCCAGAGTCAAATTCGGTGAATCCTTCTCCAAATACAAACAGACAAAAGTAGGTCTACCCCAAGGAGCAGTACTGAGCACCACACTCTTCAATGTTTTCATAAATGACCTCTCAAAAATTTTAAAAGATAAAAATGTCAAAATGGGAATATTCGCTGATGACGTAGTCATTTGGACCTCAGCCAAAAACAATGCCAAGCAGCAGAATATATTAGAACAAAGAATGAACGAAACCTTGGACTCCTTGCACAACTGGGCCTCTGAGAACAACATGAAAATTAACATCTCAAAGACTGCTTACCAATTTTTCACGATGCGCCATAAAAATGACAACTTCAACTTGAAGATCAACAACCTAAACCTTCCCAAAAGCGAATGTACAAAATACTTAGGTGTACACATGGATAACAAACTATCTTGGAGGGACCATGTGACAAACACAGCAAATAAAGTCAACCAAAAACTGAAACTTATAAAGCATATTGCTGGAGCTACCTGGGGATGTACGCAGGACACTCTGAATACCACATACAGAACCTATATAAAACCAGTCGTGACATATGGAAGTGGATACTTGTAACAGCCAGCAGCTCTAATCTGAAGACATTGGAAACAACACAAAACAGTGCCCTACGGCTGATTAGCGGAGGTGTGAAGACCACACCTGCCCTTTCTCTTCAGTTGTACACAGGCCACTTACCGATCACTTCAGAAATAAACCAACAAGCTGCCATCTCTCTGGACAAAATAAAAGACTTACCACAGGCAAAATGGGCAAAAAATAGCCAAGACGGGACACATCTGAAGACCCAGACATTACCAGTTAATACTGCCAACAAGTACTTGACACTGCTGGGCATCACAACTGAAATAGAACCTTTTTGCCCAAAAATTAAACCTACAGAATACCAAACAATCAACACCAATCTCTCTCTTCTGTCTGATATGAAAAAGCAAGATGCACCTGCCACAATCTTGCACCAAATGGCACTAGCAACCATTAATGAAAGATATCCCCAGGATGAATACCTTAGAATCTATACAGACGGATCGCTCATAGGAAAACATGGAAAGGCTGGCGCAGGAGTACATTGTAAACTGTTCTCCCACTACATTTCAGTGGGAGAAAATAAAACCAGTTTTGATGGAGAAATAAAGGCAATACATATGGCATTACAACAACTCTTACTCAGACCACTAACTTTTAAAAAAGCCGTTTTTCTTGTTGACTCCAAGTCTGCAATCCAGTCTATCGCATCAAACAGACAGCCTATAGATGACACTGTAAAAGAAACAGGATGCAATAAACCTTCTCAGTAAACAAGGGAAAACAATAATTCTCCAGTGGATCCCCTCACATGTAGGAATAAGTGGGAATGAAACAGCCGACCTGCTAGCTAAAAAGGGTACAACATTGCAAGGGAGAAAAACACTACACAGCACAAGAACAATTAAAAGACTTGTTAAAAACAAAACACAAGAGATGTTCACCAATGAGGCCAGCCTTGCGTCTAGTGGTAAACGGTGGAAAAACATTGGAAACACTTGGGACAAAAACAAAAATATACCCAGAAACCAAGCAGTAGCGAACTTCAGACTCAATACTGGTCACGACTGCCTTGCTGAACACCTCCATCGTATTAAGATCTACAAATCCCACCACTGCACAATTTGTAAGCAGCTGAATACAGTGATGAACAGAGACCATCTTCTTGTGTGTTCGGGATTGGACCACTCTTATCAAGAGACAGGGAATCTATCAAGACTCTATTCGGATGCCAGAAGACAAATGGAATGATTCAATGTCCTGCCATTAGAAAACAACAACTTCTTACTCGCTCTATGGAAAAGACCATTGATGTAATTATAGAATGTCACAAAACCCTAAAAATTACGAAGTGTATATATTTGTTTGCGAGACCGGGTTTAAATACCCCATTTGATGGTTCGAAAGTAATGAGGGAGATGAAATTACTTTGTCCGAACTTAACAAAACCCGAGTATTTAACTGCGACTGGATTTGCGCCATCATGTAGCTACAATGGCGCATGTAAAAAGTCCTGCACTGTCTAAGAAAGTCAGTAAATTTATGTGCCATACACAGTCTGTCCACGATAAAAATTACGTGACTCCATTAGCGTTTGTAAATCGTGGCGTCGTGGAGAATTACTTAGCCAAACTAGAAGAGACAACGCTTCTCCCAAAAGAACCTATAGAAAATCCAGTAAACGAACGTCACATACACATACCAGACGAAGAAGAAGAAATTTCCGATGACGACGGATCAAAAGCACATAAAAGATGAAGGCGGTGGACAGAAGAGGAAAAACATAGTTATATCAGAATTCTCTGAATATATAAAAAAAGGTATTAACCCGGGCACAAAAAGGGGCAAAACGTTGATTGACAAAAGAAATCCTGTTAGAAGGATGTACCCCTGCCCAGATTAATGCATTTGTTGACAACATAAATAAAAATTTCGGCCGCCAGCTAAACGCAACATTATTATGGTTACTGACTGACTGATTGTTTCCTTTCTGCAAATGTTAGTTAACGATTCCCGGCTGGTAAATTGTGCTAACACTTGATTTTAAACTTTCAGGACGCTTTATAAATCTGGTTTAATTGTTTGCAGTGATATTATTTTTAACACATTATATATATTGCGACGTATCAAAACAAACGTTTATTTACAACAATCCCAATGACGTCACGCAAGAATGACGTCATGCAGCGTGATGCGTTACAGTTTACAGCGTTACAGAAATTTTCAAATGATGGCCAGCCAAAAGACATTATCATGTCAAAAAGTAAAGCTTCCATCCTCATTTTCTTATTTAAAACAGGTATAACATTACATTAGAACATTAACATTACATTTTACAAAGTAGGCTGTATTTCTATATTGTAATGAAATTGGTTATTATTTCCGTTTAATTTAAAATCATATGACCACTCTTCCTACAAAAAACACATAATACAGTAACATGCAAGATTAATCATTTTTGTACATTAGTAAAGTTTATAATCCTCTTTGAGAAACTACCTACAGCACGGTTTTGTTATATACAAAAATTAGTCTCTTCAACATTTTTTTTTCTTTATATTAATAGACTAACATTTAATTATGAAAAACCATAGTAGTGAGAATAATAACGAATATATGTACTTGACCTTACTCTTAATCACTTTCTCACACCTCCGTTAGTGTTCGAAAGTCGGAAGCTGTAGTGCAAAAGTTGAATAAAGGGTATGATTTTAAATGTAGGAAAGAACGAAATCTGCAAATGTCGAATGTCCAAAAGTAGAGGGCGTATATGATTTTTTAAATGAACAATCTGCTTTTCTTATGTATTTATATTTTTGTGTTAGTATTTTTTGTATAGGATTATTCTAATATAACTTGTATGTCATTTGTATTTTCTCGTATTTTCTGTACATAATTTAATATATATAACACATTTTTTCTGCTTTCAGTATACTGCTTAGACTTTTGTTTTAAATGTTAGTTTTATAATCTTTGCATTGTTTGAATTGTTAAATTTTTTACGTGAAAGGTTTTATTAATATAACTTAATTTTAAATTTTTGCTTTGGATTATTGCAAAATGTAATTTACATACGCGATTTATATTTTTTGTTATTATCTGCACTTATCCTTTAATATATATTTAATTATTTGCCCTTTTTATTTTAAGTTTTGATGTAATAGGCTATATAATTAAATTACGTTACTTCTGCAAGCAGTGGCGTAACTAGTAACAGCTGATTGTTGTCTACACGTTGTAAATAAATAGTCAGCTCTTTTCACTATTGCATTAATTTATAATGTTTATAATGTATTTATGTTAATAAATTAGTACTTTAAGTAAAAGTAGTAGTTTCATTTTAATTAATTCTTTTATTAGGAAATAATTATTTTTGGGTTTGTATATATTCATTTTGTGTTTGTATTTTCCCAAATATGTATTTTGTGATTATTTGTATCTTTTTGATTATGTATTTAATATATAAGATTTTTCCAAAATTTGATATTCACTAGTGTACATATCTGGTTTTCAAACTTTATTGTTTTACTCAAAATACTTTTTAATTTAAACATTTACTTTATTTATTAAATTTTTTTAATGTAATACTACTTTAATAAAAAGTATAATATATTATCTTGTTGTTTAATTATTTTCCATCCGTTTCACCACTCACAGCACTAAAACCTTTGGAAGTAGCCCTAAAAAGTTAAAAGACCTACATATAAAATACCTTCACCTTCAAATCGTCTAGGTGCGATTACTTAAATTAATACACGGTATGAGTATACGAGGTGAGTAACCATCGAAATTATTAAAATACAACAGTTATTGAGTTGAATTTTTATTCTACCAAATAAGTAAAATCATACAATTGTGCCTTATTTACTTGAAATGAAATTTCCATTTTATTAACCTTTACATTGAAATGAACCTTTACCTTTATTTTGAACTTACAAACTTTTAAATACTAAAAGCTGATTTTTCTCTACACGCAAGATGTGGTTCTAAATTACTGTACAGAGAATAATAGACATGTAACTGTGTAATTAAAATGAATATTTTGTTTTCGTAGTGTCCATCAATCAATGAATTTTAACGATGAAGGATTTGCGAGGACCGGTCAAAAAGTATAACACAAATTTTAAATTATTTCTGCCGACGTTTCAACAATATTTAATGGCATCATCATCCAAAAATTTAAACACCTAAACACTACATCTACTCAAAATTGGATGCAATAGTGTACAGTGTGTGGAGAAACGTTTATGTTACTACGATAATAAAATATACGTACTATTATTTAAAAATAATAAAATGAATTAAAGTGGAACTCAAACAATATTTAAATTTACTCAAGATGGTATTAAAAGTGTACGTATTAAAAAAGTAAAAGAAACTTCTCTTCTTCTTTACGATTGGCAAATTACTTATCTCTCACAGACGTAGACTGAATTTCCTTTATACGACACAAAAACGGTAGAGCTCCACATTGCTTCATAGATTTAAAAATTTAGTTATTTCTTTACTCATTGTTCGAAAACGAATCAGCTAATTGAGCAGATTACAGGGAAAAATAAAATTTGGGTAAGATCATTTTCTTACGAAGTAAACAGGTGTTACATATAGTTTACTCTTATACGCAAAAACGTAAACTCAGGCACGCTACGTAGCGTAAATAAATGTTGTCTAATATCTGACGCATGTGAATGCACCCAAAGCGCTCCTCTTTAAGTGTTTGTTGAATTGTTACAAACAGATTACTCAAGTATGAATGTGTAGTCTATACAAACACAACGAATGATAAACAAACAACGCACACTACCTTGGACAGGCACATGTACGCTTCAACGTACATTGCGACAGCGGAAACCAGCTGCCAGCTGAGTTATCTCTGACGTCATAAGCCAGTGACGTCATTTGATCAACTCAGACTGGTGACCAACTCAGACCTTTACAGTGACTACTGTCCACAGTCATGCTGAATTGACAGCAACAGGAATGTTATATTTTGATGAATCAGTGCCTTGAGCAAAATCTTATGGTGAAATAAAAGAAATGAAGTTAATTTTTTACAGATAAAATAATAAGGAGGTAATTACTGTAACTTAGAGTTTTGAGAAATTAAATTAAATTAATTTGGTAATTACATTAATTGAAAAGATGATTTTTAATAACAAATTTAAATTTATTCTGATTCAAATTCCAAATGTAATGGTAGATTAAATAATAATTGATGAAAAAAAATAACGAGTAATGTATTTTGTTCATAGTATGTATCCTACAATAAAGTTGTTAGTATTAGATTTGTATTTTATGTAATCTATGTATGATTTTGGTGGGTGATGCACTTTGTATTATATAAACACGAACCGGTACTTTGTTAATGAACCAGTACGACTAAGAGGAACCGATCAGTTGTGGATATGGAGTGATGGAAGGCCGTTTGTTAATTTTTTAATTGGATGTTTTAGAGTCGGGTGATACTGTGGCGGGTATCGGTCCGAGCTTATGGTGTTGGGATCTCGAGTAGAGAAGTCCAGTAAGATCGGATAGGTGCTGCCACAGTCGCCGGACTAGGGGGTAAGTACCCATGATTTTAGTAGAGTTCAGGGGGGTTGCGGCGCCATATCCTCACTGATCCTCTTAGGTTTTAGGCAATGAGAGTTTGTAGGCTTCGGCCTTCAACATCTCATTGGGGGGGGGGGTATTGTAACGGTACAGAATTGTGTGATCCCATAGTTTTAATTTAAATCAGTTGTAATTGTTAGTATCAACCTGTGAGGTGCCCCAGTTTAACCAGCAACACACTGTTAGCATAAACAACTGATGTCTGGAGACAGCCAGACTAGACGCATTACGTAATACTTTGCCAGCAGCAGGCTTTGTGAATCACAGTAAGCAGAGTTCTTCAACAGGATGCAGATTGTCACCACAGAAGTAACACCAGACAGTATAAAATGCGTTAGCGTAATCATTTCGCACTTGAACCCAGATAACCTTGTCTGCAGTGGATTTTCATCTGTAAGACCCGGGAAAATGCAACCAAAGGTAAGAGTGTATTTAATTTGAAAAACCTATATTGAAATCTTCAATTTAAAGTAGTTTATAGTCTCAAGTACAATAATCCCTCCATAACTATAAGGTGTCCAAACACAGAATTCATTTAAATGTGGTTTTATCAAATTTGAAAAAGTTACATTATTTTCTAATGTACTTTTGAAAATAATGAAAATTGTTATAATTTAAATGACTGTTATGCATTTTAACTTAAAAGTCCTAGTTTTACATACTCGAACAGGGTAGTCTATAAGAAAGAGTTCTATTTTATGTATTTGTTGTTTTTGATTATCCAGGCCCTACTTTTAAAATATACAGTACAGTAAACCCTCGATTTAACGGACTAATTGGGGCTGAGGGGTGTCCGTAAAATCGAAAGTCCGCTAAATAGCAAATTTTGTTTTTTGAGGATATATTTAAATCAAATAGACCTATAACACTTGAAATTTTAATACTATTAATATCATGCAAATACCGTATTGTTCCGAATACAAGCCGCACTTTTTCTCCTAAAAACATGGTCGCTAATTTGGCATGCAGCTTGCATTCGCGCGCTAACGAAATTCGAAGTTATACCTGACTTCTGGCGGGACGAACGCTTTTGGTATCTATGAGTTGTTTACTGCCAAAGCAACAGCAGTTTGCCTGGCTGTAGTTAACTCTGGCGTTACGATTTATGAGTACAACCGAATGTTTTAACAGCAAACTGAAGAAAGAATAGGAAGATAAAGTGTAAGTGCGTGCGCACACGAGCGTGTTCGCACCCTTCTGTAGGCAGCAAGACAAAGGATGAGTAGAGGGGTGTGAGTAACATGTTTCTAAATAACGGGTAAACTACCAGTGTGGTTTTCTATTGTAAAAGCGACAACATCGCTTATCTGTACTTTGTTTTTATTCGGCGTTTTTGTAGTGCGTTTGCGGTATGAGTGATATTGTGGAGACTAAAGGCACGCAGTCAGATCAAATAAAACGTAACCCATACGATGCGAATTATAAATTAATTGTGATACAAAATGTAGAAAAAACATACAATCGCGAAGCCGCAAGGAAATTCGATATTGATGAATGCTGTATTCGACGATGGAGAAAACAGAAGGAACGACTTTTAAATGCAAATACTGCGCGACGAGCATTCGCGGGACCTCAAGTTGGGCGTTTTGTAGCAGTAGAGTCCAGCGTCTGTGAATACTTAACGGCTTTTAAGAAGGCAAGGACTCCCTGTCACTAGACATGTTTTGAAATTAAAAGCTTTAGAAATCGCAGAAGAATTAAAAGCTTCCGGTTTCAAAGCCAGCTTCGGGTGTAAAAGACGAATGATGCGGTGAAATGGATTTGCGCTTAAATGACGTACATCACTCGCGCTAAAACTACCGAGTGGCTACGAAGAAAAACTCCCCAGTGGTTTGTCATTCATTTACACAAGAAGCATAATTATTCACTTGAACACATGGGAAATGCCGATGAAACGCCAGTATTTTTTATTTACGTATATTTACTGTGGACCAAAACGGAACCAAATCTGTAACAGTAAAGATTACGGGAAATGAAAAGTTATGTGCCACTGTAATGCTTGCTGTATTAGCTGATGGACGAATATTTCACAGTGAAATAAGATGCATATTGTAACAATCCACCTGAGTCGTACCTGCAAAATGTGTACATAAAAAAATAATGTGTTTGGATGATTAGTGCGTTCGCCTCGCACCGGGTCGTTACAGTAATTTTGGTGGCTAGCGATGTTCGTAGCGTAGTTCTGATCACCTGTATATTACGGCAGTAACCTTACCTGTTATTCTTAGGGGGTGTAATAATCCCGGGTGGCGCCAAGTCGTTTTACAAAACAACTAAAAACTGTATTTGAACAAGTTATCAGCGTAGCGGGTTGGTGTATTCAAATCGTTCCCGCTCGCACAGCCGTCTCAATCGTCGCTTCTGATGAATAACTGGCAACTAGCTTACTGCTACGATTTACTCTTCAATACAAGTAATTATTATATAGCACTCCCTATGAAATGATAACGCTGGTTACTCCCTGTAATGAATATTTTTTAATGGTGATATCTGTAAACATTTACAATTACCACAAAATAATTATCGTTTGATTACATGAGATCTTATTTTCAGGGCGGCGAATTAATTTAGAAACCATTTAACCTAGCGTCTGTTTATGTTAGGCGTATTACAATGTTTTGGTTTCAAAATCCGTGGATTCTTTTGACTATGAGTTAGAGAACTACAATGGTTACAATAAAAATACAAATTACCTTAATCTAAGTGTACAAAAAATATAAAGTGTGCTATTACAATCTGTTGTGTTGTGTTGTAAAAGTGTTCTGTAAGTTCGTGTTCAATTCTTAGGTTATTTTATGTTAACAATGTTTCATTATGTTTTAATTTGCTTAAATACTCTATGAAAGAGAAATACTATCTTTATAGTGTGGTAATTTTACCTTTCAAAATTATTTAAAGTGATTAGGGTTGGTGGAAAATAAATAATTGGATAGTACTTAACAATTCGACGTGTATAGGCCTTTGTAGTTGGTTCGAGATAGGAATTGGCTGCATAAAATCAGTTTTCTTGGATTTTGGGCTTCAATAAAATGTGGCGTCTTTTCGTCTTGTGTTTGGACGTTCTATTTATGGATAATTTCCGTTTATTCAGGTCTTGGGTCTTGTAATATTGGTTGTAGTGGTCATCTGCTTCCTTGACGATTGGTTTTCAGCAACTTTATACTATTATTTTCATGATTTACACTGAAAAAACTTTCTTCCGAACTTCTGCATCTGTATGGCTTGATGACGCTTCGCTTCTTTTTTTCTCTACTAATTTTTTAACGGTATTTTTCTGTCAACAACCGCTGTTTCCATAGTAACGGTATTTTTCGAATAGGCTTATTTTGAGTTGATGTATTGTTATCGAAACTTCGAATCCTTCGTATATCTTCTGATTACTGTTATTCCTCCATCTTCCTTCCTGGTTAATAAATATTGTCACTATAGTATTTATTCTCGTTCATAGATTATTTTGATACCCCACAAGCTTGGGTATTTTCAGATTTTAAGTTTTTACAATTATGTTAATGTTTGTTAATTACATTTCCTTTTATATAATAATGCCTATTATAATATTTTGTGTTATAAATGATCTACAATTTATCCTTGGTGATTCCTTCACCTCAGATTTTCTAAATTCTGATTCAATTTGTTATAATCTTTGTTTGTTTGGTTCTGACAGTTATGTTTTTTTCTAGGCCTAAGTAGCCATTATAATAATTTACTTATTTCGTTCAAATCACATTTTGGTTCAGCCTATTGGGCTTACTTTGTTATTTTTATTAGTTGTGTTGTGTTTTGAGTCTGTAGGTGTTTTGTTTATTATTCAATATTGCTCTCCTTATTTCAATCTTAAAAATATAACATTAGGTTTATGGACTGCACATTGCATTCAGCCATATCCTCTTATAACAATAACATGAACACAATTTTTTATAAGTTATTAGAGTTATTGTTTTGACTAAGAAATATCATCACTCACTCCTAACTTATCCTTATTTGCTAACTTTTTAGTTTATAACACATATTATTTGTGTTGTGATAAACTACATCACTTGTTATTAAATTAATAATAGTCCTTTATAAATTAGGTATCTTTGTTAGTTTTTTGACTTCTCAATCTTTAACAATTTTTATATTCCCTCCATGGTAACACCTTCAATTTATTCTATTCTGGAATCCTCCCTTTTTACTTACTACTGACTATAATTAACTTAACTCTATTGAACATCTTTTTAAATAAAAAGTCATTATCACTTCTAGTGTTTTTCTATCCCTTATACTATAATTCACTCTTAATACTACTTATTTATCAGTTATCTATGCACTGTTTATTTCCAACTTTTACCTTACCTTCACTTGTAAATCACTTATTGTTAATTACAATTTCACTAGTGTCACACTTCACTTTGGGGTTCTGACACCTACACTATTACACTATATCACTGTTTATATCATTGGTTTGATAGTGGGTGACCCCTATACTTATTTCTCTTTCATGACTTAATCCTAATGACAATTAATACTTAATAACTAATACTTACTGACTAATAACAATTCTAATTTGTGGTTCCTGGTTGCCTTTTTAATGGGTAGTAACCGTTATCTCTCCTTCCTCCTGATAACCCTTGTTTTGGTTTCAATGCTCTTGTTGAGTGCTATTTTACTTGTGTTGGTGAACCATTCTTGGATTTCACTTTTGCTCGTCTCCCTCCTTCTTCATTTTCCTTGTTTGTTTAATATATTAGGTTTTTCCTCCGTTCCTTTGGGCATTTTGGGGTCATTTAAACCCATAAACTTGTTTCCTTGTGGCTTAGGTTTATTATTTCCTCATTCTCATTGTTTATTTGTGGTTCCCTTCTTTATGTTTGGGTTGTTGTCTCAATCACTTTAAAATATTTACATTGTGCTAAGTATGTTCCGTAGTTCCCTTCTTTATGTTTATGTTTTTGTCTCAATCACTTGGGTTGGGTTAAAGTCGTTGTATTGTCGTGTCATATTTCTTATATTTTAATTAAAATCAATCAGTTCATTTGATAAGAGGTATTTTTTACAATTATAAATATATTTTTTATCTCTGGTACGGGGTTGGCTATTTGTGTCGTGACATAATGCCTCTCCTTTAAAATTGATCATTTTGATAAAACACTAGTATAGTTTTTTATGAAATTATCAGTTATACATAATCTTTTTCCTTTTCTTTCTTGGTCGTTTCTCCATTCTTTACTTCTCTTCTTACTGAATTCATTCCATTTTATGTGGATCTGTTTTTCTTTTTATTTCCATTGGTGTGTTCTCCCTTATACACAATTTTTTCCCTAACTTTAGTAGCTGGTTTCTCCCATTACTACCCATTTTTCTGAGACCAGAGGCACGTCATCTCTGCTCAGTTTATTTGATTGCTGGACTTTTCAACAGTCAATCATAAATACCTTTTTTGTCAACTAGTGACTTACATTAATAATATATTTTGGGATTGTCCACCTTGTGGTTTGTTTTTAGATCACTTTGGCCTTTTACTCATTCTTCCTTCCGCTATACCTTGACTATATACTATCATTTGCTCATACATTGATTGTTTTTTATTTATTTATATGTTAATCTCATCATTAACTTTTCATTTTTCGGTTTTCAATTCTCATTGTGATCATTTTAATTATCTTAGACATTGGTATACTTCTCTCAGTTAATTAGCAAGATTTTGCTTTAGCCATAGTTTGTATATTTGATTCATACATAATCTCCCTCTTTCTTTGTACCAGTTTAGATTTTTTATTTTACAGATAAATATCTTTGATTCATTATTATAATTTCATGTACTTATCTTATCAGGTTTGGTCTGATTTTATTTTTGTATATTTCAGTTTGTAAGTTAATTCTTTGTAAGTTAATTTTCTTACACCATAGGAATTTGTGTAGCGTATTCCTATTTTGGTACATTTTGTTTAATTATTTCATATACTTCACCCATCAACTTTTTAATATATTGTAAGTTGATTTCACTTAGTAGGAATTTATGTATCTCATTCCTTTGTTTTGATGTTTTTTATTTTAGACCTCATAAGTCATCGATCTGTTGTTGCAAGTTGTGTACATATAATTTTTGAATTTTGGTATCTGTATTTTATTTACAGTTACTTGTCCTTCGTGATGACATATGGCCGTACATTTTATTATATATATAATTTTATTTTGGTATCAATTCAATTCTCACGGTTGTGGATTTATTATATTATCATTTCCATTCCATATTATAGCCTTCTCCTTTTTGTTCGACACTTCGTTATTATGCACCTCTTCTCCTTCAAGTGTATGATAGTCACACTTATTCTGGATGAACGTATTCCAGTTATTTAGTTCTCTTCATAGAACTTCTTTATGGAAGCTTGGTTGTACACTCCTTTTACTTTTTTGGTGGTTATATTACTTATCTCGTAAGTGTTGTTTCCATTGTCCTTTGTGATGACATATGGTCCAACGTATAACAATAGCAATTTTTTGGCTATTCCTTCAAGTGTACTGGGTAGTTCCCTGTTTTTGATTAGCACTTTCTCTCCCTTGTGGTACTTTATTATTTTAATTTGTTTCTGTGAATACCTTGCTCTTTGTTTTTCTATTTTCTCCATAATACGGTTATAACAGTGGTTTTCATCATAGGGGTCTTCTGGGTCGACTGGGAAGTTTATTAAGTCTTGTATCTCTCTGTGGGGCTTTCTTCCAAACATCATCAGGTATGGGGTGTTTTCTGTGAATTGATGGTAACTAATGTTCAGAAATACTTCGGTAGAAGCCAAATACTTTTGCCATTCTTTTTGGTTGTTGTGACAATAAGTTCTTAGTATTCGTCCAACTTCCCTTAGCACTCTTTCTGCAGGGTTGCTACTAGGGTGGTATTTGGAAGTTTTATAGGTTTTTATATTCTCTTTTAGTAACTCGTTCCGCCATTTCTTTCCTTTGAACTGCGTTCCATGGTCAGTTATTATCATGCATGGTCTTCCTACTTCAGTTATATATTTAGTTTTTATTATTTCCAGTATTTTCTTAGTAGTAGCTCTGTTTATTGCATATAATTTTGTATATTTTGTATAGTGGTCTAACATGATCACAATAAACTTGTATTTATGTCTCCCTCCACTACGTGGGAATGGACCACATATATCGAGGAATATTTTTTCTAACTTTGTTGTTGGGGTGATGGGTATCATGGTTCCCTCTTTTTTCTCGTTATTGGTCTTTACCATTTGACATATTACACATGTTTTAATATTTTGGTTTACCTTCCTTACTATATTTTTTATAAAGACTTCCTCCTCCAATGCTTCTACAATTTTTACAGTTCCCATATGTCCGTATCGAACATGATAATCCTTAATTATCTTATTTTCTAATGTTTTTGGAACTACAAGTTTCCATGTGCTATTATGTTTTCTCGTTTTAACAAAGAGTATATCTTGGTGGATACAATAATATTTATTCACAACTTCTTCATCTTCTAACAGTCTGTTTCTTATGTTTAGTAATTTAGAATCTTGTTTCTGCTGTACCACTACCTCGTTTAGAATATCTTCCAGGTACTTTCTATTCTTTATTATACAAAACACTTTGACGATCTTCTCCTTTTCTCCTTCAAATGTCTGATGGGTGACATTTATTCTGGATAATACATCGGCGGCAACATTTTTACGCCCTGGAATGTACTCCCACGTTATGTGGTACTCTTGTAATGCGAGTATCCATCGTGTAAGCCTCCCATGACTTAACTTACACTGTTTCAAAAAGGAAATGGACTTATGGTCACTTCGGACGGTGACGGGATATCCAAGGATATACGTCCTAAATTTTCCGCATGCGAACACAATACTGAGTAGTTCCTTTTCAGTAACATTGTAGTTACGTTCGCATCGGTTCAGTACCCTGCTGGCAAAGCTGATAACCAGGTGGTGTCCGTCCTTATCCTCTTGATATAACTCGGCGCCCAGGCTCATATCGCTGGCGTCACAATTTAAATAGAACGGCTGTTCAAAATTAGGGTGGTTTAGCATTATAGTTTCAAGAAATTTTGTTTTGATTAATTTTAGCACTTCATCTTGTTCCTTCCCCCAAGTCCACTTTTCTTTAGCTGATAGTTGTTTAGAGAACTTTGCTGTTAAATAAGAATAATTGGTCTGGAACTTTCTATAGTAGTTACAAATACCTAAGAAGGATTGTAGCTGCTTCTTATTCTTTGGGGTGGGGAAGTTCTGAATAGCTTCCACCTTCTCTTGGGATGGTGTTATCCCCTCTTCTGCTAAGTTGAAACCCAAGAATTTGACTTGGTTTGCTATGAATTTGGACTTGTCTAATTTCAATGTGATATTATTCACAGATAATTTTTGTAATACCTGTTTGACCCGATCGCAGTGCTCATCCCAGTCAGATGATGTTATTAAAAGGTCGTCCACATACACTGTTGTGAACTGCAATGCTTCTTGACCTATGACCTGGTCCATACACTTGACGAACACTGCGACGGAATTAACGAGGCCGAAAGGTAACCTCTTAAACTGGTAATTCCTTCCATCGAAGATGAATGCCATGTACTTCCTACTGTGTGGGTGCAGCTCCACCTGCCAGTACCCACATACCGTATCCCAGGTGCTTATATATCTGGTACCATGGAATTTCTTGAGTATCTCTTCGATCTCTCCCGGTGACGTTCGATCATTAATGATCATCTTATTGATCTCCCGGGCGTCTAAACATATTCTGACTTTACCGTTCTTTTTTGGTATTGCGACTATAGGACTCGTGTAAGGAGACTGACTGTATTCAATGATGTCCTCCTCCATCATTCTATTTATTTCCTTTCTCACCTCGTTTTTTAGGGAGTAGGCGATTGGGTATGATTTTCTGTGGAAGTCAATGGGCTCTCGAAAGTCGATTTTACATTGGAAACCTTTGACCTTCCCTGGTGTATTTGAGAAAACGTGATGGTATTCTTGGTATATGGCTATTAGTTTTTCAGCCTGTTCACCCGTTATCTCTTGCTGAGGTCTCTCTCTTTGGAACTTTCTAATGTCTTCGATTTTTCTTTTCCATAGTTCTCCCTCTCCTTCTTCCTCTTCTATGGTAATTGATGGTTGATATGTCTGGCAATAATAGCTTTTTAACCCCTTATGATGATTTAGGGTTAGTTGTGTTGGGTTATTGTTGATTATATTGGCTGACCACACTCCCTTCTCAGAAGTAAGCACTACTATTCCCTTCTGCATGTCAATAATTGCTGAGTGTTGTCTCAGTGCGTCGCATCCCATCAGCATGTTAAATGGTAATCCATTTGCGACAAGAAAAATAATGGGTATGATTGTGTTTTGACTGTTCAGCTCTAAAGAGACCTGTTTTCTGATGGTCTTATTTTGTTTGCCTGTGGCACCAATTATGACGATATTATTTATAGGTAAAGTCGGGATAGGTATATTGGAGTTGGCCTGGATCCGCTCCAATTCAGGTTGGTTTACGAGAGATACATTTGACCCAGTATCGATCATTATGACAGTGTTGATTCCATTAATAATGGCTTTTATATGCACTATTTCACTATTTGTTGTTGACAAGGGGTTATCCTCCTCCTCCAGAAGTTCTTCCCTGATGTCCTTTAAATAATTGTTTGATATTATGGTTATCTTCTTTATTTCACTTTCCGTCGTAGTTTGTCGATTTAACCCAAGTGATTGGTCATGTGAAGGGTCCTGGTGGTTTCTCACTGACCTTTTTAGTTTAAAGGTGGCTGGGAACCACTGGCCAGACTATTTACTTGGTCTGCCATTTCATTGGTTGAGGTTGATTGATCACTTATGTGATTCCTTGGCGCTTCTATTGTCCTCGTTCCTGTAACTTGCTGGTTGTCGTATTGGGAATTGTTGTACACTGTGCTGGTTCTAATGGGACAATATCGCCGATGGTTGTTTTGTCTCCTCCCGCTGATAAAATTGACTTGACGCCTCATGTCACCCCTATTTTGGTTACTCCCGTTTCCTCTGTTATATGGGTAATTCGGGTCGTACCGGTTGCCATAGTAATTGTGATTATTTGGGTGGCCATTTGTATTCCTACCTTGTTCTATCCCCCTGTTGTGATTATTCGGTGCACTAGGGTTTTGTGCATTTCTATTAATTGGTTGGTTCCCCTGGTTGTAACTCGGATGATCTCTGTTGGTTGGTTGGTTACCTTGATTGTAGTTGGGTTGATTCCGATGGAAAGGTTGGTCCCCTGGGTAATTATTTGGGTTACGATTCATTATGTTTCGGTAGTTGTTCTGGGTATTACTATAGTGTAAGTTGTGGCTTGGCACGTTGTAACTTTCATTCCCCCGGTTATACCTTTGGTTAATCACACGATTCTTCTTGTACTGGCTATCGTTTTCATGGTCTTCCAGCAAGTTGGCCATTCCCTGTATGGTCTTTATTTGTCCCTGTCTCCTGGCCCTCTGTATGGCATCTTCGTAGTGATATCCCAGTTGGATGACTAGGGATTCTTCTGGTATTTTTGGTTCGAGATTTCGGGCTAGGCAGACCTTGCCCAAGAAGTAAGACGTTAATGTATGCCCAGCCTGTGGCTCGTATCTCCCGTTGCTTATATCGTTCCTCACCACATTTTGGGTCGATTCCGACCAGTACTTTTCACGAAACAACGTTTTAAATTCTTGCGTACTGCTGATTTCTGGTCGTGTGGCTGTCCACCAATTGTCATTTGTGTCCCGAAACATCTCGTCGATGAGACTTCTCACCGTTGTCCATCTGGTATCTCTGTTCCTCTCGATGAGCTCCTCCACCCTTTTCAGAAATTCTATGGGGTTTCTTCGGTAACTCTTGAAGTTGATCACTTCCCTATTTTCATTCGTAAATATATGAGTGCTACTGCAAGGCTTCTCCCTCAAAGCGTCCAGTTCCTCTTGCATCTGCTTCTCTTTCTGACTGATTTCTCTAATTTTTTCTCTATTTTCTTGCGTTTTCTCGTCAATCTTGTTGATGGTGGTGTATACCCTTTCAACGCGTTCGCTGACATCAGTCTGGATTTCCTTATGCCTCTCCTTCAGCTCTTGAAGCACCTCCTGTTTATTTTTGTTACACTCATCGGTGGTGGTCTTCTGTATTTCTTGGATCCTGAGAGTTCCTTCCTCTTGGACGTGATTTATTTTTTCTGTCAACTCTTCTTGGACGTGTATTATTGTTTCGTTCGTCTCAGTGATAGTCTGTTTGATTTCATTTTTGCACTCCGCCAACTGTTGCCTCCATTCATCTTTTGATTTCTCACCTTCTTCCTTCAATTGTTTTTGGAGTGTTTCCCAGTTGTTTTCAATCTTGTCATTTAACGCTTCAAGATCCTTTGTTATTTGTTTCTTCAACTCCTCACTCTTCTCTTCTAACGCCTCTCGGTTGTTTTCCATTTTGTTATTCAGGATCTCTAAGTCCTCCTTGAATTGCTTCTTCAATTCTTCCTTATTTTGGTCCAGTTTTTCGTTCAGGAATTCCCTGTCTTCCCTTCTCAATGACTCTAATTTTTTATTCAATTCTTCTTTGTCTTCTCTCCTTCCCGCTTGCAATGATTCTAATTTTGTATTGGTTGACTCTAATTTTTTATTCAACTCTTCCTTGTCTTGTCTTCTCTCTTCCTTGTCTTGGTCTAGTTTCTCGTTAATTCTTTCTTCTTGTTTCTTTGAAGTTTCTGCTATAAAATTCATGATATCTTGCAGGCTCAAGTTCTCCTTCTGAATTGGTTTACTGGGTTGATCCCCGACCATTACTTCCACTTCCGGTTCTGGTTGAACTGGATTTTCTGGTTGGTTTTCCTGAACGTCCTCTTCGACTACCTCCCCGATTATTTCTTCAATTTCTTCCATCTCTTCTGGCTGGCCTTCACCTTCAATTTCTTTCTGTTTGTCAGTCCTAGTAAACATTGAGTGTCTCTTCATAGCCGCCGTTGACCTTCTTTTACGGCCTCACCGGTTGGTCGCCAATTCTGTAACAATCCACCTGAGTCGTACCTGCAAAATGTGTACATAAAAAAATAATGTGTTTGGATGATTAGTGCGTTCGCCTCGCACCGGGTCGTTACAGTAATTTTGGTGGCTAGCGATGTTCGTAGCGTAGTTCTGATCACCTGTATATTACGGCAGTAACCTTACCTGTTATTCTTAGGGGGTGTAATAATCCCGGGTGGCGCCAAGTCGTTTTACAAAACAACTAAAAACTGTATTTGAACAAGTTATCAGCGTAGCGGGTTGGTGTATTCAAATCGTTCCCGCTCGCACAGCCGTCTCAATCGTCGCTTCTGATGAATAACTGGCAACTAGCTTACTGCTACGATTTACTCTTCAATACAAGTAATTATTATATAGCACTCCCTATGAAATGATAACGCTGGTTACTCCCTGTAATGAATATTTTTTAATGGTGATATCTGTAAACATTTACAATTACCACAAAATAATTATCGTTTGATTACATGAGATCTTATTTTCAGGGCGGCGAATTAATTTAGAAACCATTTAACCTAGCGTCTGTTTATGTTAGGCGTATTACAATGTTTTGGTTTCAAAATCCGTGGATTCTTTTGACTATGAGTTAGAGAACTACAATGGTTACAATAAAAATACAAATTACCTTAATCTAAGTGTACAAAAAATATAAAGTGTGCTATTACAATCTGTTGTGTTGTGTTGTAAAAGTGTTCTGTAAGTTCGTGTTCAATTCTTAGGTTATTTTATGTTAACAATGTTTCATTATGTTTTAATTTGCTTAAATACTCTATGAAAGAGAAATACTATCTTTATAGTGTGGTAATTTTACCTTTCAAAATTATTTAAAGTGATTAGGGTTGGTGGAAAATAAATAATTGGATAGTACTTAACAATTCGACGTGTATAGGCCTTTGTAGTTGGTTCGAGATAGGAATTGGCTGCATAAAATCAGTTTTCTTGGATTTTGGGCTTCAATAAAATGTGGCGTCCTTTCGTCTTGTGTTTGGACGTTCTATTTATGGATAATTTCCGTTTATTCAGGTCTTGGGTCTTGTAATATTGGTTGTAGTGGTCATCTGCTTCCTTGACGATTGGTTTTCAGCAACTTTATACTATTATTTTCATGATTTACACTGAAAAAACTTTCTTCCGAACTTCTGCATCTGTATGGCTTGATGACGCTTCGCTTATTTTTTTCTCTACTAATTTTTTAACGGTATTTTTCTGTCAACAACCGCTGTTTCCATAGTAACGGTATTTTTCGAATAGGCTTATTTTGAGTTGATGTATTGTTATCGAAACTTCGAATCCTTCGTATATCTTCTGATTACTGTTATTCCTCCATCTTCCTTCCTGGTTAATAAATATTGTCACTATAGTATTTATTCTCGTTCATAGATTATTTTGATACCCCACAAGCTTGGGTATTTTCAGATTTTAAGTTTTTACAATTATGTTAATGTTTGTTAATTACATTTCCTTTTATATAATAATGCCTATTATAATATTTTGTGTTATAAATGATCTACAATTTATCCTTGGTGATTCCTTCACCTCAGATTTTCTAAATTCTGATTCAATTTGTTATAATCTTTGTTTGTTTGGTTCTGACAGTTATGTTTTTTTCTAGGCCTAAGTAGCCATTATAATAATTTACTTATTTCGTTCAAATCACATTTTGGTTCAGCCTATTGGGCTTACTTTGTTATTTTTATTAGTTGTGTTGTGTTTTGAGTCTGTAGGTGTTTTGTTTATTATTCAATATTGCTCTCCTTATTTCAATCTTAAAAATATAACATTAGGTTTATGGACTGCACATTGCATTCAGCCATATCCTCTTATAACAATAACATGAACACAATTTTTTATAAGTTATTAGAGTTATTGTTTTGACTAAGAAATATCATCACTCACTCCTAACTTATCCTTATTTGCTAACTTTTTAGTTTATAACACATATTATTTGTGTTGTGATAAACTACATCACTTGTTATTAAATTAATAATAGTCCTTTATAAATTAGGTATCTTTGTTAGTTTTTTGACTTCTCAATCTTTAACAATTTTTATATTCCCTCCATGGTAACACCTTCAATTTATTCTATTCTGGAATCCTCCCTTTTTACTTACTACTGACTATAATTAACTTAACTCTATTGAACATCTTTTTAAATAAAAAGTCATTATCACTTCTAGTGTTTTTCTATCCCTTATACTATAATTCACTCTTAATACTACTTATTTATCAGTTATCTATGCACTGTTTATTTCCAACTTTTACCTTACCTTCACTTGTAAATCACTTATTGTTAATTACAATTTCACTAGTGTCACACTTCACTTTGGGGTTCTGACACCTACACTATTACACTATATCACTGTTTATATCATTGGTTTGATAGTGGGTGACCCCTATACTTATTTCTCTTTCATGACTTAATCCTAATGACAATTAATACTTAATAACTAATACTTACTGACTAATAACAATTCTAATTTGTGGTTTCTGGTTGCCTTTTTAATGGGTAGTAACCGTTATCTCTCCTTCCTCCTGATAACCCTTGTTTTGGTTTCAATGCTCTTGTTGAGTGCTATTTTACTTGTGTTGGTGAACCATTCTTGGATTTCACTTTTGCTCGTCTCCCTCCTTCTTCATTTTCCTTGTTTGTTTAATATATTAGGTTTTTCCTCCGTTCCTTTGGGCATTTTGGGGTCATTTAAACCCATAAACTTGTTTCCTTGTGGCTTAGGTTTATTATTTCCTCATTCTCGTTGTTTATTTGTGGTTCCCTTCTTTATGTTTGGGTTGTTGTCTCAATCACTTTAAAATATTTACATTGTGCTAAGTATGTTCCGTGGTTCCCTTCTTTATGTTTATGTTTTTGTCTCAATCACTTTAAAATATTTACATTTTACTAAGTATGTTCCGTAGTTCCCTTCTTTATGTTTATGTTTTTGTCTCAATCACTTGGGTTGGGTTAAAGTCGTTGTATTGTCGTGTCATATTCCTTATATTTTAATTAAAATCAATCAGTTCATTTGATAAGAGGCATTTTTTACAATTATAAATATATTTTTTATCTCTGGTACGGGGTTGGCTATTTGTGTCGTGACAATATCAGTGTATACTGTTCAGTGTTAGTCGTCGTGATGTCTTCCACTGAACGTGTGCGATGCCTGCGTCAACGACAACGCAAAGACAGGGATCGTGAAGAATTAAATGAATTCTTGAAGAATACTTCGTTCTCATCAAATACAATTGAAGATGAGAAAATGTGCGTGTTTCAAAACAAGAAGAAAAGAAACGAAAGAATGCTCCGATAACCAAGCAATATCGCCAGAACAGGAGAGTCTGCAGTTTATGCACATTATACGTTTCAAAAGCCTAAAAACATTAT
Organism: Magicicada septendecula; assembly: GCA_034769895.1. Classification (NCBI taxonomy): domain Eukaryota; kingdom Metazoa; phylum Arthropoda; class Insecta; order Hemiptera; family Cicadidae; genus Magicicada; species Magicicada septendecula. The sequence continues at coordinate 151,884,298 of CM068372.1, forward strand.
CAGGCTTTGATGTTTTTTTTTTGTCAAATTCTGTCCGTTAAATTCGACGCCCATTAAACCGAGGTCCATTAAATCGAGGGTTTACTGTACCGGGAAAAGTTCACACAAAACTTTACCATCAAGGAACATAATTCCCACAGAAGCGATAGGGTATTGTCTTAAAGAAAACTCTAGGATCTGTGGAAGTGTGTCTCCAGTTACATGATATATATAAAACTTTGATAAAAAACATAATAAAGTTTGAAGTTAAACTACTTACTTTGAAATATTTATAGACATATGAGTCTACAGCCATCGAGAGTTCTTGATCCAAACCGATCTCGATGTCAGGTATCACAGACAAACTAATGCACAGCCAGGCAAAGAAAACAATAATCACAGAAACCCTGGTCCACTTCTTCATCAATGCTGGGACATACCCAGACTTAAAAATGTTGTACAGCACCCCATCGGATACAGGCTTATCCTTGGTAGGGGCGAATAAACAGCACACTACATCCAGTCGATTTTGCTACATTACAAAAAAAATCATTTTCATTAATAATATTTATAAATATTATATTATTTATAAGTAAACTTATAAATTTACTTGTAAATTTAAACTTGTAACAAGTAACAGTTTGAGAACAAACTGTGTGATAAATATAACATATGTTACTTATACAAGTGCTTGAATACATGCGTGTGTACATGTGTATTTTTCCTATAATTTTTATCTCTATCATTTTTAGAAATTTAAGTCTGTAATCAGTTTTTCCAGTTATCTTCAAAAGTAAATATACAAAAAAAATTAATAACAAAAATTGTTCAGGATGCCAAAGTTAACTAAGAAACCTACATACAAATAGACAAACAGTGTGTTATAATAGACATGGATAGAAAATAAATCAATATGCTCTAGTCTGGCACAAAATACGTCATGTTTAATTAATACTTTAATAATAGTTATTAAATAATATTTCAAGTAAGCATGTAAATAAATAAACCAATTCCTTTTATAAAGAAAGAGTGAATTACTATTATTTATTATTATATGATAGTAAAGGTTTATTAGTAAAGAAAGCTACGTTGAAAAACTGAATATGTACATGCTTGCAAACACACACGTTTTTTGTGTGTAACGTGATGTCAGGTGTGGTATGGTGAAAAATATATTAAATTTTTTTTTAATGTACTACTCATCATTACCTAGTACAGGAGTTTGTAAATTAGTAAATCAGGCACAGAAAAGTTTGCATATACAGGGTTAAAGCCCACTCCAAACTTGTTTTTCATGAATGCACAGAAAAAGCAAGGACTAAAAATATTGCAATTTAAACCTATGATTAAATGGACTGTTACTATTATAAGAAATAATATACATCCATACCGAGTTTCATTTTATTTCAAAACGTCTGCTGAGCTAAAGTACAAAACTTATAATGTACTTTTATTACTGAAAACCCCCAAATGGCATAGGGTATGAAGAAAATACATAAGAAATCATTGTGACATTGAACTAATAAATGAATTGGTCAAAATAAGATAATGATGGCGGTAAATAAGTCAAAATAACGTGGAATGATCGTAACAAGTGGTGGGTGAACAGTGCCATACATAAATCACTGGTGCAAAGATCCTAAGGGTGGCCAGTAAATGGTAGCAAAATCCCACCATAAAATGGTGCCACGAATGGTAGCAAAATTCACATGAAATTCAATAGAAATTTGCAAAACTGGCTAGTTTATTACTGTATAAACATTTTATTTCTTTATTTTGGCACCTGATCGCTAACAATTAAATTAATTACACAAGTGTAATTTCTAGTTAGTATATTACAAATTCAGCATTACTTACCGACTGTCTTAATGTATCAAGCGAGAGAAGACTAATAAAACATGTGATTTGAAAAATGAAATCTAAAAGCAATGCAAATCCTGCATATAAAGCAAAAGCCTTCACAGCTGGCATATCTGACAAGCCACCTGAAATATAAAAACTATGTCAAATTTTGTCTATACTTATTCAGTTACAATAATGAAACTCACATTTCCCTTATGTAACTTTTATTAAATCATATGTGAACACTATATTAACGCAAACAACATTTTTATAAAATAAATAAGCCAACTTTTACACATTTCGATCTTTTAAGGTTCATCATTAGGAAACAATGAAGGTTCATCGTGAAACAATTTAATTAAACTTTATTTATACTTTATTATTAAACCTGTTTATAATATTAATTTTCGACTCTTTTAGCCGCCATCTTTGATGACTACCAACCTCGGAACTTTTACTTACCAGGTCTAGTGTTCGGGTGGACGAGCTGAAAAGCAAAATAGTTGTTCAACACAAATAAAAATTCATTTACTTGTTTACTAAAACTTGAATTTTATTATTATCATATTCAAAGCTATTAATCAACACAATATTTTACTTGACAAGAATTAATTAAAATTTTACTTCGTTCTATATACGCAAACTGCAATAAAAATGTAGTTGTAAAAAATTAACATATATTTAAGGTACCATTTAAAATTGTTTTACGCAAACTAGCGCTTCGTACTTAACTTAACAATCATACATAATAATTTTCATCTCACACGCACACACATACTCCCATCCCAGGTCTTTTAAGAGATCTCATTTAGTTTTATTTTTTAATTTTGCATAATTTTGATTAATTTAACTTGTAATTTTGAATAATTTACTTCCCTTACGTAGTCCTTGGTTTGAAAACGTCCATAAGATGTCTCCTCGTGCACGGACACTACATTGCTGTCTCCCTGTTTTCACTTTTTATTTTCTAGCCGAAACTGTCACTCCAATTTATATTTGTCACTATGCATTTACATCGTTATTCCAAATACTGGTTGCGTTTAAAATTCACATTTTCTGGTGTACGGGCGCCCGCGATTTTGTTCTGGAACTTTGCGGCTGTACAGTGCGAGAGTATTTTGCAGACTGGGGTGAAATTTACTGTCTCAATTTCTGAGGTAGCGGGGGAGTCATGTGATTTCACTCTATTGTTCTAATGGTGTTTTTGAAGCCATATTTGACAGTGGCATTAATTTGAATCGACATTCCAAGTGACGTATTCAAAGGTTCGGCCCTGACGTCATATGTCGTGACCTCGGTTTACAAAGTTCCAATGTCATCGGCTAAAAATAACTGCTTCTCTTGCATTCTGATGGTGACCTTGACATTAACTTGCTCACACTGCATACGTCATTATAATTTCCAAATAAAATCTACAATTATTATTTCTCCCCAAATTACCCCTGGGTGGGCCTAACCCGTCCCGTTACAATTGTCTCAGAAAATGAAATAAAACTATGAACATTATGACGATGTTTACACATACAATTTGCATTGTTAATTTACAAAAAAAAATCTTTGACTTTGTTGAAAAAGTGTCCATACTCAGTTTATGTTCTGACACTGAAGACTTTGAAGAATCAAGCGGTTCATTTTATGCGTATTTAAATATGAATTATCAAATTTAAGTTCCTGAGTACCAATGTTTTATTTTCATGCTACAAGAGAGATTTTGTATTAAAAATTCTGTCTGTCCATACAATTGTTTTATGTGATAACTTTCTATGAATTTTAGATTCAACAAAATATAAATCAGTTAAACACGTATTAGTTTTACTGTACAAAATATATGCAAAATGTATTACATATGAAATACTGAAAAAACTTTTTCCCACTTTAAAATGAAAAATCAAAGTCATAGCTTTGTGTATCTGTTAAAACCAATTGATATTAATGATCACTGTTTAGAATGTGAATTTGATTAATCAACTTAATTCACATTATGATAAGATTTTGTATTCCATCAATTAAATTATGACAACTTATTTTCCAGTATAAGTCACAAGCTATATTTTCTAAACTTATAATGAATACAATACGCAAACATATATGCGACATCTCTCTGTTCAACATTGCAGTCAAGACGTGTAGAACAGAATGAGTAAACAGCTGACGACAAGAGAGGAACGAGCAGTACAGAATAAATCCAACAGTGATGTATTTTAATAACACCACAAAATTATTTCAATATGATAGTAAAATCCTAGTGTCATATACACAGAAAACAGCAGCACAAAACACATATTCAGATTGTATGCACATATGCGCGCGCACACACACACACACACACACACACACAGAGTTGGCAACGAGGGGTCCAAAACATAGTTAACCTACCAAGGAAGAAACAACAAGACTCAGAAACGCTGGTGAGAAGCATAGATGGTCCAACCTGGCCAAGGACCCGACCAATATGCTTTTCTCTGGACTCATTCTCTAATCGTGGTTCCCGCTGGTGTGACTGCACTAAGATGAATATGTTATCAACACCTACTGCGAGTACCAAGAATGGAATCACCTTTGCAAAACACCAAAAAATATTAATTAAATTTATGTAGATTATCACTACAACTGTGCAACAAACGAAACTAATACAACACATACACAAATTATGAAAGAAATAATATTTTTATTAATGGCATTATACAAATTTTGTTATTTCTCAAGTGATTTCTTTCCAGTATGTAAATGAGAAATATAACAATTCTTACAAAAATCACACTCAGGGTAATCTTTTTAATACATGTTGCTTGTTGGTTTATCTACAGTCATTAATAATGGAGAAAAAATGATATCACCTATGGAATTGGCAAAAATTTTAATACTTAACAGTCTACAAAAGTTTAGTTTTACACAGAACAATCATAATCCATGATAGTTTTATTCTATTTTAAATTACCTACGTCAAGTACTATATAATACATTATACAGGGTGTCCCGGGAGGAGAGGGAAATAATTTGAGAAATGGTTCTATAGTGTAAAAGAAGAAAAAAAGTTCATATAAACTGTAACGATACAATTGAGCCAAATCCCGTACCAGTGATAAAAAAGATAATTCTTGATATAGAAGTACTTCATATAAAATAAAATGTTTAAAAAATGATTAAAATGTAAATACTTTGACAAGACGTACAACGATATTACACAACCCAAGTGATTGAGCCAACAACATAAACATAAAGAAGGGAACCACGTAACATACTTAAGAAAAATATGATAGACAAAACCATGAACTAACGAGAGAAGAATCAGAGGAAGAATGAAGAGGAGAACCGAACCAAGATGAAGACTACTGAAGATGAAGATTACTGAAGATGAAGAAGAGGAAGAATGAAGAGGAGACAGGTTGAACCCAAGGGGAAACTAACACACATATAAAAGGGAAAGATAGTATACTTAAGGATAGAATACGGTCAATAAACCTTGAATAATTATGTATTAATGAAACCAATGTTATTATTATCATTAACTTAACATATGTACCCATTTTAAGGACAATACAATTGTAAAATATAATAATATAGAAAAGTACACTAACCCAGTCAGAAAGGTTAGATTTAACAAAACACAACTAACCAAATATTGTTAATAGTAAATGTCATACTAAAACAAAATAGTGAGAAAGGGTAGGAGAAAATATAGGGATTACCCATTAAATAACACTAAATACAAAACAGTGAACCAAAGTGAAGTGCTTTAGTGAAGTGTAAATGCCCTAAAAAATAGTGAAAGTGTATGTGAAACATTAAAAATAGAATGATAAGTAAGCAGACACTCTGTGAAACATTGATAAACAACCAATGATTGGAGTGATATTATAAATAGTAATATATCTAGGTGTAACTAGAAATAGTATTCCAAATTAATATTAAGGAAGCTTGTGATATTATTCAGGGAGAAAGCCCAGACAAATAACTTGTGTTAACATGGTATGATAGAATAGAATTGAAGTTTGTTATTAAAATTAAGATTGCAAAGAATACAACACCCCATGTTGAAAGGGGAGTTAACCTTCATAATTTTATGAAAAGTGACAAGGTTTATCACTTTAGTTTGTAACTCAAGAAAGAAATCAATGTTAGTACTAATAATAACTAATGACCTGTAAAGAATAGTTGGTTCAATGTTAAAGGAGGAATATGGCTGAAAGGAACCTACAGTCCATAAACCTAATTATTATATTTTTAAATGAAGAGTAATGAAAATGTAGGTTGAATAGTACAAAAAACACAAATAAATAAGTGAAGCCCATCAGGCTGAATTCAGAATGTCATTTAAAAAGTAAATACACCAAAAAACAATCATGGCCGATTTTGACTATGAAGACATTTAACTGCCAAAGACATTCAAATGTAAATTGTATCAATTTCACAAGAAATCTTACTAATCTAAGACCAGTGAATAGACAGTAATTATATATCAGTTATTTTAACACAGAAATATTATTGTAATAATTTAATATAAGAAAGATATGTTATTTAGTAAATGTCAAATAATTAGACTATAGTTAATGTAGAACAGAATATGACCTTATGAGGTATCATTGTAAACTTTGAAAGGAAAGAAAAATAATAGTGATGTCATTTATTATCCCAAAGGAATTATAAGGGAATAAAATCATTAGGAAAATACTTAATAAATTTGAATAAAAATTCAAATATTTTAACAATGTATGTAAGGAGTAACCAAGCATTGAATTATGGTTACTATGACAATGAGACGTTTGAGGGCTTATTTTCCGTTAAATTATATAGACTCTGAAAAACGAAACGTGGGTAAGCGACGCGCAAAATTGGCACGATTAAAATTTTAATTTAAACAGTTATAAAAAGTCGAATCAGTGAACCAAGATGACCCAATATGAAGAGACGTCGATATATAAAGAATACATGATGTCCAGGAACCAGATTAACTAAATTAATTAAAGAAAAAACCCAAGACCAGATGAAGGAGGTGTTAGAAGTTTTAAACCAGCCCAAATTCGAAGAATATACACCTATCCTGATGATGACATTTCAACGTGAGACGAATTGATAAGTACCGAATAACTTCCTTATTCCCAAAACCCTAAATTACTTAAATTATTTTCAAATGATAAAACTTCTCACTATTTAAAAAGTAGTATTTTCTTTCAAAGGTAAAGGCATAATGTACTTACATAAAAAACATTTTATTAAACTATATAGATAACCTTATTTGTGAACACAACTACTGTAACAGAAATACGACACTACTGAACAAATTGTACAAACACATTATAAATCCTAAGTACGTATAAGGTATGGTAGTGTACTTTTTTGATGTAACCAACGTGTATGTCTATTTTCATGATCCAAAGAACCCCAGATTTTAAAACTGGTAATATTTTGTATGTAACTTAATGCCGTATCGGCAACGATAAGGTTTTGAAATCAATTTTGCCAACTCTGAGATATTTTGTGTTTCAAGCTCTAAGCCGGAGCATAGTATTATAAAATTATTTATGATTCATTTGTCATATTTATTGATAATTAAATTTGTATTAAAAAACGCAGTACAGAACATTACTATCTTGTTATTTCATAGGATTTTTGTAGAATATATGTGTGTTAGCGAAGTTTTAAGCAACAGCCAACTAGCGCTCATCACGAGTGGCCAAGTCGACAACCTGTGTAGCAGCGGGAACAATTCGAACGCCACAGCTGCCCATGCTAATATCACGTATCATCTTAGAAATTAAATATTTTAATTGTTTTAACAGAAACAATTTGGCGCCACCCGGGAATAGCAATCCCTATGAATTAACAGGTAGGTTGTACTGGTAACATTGACAACGCTACGGACTCCAGTAGTGACGTCGATTTATGTAACAACCAGTGTGAGGCAAACACACTACATTCACACTAATACACAAAATAAACAAGTGTGATACATTTTAACAGGTACGACCCCATTTTAGCGTTACAAAACATATGTCCGGAAACGCTTTGTAAGCAAGTTATGGCTAGCGAAAGATTTCGCCCGGGTTTCGGTTCCCCCGGGTAAATGAAGACTTTCTGAAATTTTGGGAAGGGGCGAATTCTGTTGTTTCTTATGGTCTTTGACCTGAAAAATCGAATAAAACAGGTCCCAGAACTGTATCTCCCATAAGTTTCATGATATCCGACGTAAAACAGAAAAATCTTTGCCTAAAAACAAATTTTGAAAAAATTGAAACAATTGGAATTTTTGTTGATTTTTATTGACTTTATTTACACCATTTTTCTCAGAATTAAATTCTTTACAAGTTTTGTTTTTAACTTTTATGCATTTATTAGTCATTTAACAAAGTTATTGTACTTCTAACCTAAAAACACGTTTTTTTAGGTTAGAAGTACAATAACTTTGTTAAATGACTAATAAATGCATAAAAGTTAAAAACAAAACTTATAAAGAATTTAATTCTGAGAAAAATGGTGTAAATAAAGTCAATAAAAATCAACAAAAAATTCCAATTGTTTCCAATTTTCCAAAATTTGTTTTTAGGCAAAGATTTTTCTGTTTTACGTCGGATATCATAAAACGTATGGGAGATACAGTTCTGCGACCTGTTTTATTCGATTTTTCAGGTCAAAAACCATAAGAAACAACAGAATTCGCCCCTTCCCAGAATTTCAGAAAGTCTTCATTTACCCGGGGGAACCGAAACCCGGGCGAAATCTTTCGCTAGCCGTAACTCGCTTACAAAGCGTTTCCGGACATATGTTTATATGAACTTTTTTTCTTCTTTTACACTATAGAACCATTTCTCAAATTATTTCCCTCTCCTCCCGGGACACCCTGTATATTCAACTACCACTTGTAATTTTCATGTACAAACATTAGGATGATAGTACAAAACAAGTATAAAATTTATAACAAATATGTTTCTAATACTCAGGGGCGGACTGGCATCCCTGGGGGCCCTCGGCTAGAAGCAGTCAAGGGGCCCGATGTAGCTACACACAAAAACGCGCATGCACGTATTTGTGTGCATATACTTTTTTAAATTATTGATTTACTCTTTATAGATACATGGTATTTACAGGATTTACATAAGTGAACGTTTTAATACAAAACATGCAGGACAGTTTATTTGATTATTTAGACTTTAACATATCCAGCTTTAAAACCATAATTACTACAAATGTTTCTACTGTAAAGAACATTTATACCCTACAAATCTACATAAAATCCCAATTTAAAATATTCCACAGTGTATTACGGTGGCGGAGCTCAGCGCCTGGTCCATTGTCACTCCGTCCCACCAATCCATAGCCCCAGTAGCATAACTTTTAACCGGGCCCTCCTGCAAGTTTATGCCATGGGCCCCCTTTTGAATCTTTACATAAGGCCCTGAAGCCCTCCCAGCCCTTCGGGCTCCTCAGCCCTGAATGCAACAATGACATTCAAACAAAAATGACAGTAGCCTACTACTCGTCGTGTCAGTCAGTTGCCACGCGGCACGCCTCTACAGTAACCTCCTTTGCTTTCCTCCATTAGTAAATACTAAATAGGCTGTATATAAACAAGGCTGAGAAGTGATCACTTCCAATCTGACCAAAATAAATCCTGAAGATTTATTTCCAACAATATTTAGACGAGAAAATTTTTAATACCAGTAAAAATACATATTTCTCATTTTTCTCTAAATAAAATTTTCATGGTTCGGGGACCCCCTGAGCCTCATCGGAACCCGGGGCCCTCGGCGATCGCCGACCAGCCAACCTGGCCAGTCGCCCCTGCTAATACAACACCTAATAAAATCTTTATTGTTTTTAGTCACTTATTAAATATGAGAAACACAATTGTCATCGTAATCATGTCTTCTTTACTGAATATAAATAAGATATCATAAATGTATACCGTATTTTCTCGCATAATTAACGCACTTTTTTGACGAAAAATACCGGCGAAAATTTCGGGTGCGTAAATTATTCGAGGATTTCAGATATACCCAAATTTCATTTGAAATTTATTGCCATTTAAAAGATACATTAAATATACTGTACTGTATTATACACAAAATCAGTTCAACTCATTGAAGTTATCGTCATTTGGCGTAAAATTACGGTTGAGTTTTCTTCTGAACAATCAAATAGAGTACATTAGGCAAGTTGGAGTTAATGATGTTAATAATAAGATAGAGCAAACTAATAAATAATCAATTTTTTTATACCGAGGAGGGGTATATATAACGATTCATAATATGTCGTCATATTTGAGCATTATATGAAAGGGACAGGCTGTGTGCCGTAAGCAAGACAGAGAGCGTATAATATGCAACTATCTCACTCTAACTTAGTCACAGTGAAGCACGCGGTCGGATCAGACGTGAATTTTACTCAATTCATTTTTGTAGTTCAACCTGCGATAACTTCAAAACTAATAAATATACAGCAATTCTGAAAACTGCATTGTGTTCAGTAATTAAAGCTCTATAAGTAGCCAAAATCTCAATTAATATAATTAACAGTTACAGAAGATACACAGAAGAACGTGTTTTTTTAGACATTTCTATTGGTTTAGCATTTGTATTTGTACACTGTACTCTTTAAAAAGACATGCAAACACAGACTGCGGGTAGCAAGTGGCAGGCAGACGGCAGCCGAGGTTGAGAATAAAGGAATGGGTTTCTGGGAAAGAGCCATTGACTGAGTCAAGGCCACAGCCCCGCTCGGAACAGACTAGGCGCGCAAACAACATTCCAGCTGCAACTTTCACTTTTCCATCCCTAACCATTTCGCTAACCAAAATTGAAAAATTACGTAGTTTGGAGATACGTCCGGATGTGACAGGTTGTACTGTATACCCAAATTTCATTTGAAATTTATTGACATTTAAAAGATACATTAAATATATTATACACAAAATCAGTTCAACTCATTGAAGTTAATCGTCATTTGGCGTAAAATTACGGTTGAGTTTTCTTCTGAACAATCAAATAGAGTACATTAGGCAAGTTGGACATGTGAGAGATATTATTTAATATTGGAATTATATTGCCAAATACAGTTAGACAACACGTTGATTAGAAAAGACTTTATTCACTAGAACTAACCTTCATAGAATACATACATCTGTTATAACAATAATAATACGTGCATGCGTATTGTACATACATTGTTTAACCATATTTAAATTGTACATATGATATATTTGACAGGACACACAGTTTCAAGTACGGACACCGGAAAATATTCTTCCCGTCACGAGCTGATAGTACGACCTGAAGCAAAATAAATATGAATTAACGAAAGTACTAACGACGTAAGGAATAATGACATACCTGCTAAAAAGGAAGAAAAATAATCTTACCTTTTATAGGCTACCGAGTTGGTCGTCGCCACTGGAACTGCAGGAAGAATTGGTGCTGCTATCACTGCTCACATCTCTCCATAAGAAGTCATCTTCAGTCCCGTCTAACGCATTCGAGATTCCCGTCTTTTTGAAGCTCTTTTCAATCACCTTCGAAAAAATCATGTCCCAAGCGCGCAATATCCACTCACAAAGGAGTTCCACAGATGGTTTCCAAATTTTGCCTGTTGGAGTAAGTTCGTGCACATTTTCCACCATCCAGCACAGAGTTTTCGCACATTGTCCTTGAATGGTTTATTTATTGAAACGTCCAAGGGTTGAAGTACTGATGTCAGTCCACCAGGAATCACAGCCAAATCGGTTTTCATGGTTTCCAATAATTTTTTAGTGTTTTCTGTCAGATGGCCACGAAAACTGTCCAACACGAGAAGAGCCGGGCACCGAAGGAGAGACCCCGCTCTATTTCCCCAAACCGTTCGTATCCAGTCTTCTACAAGTGACGTGTCCATCCACCCTTTTTCTTGGACACGAACGTGGATCCCACGTGGAAATTTTACTTTCGGCATTGTTTTTCGCTTCAGGACAACGTACGGTGCAAGCTTTCTGCCATCAGCTGTTACAGCAAGCATTACTGTACACCGTTGTTTTTCACTTCCAGTAGTGCGCACAATAACACTCGATGTTCCTTTCGTATCGATTGTTCGACTTTGTGGCATATCAAAACTGATGGGCGTCTGATCTGCGTTTCCTATCTGGGAAAGCAAATATTTCTTCGCTTTCCGTTTCCTAATCACGAAGCGATGAAAATCAATGACTTTTTGGTCGAAATCATTCGGCATTCTTTGACATAAGGATGTTCTTCTTCGAAGAGAGAGTCCATTTCTCTTCATAAATTTAATCACCCAGCCTCGGCTAACCTTAAAATTCGAGACACTGATCCCATGTGCTGCAGCTATTTCTCGTCCTTTAAAATACAGCATTTCGTAAGAAACGGCATATCCATCATTGCGTAACGAAATCACATATTTCAGAAGATGCTCCTCTACTTGCGGAAACTTGCCACTTTTTGGACCGCGAAATGCTTTACGAGACTTGTTGGTCTCTTGAAGGGCAATTTTCTGTTTTTGCCAGTACCGCACGTTACACTCGGACACAGAATATTTGCGGCCTGCTGCCCTATTCCCGTGTGTTTCGGCGTAAGCGATCACCGCAAGTTTATATGACGCAGTATTACTCGAATACTTGCTCATTGTGGATTAATGAACGACTTTGAGATCACAAAACATCCGTGTACCCGAAACACTCGTAAAATGAGTTTCTACCAGACTGGAATAAATCGTCACTAATCACGTCTTCGCTGATTCATTCACCGGACTGAATACCGCAGTGAGTAATAACAGGAAGTTGCACGAGGGTTTGAAATGCTAGGTTGCGCAATAGGAAAGCTACTACTTGACATCTTTATTTCGAAACGCATCCGGAACTGCGTGATGAAATCACCGAGAAAGTGATTTCTCGTCAAATACGCGAATATTTCTTTTTTCCCACTTTGAACCCCCCAGAAATGGGATGCGTAAATTATGCGAGAAAATACAGTAGATAGAACAGAAGGCAGTATGTTTGCATGTTTGTAGGAAGATAATTCTTAGTTTGTTCAAATACCACAAAATTTAGTTCTGATCCTGCTTGTGTTATGAATCAAGAACAAAAACAAAAACAGACAGATTTATAGTTGAAATGGTGAAAATTAAGATAAATTAATTTGTTTTAGTTGCTTCCATGCTTGCATTCAGACCTACTTTCACCATTTAGGAACAGTTTTGTACATGTATCTGTGCGGAAGCCATACACTTAGTAAAATGTTATGTAAACAACTTTTATAAAATACATTAACAAAAGTATTATAAAATGTTTCTGATTATGAAGATAGGTTATATGCATGCAAATTTTTCTGATCAACTATTACCAGAGTACTATTAATTACAATTACTATTAATAATTACAATTATAAAATCATGACTACATTAAGTACTACCCTCAGAGTAATGTTATTATCAATAACCCTGTCTAAACACAGTTTTAGAACTTTTTAACACTTGCACGTGGTGCACACATATGTACGTTCACTAGTGTTTTTGTAGTCTGGGGCAAACACACTAGTGCAGTGATCAAAAGTGAACTTCAGTTTTTCAAAATAATAAGGTTCATACTAACAGAAGAGTTATATTAAAAAAAAATATAATACTACGGATAAATAATACATTTTTTTATTGTGTTCTTGTTAATCGGACTGGTGACGAGAACATAAGTCCTTAAAATGTTTACCAGTTGTTCTTGAAAGTGCTCTCATGTAATCAAATTAACAAATTTTTAATGGATATTCTCATTAACAAAAGCAATTTCCATTTATATCATTTCTGGTGATGACAAATACTGTAAATTTGTATTTAAAGTATTTATTAAATTAAAATGAACACAATACCTCCATAATAATTAAGGTGGCAGGAACACCAATGAATCCGTAGAAACCTATGGAACAGATTACAGAAGCTACCACAACCATTACACCTCCAATGGCTAAAGTGACTTTGCTATCCATCTGGAAACAATACACACATAAATATAAATAAATAATAACTTGCAATAATAGAAAATCTTAATTAAAAGTTGTGAACACTACCAGTATTGCACCCAAGTTTCATTTGGGTGAGGATTAATCTGTAAGATGTTAAAAGTTTTTGCGATACACAATGACAAATGGTGATAATTATGATGATAAAAACTATCTTTTGCTACAAGCAATTAATTTTTAAAACCTTAAATAGGCCATTTTAAGCAAATTAGTCCCCAGATAATCAAGAAGAAAACTGAGAAAACCTAGGACACGTTACAGGCATTTGGGGGCTAATAGCCCACACAGCCCTCCTTCTCACGTGTGCCACAACTTATTCAACAGTGTGAGCACTCTAATCATCATGTTCAGAAATCATATGAAATTTTTAGAATCAGATATATTAGAAAATTACAAATACATAAAATATTATCATACTACACATTCCTACACGCTAAGTCAACCAGTGTTTTCTGTTTACCACAATATCTACAGCACATAATTTAAGTGCAGACTGAAGCCCCGCCACTGTTTTCCAATAATTACTGATTTTGAAATAAGCATAATAGCTTACGCTAAAATGACTTAATTATAAAATCACACGTAACCTATTCTATTATAAATCAAGCACACTGGCTTGACAGTTGCGGTTTTCATTTTAAAAACAAAACTATTTTTCAGTTTAACTATGTTTGTTTTTTATTAATTCCAAATAACAACTACAATTGCAAATGTAACAATTTTCTATTTACAAATTATCTTTCATACTTCATAAACATTGACAGCCAACGTCTCATTCATCATCTTAATATGGAGTGGTAGACTGCACAAATTGGTGAACAATTCAGTGCATGCAAACTACTAGTTACTATTAAATTCTACATGAGAACTATGGGATGACTATTAGTGTAACTACTGGGCGTTAAGCTAAAATTGAATGGTTACTCTGCATTTGGTAGAACATTTTAATAACTTTATTAGTCCTGACAGTTGTTTCATCAGTTACAGCAGCTCCAGAGGTTAGTTCCGAACTAAGAGAATGGTGTACATGGAAAAACAGCATGTAGATGAGGGAGGGGTGCATGTGCTGTATGTCAAAAAGGGAACAAAGATTCTCCTACATGCTGTTATTCGATACACGTTATCTATTCAGTTCAAATCTAACCTCTGAAGCTACTAGTTAAGACTACATAAACTAGAGTTGCCTTGATAATACTATACACATGATGGTTCACCACTTATTGATAATTACTATGCATGGGTCAAGGTACAATCTACTGCTTACATTACTTTCTAATAACATGTAGCTGACTTTTAAGTACCTGACAATAAATATTTGGATTTTATTATCCATTACATGTTCAAGTATCAGTAATGATCTGTATACACTTTTCTGACACTGGACACTAATACTTTAGATACAAATTAAAAACAATGTACAGCAAACTCATTGTGAGCTTTATCAGAGCAAAGGTGGCTAAGACAAAGGTACATATACATATTTTTTTAGTTTGTGTCTAAAACTTTAGTGTTCTGTGTCAGAAAAATGTATACAAATCATTAATAAATATTTGTGCATAACAAGTTAAATTGAAGTCAGTGAGCATGCATAGCACTCGACATCAGTGATAGTGTTTACACATCTAAGCTGGACCGATTGTACTTATTATCCTAAGCTGGAGTATTAGTAAATTACCCTAATTTCACATACACTAACATTAACCAATAATGGTAATACTAATAATCCTCCCTCCTCCTTAAACATGAATAGAAAATAAAAATTTGAAGATAGCTAGTACAGCTACTTACACAAATTTTGTCTACAAATTTTAATAGAACAAACTTGTGGACACTGTAAACAAGTAAGCAGAGCTTTTGACAAACATAAAGGGACTGTTGTTACCTTTAAAGCAGTGGAATAGTCCAGCAGGGGGGAATCATGCCAGTGGAAGATGCCAAGTTCACCATAATTGGGGGAGTACGAGGTCTGACAATTAAGTTCGCAAACTCATCCTAGGAAATGTGCTACACACCTTATTGATGAATATCGTTATCATTGTGATCACCTTCAAAGTATTCCCCTTGGGAAGCTATACACCAATCCCAGCACCTACTCCACCCTTCGAAGCAATTTTGGAACTCTTTTTGGAATGGCCTTCAGAGCTACCACTTTATTACCCTTAATATCCTCAATGTCATCACAATGTCTTCCTTTCAAAACTTCTTTGATCTTCAGTTAAAGAAAGAAGTCATTATGGGCGAGATCAGGCAAGTATGGTGGATGGTCTACCAAAGTTATTTGTTTCCTGGCCAAAAACCCCCGTGCAGACAGTGCCATGTGTGCAGGTACATTGTCGTGATGCACGAGCCATGAGTTGTTAGCAAACAATTCTGACCGTTTGCGTCTCACTTTTCCACGCAACATTTGCAGCACTCACAAATAGTACACTTCATAAACTGTTTGCCCTGGTGGTACAAACGCAGAGTGAACAATCCCTCAGATATCAGAAAAGGTTATCAACAGCGTTTTGATTTTCGATTTTGATTGACGGAACTTTTTTGGTCGTGGAGAATCACATGACTTCCATTGGGCACTTTGTTGCTTTGTTCAGGGTCATAACAAAGATCCACATTTCATCACCTATGATTAGTCAGCCCAAAACATCGTCTTGCCTCTCCAATAGGTCTGTGCACACCTGTTCAGATTTAAAATGTATTTAAGACAATTCACCTGTGACGTCGGCTGCATGTCGCTTATCGCTGGATGGGCTAAGGTCATTCCGCCCCCCCCGCCCCCTTTTCCAATCAAGCCGTCAACTCAAGGAGCTTCAGGTGAAAACAGCCTGCTCCGCGCGTGTGTTACATAAAACTCAATGTACGGCTATTAACATGTGAATAACTCACTTAATTCGATTTAAAGTATTCCAAATTATCAAACATGCAGTCTTACGTGCACACGCAAATTTACTAAATCGCATAGGGATGATTTAATCTGCTTTGTGGAATAAACGTTTTATACAGTCCTTTTTTTTTCTAAACCCAACCTATGGATTAAGTATGAACAGCCGTTACTCCCAAGCCATGCAAGGGGACAGCATGTTCATCGCAACATATGGTCCACCAGTGCCAGATCTAACTGCTATTTCAAGGTATGTAAAAAACTTAAGAACAGTTCAGAGTGACGAACTTTAAGCGTCGAAAGAGAGTTAGTGCGTGCTCGTCTTCGGACATTAGTGCATCGTAGCTGTGCGCGCCCGTGTATTGTTCGGGAATTAAAACTGTTAACTTGTAACCCGCAAAATTCATTAACTTGCGAATCAAATACGCAAAATTGCGGTTTGCTATAAGTTTATAAATCTCTTCCGAACAATCTTCTGCATGCAGCTCAGACAGAATTCAACAGGTCCGATGCATCTACGGAGAGGCAGACAGACGCATATTATCATACCGCATTGCAGAGTTCCAACGCCACGAGCCTGCTGCTATCTCAACAGATAACGGCCAGTTCTACTTAACGACAACTACGTCATCCTGGTCAACTCTCATCCGACAACATCAGCTGATTCTCTCCATAACTGTATGTAGCCTATTATCTCTGCCTAGTGAAAGTTCAAGTAAGATGTTTTCGACATGGTATGTTTTGAATTATTATGTACTCATTAATAGTATTCATTTATGCGTGGACTATACTCATTATATTATGTTGTTTACTCTTATGTGTAATTTGTTTGCAATTATTCAATTATTTGCAACTCTTATTCAATTATTTGTAATTATTATTCAATTATTTGCTTATTCTTATTTAATTATTCTATTTATTATTATTCTATTATTTAACTATTAATAAGTAGTTATATTGCTGATAACTGAGTTGCCTGTCCTACTTTCGTTTCACGTTTTAATATGCTCAATATGGCCGAAAGCAAACAGCTCATAAGGCAAAGGGCCGTTATTAAGGCCTCAATAACAAGAATCAATATATTCGCGGATTCTTTTGATATAACAAAAAATGACGTCCACACGTTGCATGTTAAATTAAGGTCGCTGGCGGATCTCCAGCGCAAATATGATACAATACAGTCCAAACTCGAGTTGTCAGAGGACGCTGTTTTTAACGCGGATAGTGATCGAATCCAGGTCGAGGATGATTTGTGTATAATCAAGTGCAAACTGCACAATCTTATAGAGAGATTTTCGACTCATCTTGCTGAAAATTCTAATACTATTGCTAATGACAGTAGAACGGAAAGATCCCCTCATGTCACGCAACTGGAGCCCATTAAAATCCTGGAGTTTAGCGGAAATGTTATGCAGTGGCAACACTCATACACAGATTCAAAGATTTGGTAGATTCTCGTTTGGATCTCACCAACATACAAAAGTTTCATTATTTACACAATTCATTGAAGGGTGAAGTGCTCCAAGTTATACAATCGCTGCCTATAACCGGTGAGAATTATGGCGTAGCCATGGGGTTACTAAAGACTAGATTCGACAATAAGCTGATTATCGCCATCCACCATGTCGAAGATATACTTAGAATCAATTCAGTTGATAGGGAATCGATGGGTAACATATCCAAATTTCTTAATAAAATAAGCGCAACCATAAACGCGCTCAAGGTTATGGCGTTACCCGTAAATATTTATGAGCTTATTGTCACTCAGCTGTTGGTGTCGAAATTGGACCTGAATATTTCCAAACGTTGGAAGGAGTCACTCTCTAACAACAACTTTCCCGATTTTGAAGGGTTGATTGAGTTTTTAAACAATAGGAGATCGGTGCTGGAAACCGTGGCGGCAGATTCCGAGAGTGGTCGGGCAGGCAGCTCAGCAAAGCCTAAACAAGTGATAAAATATGCAAACAACTCAAAACAAGGCAAGGTGGTCAGCTATCATGCTAATTCTAAAAACATTCAATGTGTAATGTGCAATGCTAACCACCACTTATATACATGTAAACAATTTGAGGGGTTAACCATTGACAAACGTAAGGAGTTTTTAATTAAAAATAAATGTTGCTTTAACTGCTTGCGGGTGGGACATTCTATCAATGAATGTAAAAATAAGCACACTTGCAAAACTTGCTCTAAGAAGCATCACTCCTTAATACATACAGCACAGGGCACCTACTGTGCCCTCAAACTAAAAACTAATAGGAACATACTATTGTCTACGGCGTTATACAAGGCCCTAGACAATTCTGGTAAACCCCGCCTTTGCAGAATTTTACTGGACTCTGGTAGCCAGGCGAATTTTATTACACAGGCCTTTGCCAAAAAACTTAAATTGAATCTTGTAAAAAATGAGTTGCCAATTACAGGCATCAACAATGTGTCCTGCCGGTCCTCCCACCACAGCACCACTATTACCTTACGATCGCAGTATGAGAATTTCAATTTTAGCGCACAATGCTCAATTCTACCCAATCTTAAGGACAATCTCCCCACGGAATCTTTTGATCCTGTGCAGTTGGGATTGCCCGAGGGTATATTCCTAGCGGATCCAAACTTCAGCACGTCCTCGAGCATTGACGTTCTGCTAGGCGCCCAATACTTCTTGAGTTTGATTAAGCCCGGCAAATTTGTCAGGGACGGAAACTTCCCCATTCTTCAGGAAACTAGACTGGGTTACATTGTGTCTGGAAATCTTCCTTTCAGATTCAAATCTCCTTATCGTGCTTCATCATTTATTGCGAGAAATGACAATAAGGGGCTCACTTCTAGGGTTGAGAAATTCTGGCAGGTCAAGGAGTATCCTGCTGATTTGCCCTCAGCTGCCGACGAGTCATGTGAGGGACACTTTGTGCATAACACGCGGAGAAATAGTGACGGTAGATTTGTTGTTAGGCTGCCCCGTAGGGCTGGTGATGTGGCTCTGGGCGATTCGCTGGCACATGCTAAACAGCGTTTTCAGATTCTTGAGCGTAAACTCATGAAGAATCCTGAATTGAGGCATTGTAACGGTCCAAATTTGTTGGTATTTTTATTTTATTTCATTTCGGGGATTTATAAAAAATATTTGTAAATTCATTTCTCAACGGTGACCAGAATACGTGGTGAATGGAACAGTTTATAACAAAGGAGAAATACGCCGTATGCATTGTGCAATCAGTACAGAGGTATGCAGCAAGCCTCATTTCCAAGAACTTTGTTTGTGTGTGACCTGGCGCTCGTATGCATGATATAGGCATACGCGCGGGTGACGCTACCGTCCAAAACCAAGATGGTCAGGAAACGATTTTTATTCAACTTAGTCTCACTTGCTGGCGGATGCAAAACTTAAGGTCCGCCCATCTTGTGACGTTAGCCAGTGCCGCACCAATTTCCTAGACGATCTGCACACTAAAACTTGCATGAATTAAATGGGACGAAATTACGACGAACAACTACAAGGCCGTGGTTTCCACCAAAAGTATGAGATCACATTAGCGGCACCTGCTACGTTCGTTCTCCCAGTTCGTCACTGATTGTGTCTGCGCAGACACGGAGCCAAGTGCGCTCTGCTAAATTTTATCAGTTTTTAATCTCAAAAGTGAATTCAAAGTAACCAAAATGTGTAAGTGGTAGTAGTGAGCATGGGAGAGTAACCAAATCAGTTATATTCGACAGCGACGCAATTATCAACATAAATGAAACGAGCTCGAATGGTCACTGCGTGCCGGCCGGAATGGGTATTCTTTTAAAATGTTAAGGGCTGGGTAATTTTCTGTGTGGTTGTGAGTGTAAAAAATTGCAGGCTGGGCTGTGTGTGTTTATAATGAAGTGTGATCAGTAAGGTAAGATTTTAGAATAAGTTAACCTGTAACAGATGACCGAGTGAAGAAATTGAAAAAATGTAACTTAATCTGCATAAACAGGCATAACAATTTTGGATGAAATTTTAAATGATTTTAACAAATTAAAATATCATTTCTCTTCATTAAAAAAAAAAAAAATGAGTCGAGTTACTTATTTCACTAACCTATGAAACACGTTTGTATCTTACGTTCGTATGAAAAGAATCCTGGACCCAGATAAACAAAACTTTGCAGGTAGGTGGAAGCAAGTTTATATATTCATATATTTAATGAGTTAAATAATATCTCAATGGCTTCCGATACAGGGACAGTTTTTATGAATTAAAAAATTAAGTAAAAACCGTACGTACAGAAAAGATACAAACGTGTGTTTGAGGTTAGCGTAATAAAATAAAAGTGCGTTATTCACGCAAAATTGGTTATACAGTACATTATACATTGATTATATTATATTTACACACAAGTATCAAGTATAAAATAAGAAATGGCAGATAACAATGAAGTCAGCTTCTCTGACAGTCAGACCGACTCCGGTATTCAAACAGAAGCAATGTCAATAAATGAGCATAATGTAGAAGTACAGTAGACTCTCGACTATCCGGCTTGCGACTATCCGGCCTCCGTATTATCTGGCCTATTTTTGAACCTACGTGCCATGTGCAAAACACAAATTACGACATGAAAAGCGTGGATTCCCCCCCCCCACTCTTCTACTTAGATGCCATAAGGTGGTTGGCCGAAACATGGGAAGAGATTCCAAACAAATCACTTGTAAGGTCTTGGAAAATTCTTTTGAACCATGAAGGTGGACATTTCAATCTTGAACCCGTGTGTGAAACCAAAGTGGAAGATGAAAACGATAAACTTGTTTCTTTGGTAGAAAAAGTACCGGGGTGTGACAATGTAAATGGAGAGGACATTAGAGAATGGATGGCAAACGACGAAGTTGATGAAATAACAGATAAAGATAGTGTGGAAATTTTGACACTGGGAGATGAAATAAAAGAAGAGGAGGAGGAGGAGGAGGCATCTTTAGATAACAGGAAATATCTCATCCCACATTCGGAAGCGTTCAAGACGATTGAGGCAGCGCTGGAGTACATTAGTCAGCAGGAGGAAGTGACGCCAGCTGATATCATCTGGTTGTGTAAGTGGAGGGACATTGCGTCGTGGAAGAGGGCTAAATCGGATAAGCAGTCATCTATCAAGGGCTTTTTCAAAAACTAAAAACTGTAAGTTTTCATTCTTTTATCTTAGGATTTTACGCATTTGTGTAATCATTTATCAATGAACAGTAAAATAAGTTTAAATAATTTTTTTAAGAAGTAAGCCTACGTTTTACATTAATGTTTTGTTTATTTTAAAATTGTATGTATTAATACTGTACAGTGTACATCATTTTATGTTTCCTGCAATTAAGTTAGACATTATAAAATTTATCTTAAAATGTGTATACAATATTTTTATTCTTGGACTTCCTTTTTCTGTAATAAATTTTTAAAACGTACACTACAGTACATAAACATTTATAAAGTACTGGACTGTACTAAGACGTCAGAAAATATGAATAAGAGCGGGTTTTGGTATAAAAAGTGATTTTAATGGTATGGGTGGGGCAGGAAGTGAGTAATTATAGAACTCCGGCCTATCCGGCTTTTTTGTTATCTGGCCTGCCCTTCGCCACATTAGGCCGGATAGTCGGGAGTCTACTGTATCTGTAATTAGTACGCCGAGAGCGATCTCAACTCCTGTAACGAGTAAAACAAAAGAGTTGTCATTGGACGATCTATTCAATTTCATGAGAACCATGTCTAGTGACATTAACGTGAAATTTGACGTGCAGAACGGCAAATTTGATGTTCAGAATAACAAGTTTAAAGAATTAAATAAACGCTTTGATAGTAACAAAATAACTTTAAATGAGATGAAAAGTGATTTTAACAATAAATTAGATGAACAGAGAATAAAATGTGAACAAATTAAGTCAGTTGCAGCAGAGTATTAGTGTAAAATTTGATGATTTCATAAATTATGTACAAGAAAAGAATAAATGTCTTGAAAATGCCAATGAAATAATAAGAAATAATTTAAATAAAGTAGAACAGAGTAAGAGTAATACAAATGATAATTGTAATGACATGTGTGAAAATGTTGTACTAAATGAAGAGTTAACAAATGAAAATAGTGATGTAATTGAAAATGTAGTATCTGAGAGTACCGATGAGTTTGCAGAATGTAGTGATAATGAAATGTTAATGTGTGTTTATGAGTTAGAGAGAGAGCGGAAAAATAGTATAGTGGTAGAATGGGGGCAGAGGGTAAATTTTCCCCTTATTTTTTCTGAACCAGAGTGTTCACAAGTATTGTTTAAGAAGGGCAAGAGTCCCGTGGTAGTAGAAGATTTGAAGTGTTTATTTTGGTTGTATAATTTTGTACCCTCTGTCTGGAATAATATTGAGAGTGTGATATGGTATTATGATGAGAGAGATTTAAATAGAGAATTGTATGTTGAGAGAGAAACAGAAGTATATAATTTAAATAGAGATTATGATGAATGGAAAGTAAGGTTAGAAGTATATTTAAATAAGAATGATTTAATTGATAATATAAAAGTAAATAACCCAATAATGAATATAACTACTGATGGAGACTTAACAGAAACACTTAACGTAGACTTGGTGAATGATTATTATGGTATAACGGATAAATTGAAATTGTTTGATTATGGCACACAAGACAACAATATGTATATCAATAAAATTGAACAGTGCTATATAAAACAAAGATTAATCTTTGACGATGGAGGGTAGGCTATAAAACAATAAAGGACAATTATAAATATTTTTGTTTTATGGTTTTTGACCTGGCAGACTTGGACATGTAACAGTGAATGACAGAAGTTTGTAAATAAATGTTTAGTAAATTTATTTGTGTGTATTGTAGAATGTCAAGTAAACAAGTGTGTAAATGATTGTTGTAATAATAACATTAATGTTTGCAATTTAAATAAATAAACAAAATTAATTTTGGAGACAGTAATTGGCTATTTGGAATTGTTTTGATAGAAATGAAACTTGTATTTTTCAGTAATTAATTTAAGTAAAATAATTTGAAATGTTTTAAATATTCTGATTTATTTAAATGTTGTATAATTAACTTTTCTAAGGAAGTTAAATTGTTTTACGAGATTGGTGAATTTGGTAATTAAATGATAAATTGTTTGATTTAAACTAACATTTGCGTTAAATGTTTCAGAGATGATGTGAAAGTATTGGGGTGTATGGTGAATATATTTTGTGTATGTCAGTTTAAATGGACTGTAAGTATAAAAAATTTTTATAGTACGAATCAAGTATAATTAAAATGTTTACAGGTGTAACTCAGATGAAAAGATTTTAATAATGAGGTGATTTGAAACAATTGTGTTAAATAAAAGTGATAATTAAAAAATATACTAATAACTGAAAGATGATATATAATAATTATTAATAATAAATTTTGAAAATTTTAAGGTGATGAATGAGTAATGATTAATGAAAGTGTCACATTAAAATGTTGTATATTTAATTTCTTATTTAGTTATTAAGGTGCTATTGTTGGGGTGGCCTGTGCCCTAGTAGATAGTGAAATGGGTTGGGGGTAACAGAGAGTGTTACCTCCATCGGAGGCCAACATGGCGACAATGTGCGGTACACCTTTTTGTACAAATTTAATTTGTACCCTGATAGACACTAGTGCCGCACATAACAGTGATAATGTAGAACAGGCATTGAAATGAAAGTTAGATTTCCCCGACTTTTCGGGCGATTACTGCCTTACCAGCACTAATCGTGGCTTTGGCTAGCGGTCAGCTATGGCCATAATCAAGTCCCTTGACCATAGCTGACTTGAAATTGGTTTATAATAGAAATTAAATGGGGGGTGAAATTAGGGGAAATCCAGGAACTATGGAACAGCGGCTGCCACTCTGTCCACGTGGGGACAGCATAGCCAGGTGGTAGACCCGTTTTAAGGGCGTTTCAATATAAACAAGGATATGTCGATATCCAAAATCGTTCAAATGTAAATGCCGAAGCAAAGACACGGAGATGTCAAATTCCTCCAAATATGCAGTCTTTGTGGAAGCGAAAAGGCGCTACAGTCTTACATAAATTACAATAATTAATGCTTGATGCCTTTACTTGGTGAAAATCCATTGTAAATTATAGTAAAAAATAAAACCATAAAATAGTTTTTGTGATTTCCACTCGTCAATTTATTAAAATTATAAAACCATGACAGCTGTTTCGGCAACACAGTGCCTTCATCAGATGGTATAAGCTGACTAATTTTCGTACAAACAATACAGAATATAAAATATAATACAAGTGCTGTTGTATAGAGAGCGATAGTAATCTCGTGTCAATAAGATTTATACACATTACACAAATATATAACATAACATATACCAAGTCTATTTATACAAATTAAGCAGAGGCGAGCTATTTAGATCTAACTGATCATTTAATAATACATTTAAATATTTGTGTTTATTAATTTCAAGGGTTTCTAATAAATCAAGCTTTGGACCTTTATCAGATAAATGTAAAATTTCAAAATTGTCATTATAACTATGGTCTTTTTCTAACAAGTGATTTGCATAATTTGATTTGCCATCATTATATCTAAAACTATAATTGTGACCATACATTCTTTTTTCGAAAGATCTACCTGTCTGTCCGATATACACTTTATTACAAGACCCACAGGATAATTTGTATACACCAGACTTTTGCAGTTTATCTGTTTTACTCTTATTATTTTTAATATATTTTCCCAAAGAAGACTGCGTCTTAAAAGCTATATTTACATTCCTTTGCGTGAAATATTTACCAATATTATCAGAAGCAGAACCTATGTAAGTGAGAGTGTGATATCTTTTAATCTGTGTTGAGGGAGGGTAAACTAGTTTTAAAGCTTGTGAATACAATTTTTTGTTTAACAAGTGATCTATGAGGCTAGGTTGGTAACCATTGTTGACAGCTATTTGTTTAATAATGTTAAGTTCTGATTGGAAATTTGAGTCTGATAACGGAATACTAACTAGTCTGTGGATAAAACTGTGAAAAGCAGCCAATTTATGTGATATACATAGTTACCGTTGGTCTCCAGATCACTGTATATGATTAAATAAATAATTACCTTATTTTATCCACTAAGTGATCTTCTTTTTCTTTTTAATTACTACATGTTTCAGGGCTTATATCCCCATCTTCATATGAGCATGTATGGCTATATCAGTTGTTGTTGGCTTTCTGTGTGTTTTGAAGCTGAGGAGGTAAAAAGGGTCAACTGCTTGATGCTTTAGAGGAATTTGAAATATACAAGGCCTTAAGAAGAAATAAAAATCAGGTACTTAATGAACAGTTATCATTCAAATCAAATAAACTATATGACACAGCTATGAAAACAAACCGTGAATAGCGTGTACGGATCAGTTGAAAGTCGGACTTCGGCCAGTGCACTGGTTCGTTTGTAGCGTGTTCCGATACAGATTTAATGTTCAATGTTAATTTATTTAAGTGTGTTATGTGTTTGTGTCGTTGTGAATTTTTAACGAAACCCTAATAATAGGGTAGATTTGCTTTTACCTGAAGATGGGGATATAAGCCCTGAAACATGTAGTAATTAAAAAGAAAAAGAAGATCACTTAGTGGATAAAATAAGGTAATTATTTATTTAATTTATGTGAGTATGGATGTGTGGAAGTAATGTGTATTGTCATATCTGTATGTGTAGGCTTATGAAAAATACCGAAGTCTAATTTATTATTGCATTTTGTTATTGTAAGGTCTAAAAAATTGATACTATTATTATCTTCTAATTCTAAGGTAAAGCTAATATTTTTGTGTAAATTGTTAATAAAATTAAGAAAGATCTGTAATTGTCTACGTGTACCTAGAAAAATTGCTAAAATATCGTCCACATATCTATACCAAAAAATAAACAATTTGAAATAAGGGTGTGCTCTAATTTTAGTTTCTATGTAGTCCATAAAGATTTCAGCTGCCAAAGGGCTAAGTGGATTTCCCATTGCAAGCCCTTCTTTGCCAATATAGATCTTTCCATTAAATTCAAAGTAGTTTTGATTAAGGCAAACCTTCAGTAAATTCAAGATATCCTCTCTCATAAAGGGGTTATTACAATTTTCAATTAATAATTTTTCTACAATATCTATTACATCAGTCGGTGGAATACTCGGAAACAAATTTTTCACATCAAATGATAATAAAACAGCTTTGTCTGGGATATGTGAATCTTTAATTCTGTTAATTAAGTCTAGTGAATTTTTAATACTATGTGTTGACTGAAATTTGCATTGTGTTTGTATAATCTTAATTAGTCTTTTAGATAATTTAACAGAAGGAGCAGTTACATATGATACCACTGGTCTAATTGGATGGTTATCCTTATGCAATTTAATTAAAGAGTAAAGCTTTGGTGGCTGAGGATTCATTACTGATAAAAAATCCAAATCTCGATTATCAAAGAAAGAACAATTCTTTATAGCCTGTTTAACATCTATTTGAAATTTAAAAGTCGGGTTAGTATCAATGGGTTCAAAAGAGTTCAAACATTCAAGTGTCTTGTTTACATATTCGCCTTTGTCGATAGCAATAACAGTATTGCCCTTGTCAGCGCGGGTAAATATTACATTATTAACTACAGATTTTCTCTTAATTGAATTAATAGTTAGTCTATTTTTATTGTTAAATGGTAGAGTCTTAATTTGTTTCGCATAAAGAGAAGTTAATTTATCCGCTACAATGTATTTGTTCAATGGTATTGATTCGGAATTTTCATGAAATTTATTGTACTTATTACAAGCTAACTCACAATCCACACCTAAAATTTCAAACTCCTTTTTATAATTTGACGGTTGTATATTATATTTGAAACCCTTTTCGATCAGTTTAGTTTCAAAACTATTAAAAGTTACGTTGGTCAAATTCATAAAACGCTGATAAAATATATGGTTAGAAAATTTGTTATTATGCCCGCATTGTCTATTATAATAATTACCGCTATTACTAACCTTAAACATTTTCAACTTGTTTAACTTACGTAACTGATTTAAGTATTTGTTATGAATAATTCTTTGAACATCATTTCGCACTTTACGGTCTAGCAAGTCAAATTCTATATTATGCAATCTACATAATAATTCTGTATGTATAAACTTAAGGTAAATATTACAAACGTCTCTTTTATTGTATTGAATCTTCATGTCGTATAACATCCATTTTCTAATGCCAGCTTCAACCCCTTTTATCGCTGATAAACTTTTGTTGTTCGTCTTCAAACTCATGTAATGTGGTGTTAAGTTGTCCATTAAGCACTTTTTGAAGAACCAAATATTCTGCGATGTAATTTTTGTACGGAGTAACACTTTAAAATACCACAAGGCCAACATGCTAGTTGTAGCATCTTTCAAATAATTAATGCTTGATGCCTTTACTTGGTGAAAATCCATTGTAAATTATAGTAAAAAATAAAACCATAAAATAGTTTTTGTGATTTCCACTCGT
Source organism: Magicicada septendecula (assembly GCA_034769895.1). Classification (NCBI taxonomy): domain Eukaryota; kingdom Metazoa; phylum Arthropoda; class Insecta; order Hemiptera; family Cicadidae; genus Magicicada; species Magicicada septendecula. Next base: position 151,912,451 of record CM068372.1, read on the forward strand.
CAATTTATTAAAATTATAAAACCATGACAGCTGTTTCGGCAACACAGTGCCTTCATCAGATGGTATAAGCTGACTAATTTTCGTACAAACAATACAGAATATAAAATATAATACAAGTGCTGTTGTATAGAGAGCGATAGTAATCTCGTGTCAATAAGATTTATACACATTACACAAATATATAACATAACATATACCAAGTCTATTTATACAAATTAAGCAGAGGCGAGCTATTTAGATCTAACTGATCATTTAATAATACATTTAAATATTTGTGTTTATTAATTTCAAGGGTTTCTAATAAATCAAGCTTTGGACCTTTATCAGATAAATGTAAAATTTCAAAATTGTCATTATAACTATGGTCTTTTTCTAACAAGTGATTTGCATAATTTGATTTGCCATCATTATATCTAAAACTATAATTGTGACCATACATTCTTTTTTCGAAAGATCTACCTGTCTGTCCGATATACACTTTATTACAAGACCCACAGGATAATTTGTATACACCAGACTTTTGCAGTTTATCTGTTTTACTCTTATTATTTTTAATATATTTTCCCAAAGAAGACTGCGTCTTAAAAGCTATATTTACATTCCTTTGCGTGAAATATTTACCAATATTATCAGAAGCAGAACCTATGTAAGTGAGAGTGTGATATCTTTTAATCTGTGTTGAGGGAGGGTAAACTAGTTTTAAAGCTTGTGAATACAATTTTTTGTTTAACAAGTGATCTATGAGGCTAGGTTGGTAACCATTGTTGACAGCTATTTGTTTAATAATGTTAAGTTCTGATTGGAAATTTGAGTCTGATAACGGAATACTAACTAGTCTGTGGATAAAACTGTGAAAAGCAGCCAATTTATGTGAGTATGGATGTGTGGAAGTAATGTGTATTGTCATATCTGTATGTGTAGGCTTATGAAAAATACCGAAGTCTAATTTATTATTGCATTTTGTTATTGTAAGGTCTAAAAAATTGATACTATTATTATCTTCTAATTCTAAGGTAAAGCTAATATTTTTGTGTAAATTGTTAATAAAATTAAGAAAGATCTGTAATTGTCTACGTGTACCTAGAAAAATTGCTAAAATATCGTCCACATATCTATACCAAAAAATAAACAATTTGAAATAAGGGTGTGCTCTAATTTTAGTTTCTATGTAGTCCATAAAGATTTCAGCTGCCAAAGGGCTAAGTGGATTTCCCATTGCAAGCCCTTCTTTGCCAATATAGATCTTTCCATTAAATTCAAAGTAGTTTTGATTAAGGCAAACCTTCAGTAAATTCAAGATATCCTCTCTCATAAAGGGGTTATTACAATTTTCAATTAATAATTTTTCTACAATATCTATTACATCAGTCGGTGGAATACTCGGAAACAAATTTTTCACATCAAATGATAATAAAACAGCTTTGTCTGGGATATGTGAATCTTTAATTCTGTTAATTAAGTCTAGTGAATTTTTAATACTATGTGTTGACTGAAATTTGCATTGTGTTTGTATAATCTTAATTAGTCTTTTAGATAATTTAACAGAAGGAGCAGTTACATATGATACCACTGGTCTAATTGGATGGTTATCCTTATGCAATTTAATTAAAGAGTAAAGCTTTGGTGGCTGAGGATTCATTACTGATAAAAAATCCAAATCTCGATTATCAAAGAAAGAACAATTCTTTATAGCCTGTTTAACATCTATTTGAAATTTAAAAGTCGGGTTAGTATCAATGGGTTCAAAAGAGTTCAAACATTCAAGTGTCTTGTTTACATATTCGCCTTTGTCGATAGCAATAACAGTATTGCCCTTGTCAGCGCGGGTAAATATTACATTATTAACTACAGATTTTCTCTTAATTGAATTAATAGTTAGTCTATTTTTATTGTTAAATGGTAGAGTCTTAATTTGTTTCGCATAAAGAGAAGTTAATTTATCCGCTACAATGTATTTGTTCAATGGTATTGATTCGGAATTTTCATGAAATTTATTGTACTTATTACAAGCTAACTCACAATCCACACCTAAAATTTCAAACTCCTTTTTATAATTTGACGGTTGTATATTATATTTGAAACCCTTTTCGATCAGTTTAGTTTCAAAACTATTAAAAGTTACGTTGGTCAAATTCATAAAACGCTGATAAAATATATGGTTAGAAAATTTGTTATTATGCCCGCATTGTCTATTATAATAATTACCGCTATTACTAACCTTAAACATTTTCAACTTGTTTAACTTACGTAACTGATTTAAGTATTTGTTATGAATAATTCTTTGAACATCATTTCGCACTTTACGGTCTAGCAAGTCAAATTCTATATTATGCAATCTACGTAATAATTCTGTATGTATAAACTTAAGGTAAATATTACAAACGTCTCTTTTATTGTATTGAATCTTCATGTCGTATAACATCCATTTTCTAATGCCAGCTTCAACCCCTTTTATCGCTGATAAACTTTTGTTGTTCGTCTTCAAACTCATGTAATGTGGTGTTAAGTTGTCCATTAAGCACTTTTTGAAGAACCAAATATTCTGCGATGTAATTTTTGTACGGAGTAACACTTTAAAATACCACAAGGCCAACATGCTAGTTGTAGCATCTTTCAAATAATTAATGCTTGATGCCTTTACTTGGTGAAAATCCATTGTAAATTATAGTAAAAAATAAAACCATAAAATAGTTTTTGTGATTTCCACTCGTCAATTTATTAAAATTATAAAACCATGACAGCTGTTTCGGCAACACAGTGCCTTCATCAGATGGTATAAGCTGACTAATTTTCGTACAAACAATACAGAATATAAAATATAATACAAGTGCTGTTGTATAGAGAGCGATAGTAATCTCGTGTCAATAAGATTTATACACATTACACAAATATATAACATAACATATACCAAGTCTATTTATACAAATTAAGCAGAGGCGAGCTATTTAGATCTAACTGATCATTTAAATCTAACTATTTAGATCTAACTGATCTAAATGATCAGTTAGATCTAAATAGCTCGCCTCTGCTTAATTTGTATAAATAGACTTGGTATATGTTATGTTATATATTTGTGTAATGTGTATAAATCTTATTGACACGAGATTACTATCGCTCTCTATACAACAGCACTTGTATTATATTTTATATTCTGTATTGTTTGTACGAAAATTAGTCAGCTTATACCATCTGATGAAGGCACTGTGTTGCCGAAACAGCTGTCATGGTTTTATAATTTTAATAAATTGACGAGTGGAAATCACAAAAACTATTTTATGGTTTTATTTTTTACTATAATTTACAATGGATTTTCACCAAGTAAAGGCATCAAGCATTAATTATTTGAAAGATGCTACAACTAGCATGTTGGCCTTGTGGTATTTTAAAGTGTTACTCCGTACAAAAATTACATCGCAGAATATTTGGTTCTTCAAAAAGTGCTTAATGGACAACTTAACACCACATTACATGAGTTTGAAGACGAACAACAAAAGTTTATCAGCGATAAAAGGGGTTGAAGCTGGCATTAGAAAATGGATGTTATACGACATGAAGATTCAATACAATAAAAGAGACGTTTGTAATATTTACCTTAAGTTTATACATACAGAATTATTACGTAGATTGCATAATATAGAATTTGACTTGCTAGACCGTAAAGTGCGAAATGATGTTCAAAGAATTATTCATAACAAATACTTAAATCAGTTACGTAAGTTAAACAAGTTGAAAATGTTTAAGGTTAGTAATAGCGGTAATTATTATAATAGACAATGCGGGCATAATAACAAATTTTCTAACCATATATTTTATCAGCGTTTTATGAATTTGACCAACGTAACTTTTAATAGTTTTGAAACTAAACTGATCGAAAAGGGTTTCAAATATAATATACAACCGTCAAATTATAAAAAGGAGTTTGAAATTTTAGGTGTGGATTGTGAGTTAGCTTGTAATAAGTACAATAAATTTCATGAAAATTCTGAATCAATACCATTGAACAAATACATTGTAGCGGATAAATTAACTTCTCTTTATGCGAAACAAATTAAGACTCTACCATTTAACAATAAAAATAGACTAACTATTAATTCAATTAAGAGAAAATCTGTAGTTAATAATGTAATATTTACCCGCGCTGACAAGGGCAATACTGTTATTGCTATCGACAAAGGCGAATATGTAAACAAGACACTTGAATGTTTGAACTCTTTTGAACCCATTGATACTAACCCGACTTTTAAATTTCAAATAGATGTTAAACAGGCTATAAAGAATTGTTCTTTCTTTGATAATCGAGATTTGGATTTTTTATCAGTAATGAATCCTCAGCCACCAAAGCTTTACTCTTTAATTAAATTGCATAAGGATAACCATCCAATTAGACCAGTGGTATCATATGTAACTGCTCCTTCTGTTAAATTATCTAAAAGACTAATTAAGATTATACAAACACAATGCAAATTTCAGTCAACACATAGTATTAAAAATTCACTAGACTTAATTAACAGAATTAAAGATTCACATATCCCAGACAAAGCTGTTTTATTATCATTTGATGTGAAAAATTTGTTTCCGAGTATTCCACCGACTGATGTAATAGATATTGTAGAAAAATTATTAATTGAAAATTGTAATAACCCCTTTATGAGAGAGGATATCTTGAATTTACTGAAGGTTTGCCTTAATCAAAACTACTTTGAATTTAATGGAAAGATCTATATTGGCAAAGAAGGGCTTGCAATGGGAAATCCACTTAGCCCTTTGGCAGCTGAAATCTTTATGGACTACATAGAAACTAAAATTAGAGCACACCCTTATTTCAAATTGTTTATTTTTTGGTATAGATATGTGGACGATATTTTAGCAATTTTTCTAGGTACACGTAGACAATTACAGATCTTTCTTAATTTTATTAACAATTTACACAAAAATATTAGCTTTACCTTAGAATTAGAAGATAATAATAGTATCAATTTTTTAGACCTTACAATAACAAAATGCAATAATAAATTAGACTTCGGTATTTTTCATAAGCCTACACATACAGATATGACAATACACATTACTTCCACACATCAATACTCACATAAATTGGCTGCTTTTCACAGTTTTATCCACAGACTAGTTAGTATTCCGTTATCAGACTCAAATTTCCAATCAGAACTTAACATTATTAAACAAATAGCTGTCAACAATGGTTACCAACCTAGCCTCATAGATCACTTGTTAAACAAAAAATTGTATTCACAAGCTTTAAAACTAGTTTACCCTCCCTCAACACAGATTAAAAGATATCACACTCTCACTTACATAGGTTCTGCTTCTGATAATATTGGTAAATATTTCACGCAAAGGAATGTAAATATAGCTTTTAAGACGCAGTCTTCTTTGGGAAAATATATTAAAAATAATAAGAGTAAAACAGATAAACTGCAAAAGTCTGGTGTATACAAATTATCCTGTGGGTCTTGTAATAAAGTGTATATCGGACAGACAGGTAGATCTTTCGAAAAAAGAATGTATGGTCACAATTATAGTTTTAGATATAATGATGGCAAATCAAATTATGCAAATCACTTGTTAGAAAAAGACCATAGTTATAATGACAATTTTGAAATTTTACATTTATCTGATAAAGGTCCAAAGCTTGATTTATTAGAAACCCTTGAAATTAATAAACACAAATATTTAAATGTATTATTAAATGATCAGTTAGATCTAAATAGCTCGCCTCTGCTTAATTTGTATAAATAGACTTGGTATATGTTATGTTATATATTTGTGTAATGTGTATAAATCTTATTGACACGAGATTACTATCGCTCTCTATACAACAGCACTTGTATTATATTTTATATTCTGTATTGTTTGTACGAAAATTAGTCAGCTTATACCATCTGATGAAGGCACTGTGTTGCCGAAACAGCTGTCATGGTTTTATAATTTTAATAAATTGACGAGTGGAAATCACAAAAACTATTTTATGGTTTTATTTTTTACTATAATTTACAATGGATTTTCACCAAGTAAAGGCATCAAGCATTAATTATTTGAAAGATGCTACAACTAGCATGTTGGCCTTGTGGTATTTTAAAGTGTTACTCCGTACAAAAATTACATCGCAGAATATTTGGTTCTTCAAAAAGTGCTTAATGGACAACTTAACACCACATTACATGAGTTTGAAGACGAACAACAAAAGTTTATCAGCGATAAAAGGGGTTGAAGCTGGCATTAGAAAATGGATGTTATACGACATGAAGATTCAATACAATAAAAGAGACGTTTGTAATATTTACCTTAAGTTTATACATACAGAATTATTACGTAGATTGCATAATATAGAATTTGACTTGCTAGACCGTAAAGTGCGAAATGATGTTCAAAGAATTATTCATAACAAATACTTAAATCAGTTACGTAAGTTAAACAAGTTGAAAATGTTTAAGGTTAGTAATAGCGGTAATTATTATAATAGACAATGCGGGCATAATAACAAATTTTCTAACCATATATTTTATCAGCGTTTTATGAATTTGACCAACGTAACTTTTAATAGTTTTGAAACTAAACTGATCGAAAAGGGTTTCAAATATAATATACAACCGTTAAATTATAAAAAGGAGTTTGAAATTTTAGGTGTGGATTGTGAGTTAGCTTGTAATAAGTACAATAAATTTCATGAAAATTCCGAATCAATACCATTGAACAAATACATTGTAGCGGATAAATTAACTTCTCTTTATGCGAAACAAATTAAGACTCTACCATTTAACAATAAAAATAGACTAACTATTAATTCAATTAAGAGAAAATCTGTAGTTAATAATGTAATATTTACCCGCGCTGACAAGGGCAATACTGTTATTGCTATCGACAAAGGCGAATATGTAAACAAGACACTTGAATGTTTGAACTCTTTTGAACCCATTGATACTAACCCGACTTTTAAATTTCAAATAGATGTTAAACAGGCTATAAAGAATTGTTCTTTCTTTGATAATCGAGATTTGGATTTTTTATCAGTAATGAATCCTCAGCCACCAAAGCTTTACTCTTTAATTAAATTGCATAAGGATAACCATCCAATTAGACCAGTGGTATCATATGTAACTGCTCCTTCTGTTAAATTATCTAAAAGACTAATTAAGATTATACAAACACAATGCAAATTTCAGTCAACACATAGTATTAAAAATTCACTAGACTTAATTAACAGAATTAAAGATTCACATATCCCAGACAAAGCTGTTTTATTATCATTTGATGTGAAAAATTTGTTTCCGAGTATTCCACCGACTGATGTAATAGATATTGTAGAAAAATTATTAATTGAAAATTGTAATAACCCCTTTATGAGAGAGGATATCTTGAATTTACTGAAGGTTTGCCTTAATCAAAACTACTTTGAATTTAATGGAAAGATCTATATTGGCAAAGAAGGGCTTGCAATGGGAAATCCACTTAGCCCTTTGGCAGCTGAAATCTTTATGGACTACATAGAAACTAAAATTAGAGCACACCCTTATTTCAAATTGTTTATTTTTTGGTATAGATATGTGGACGATATTTTAGCAATTTTTCTAGGTACACGTAGACAATTACAGATCTTTCTTAATTTTATTAACAATTTACACAAAAATATTAGCTTTACCTTAGAATTAGAAGATAATAATAGTATCAATTTTTTAGACCTTACAATAACAAAATGCAATAATAAATTAGACTTCGGTATTTTTCATAAGCCTATACATACAGATATGACAATACACATTACTTCCACACATCCATACTCACATAAATTGGCTGCTTTTCACAGTTTTATCCACAGACTAGTTAGTATTCCGTTATCAGACTCAAATTTCCAATCAGAACTTAACATTATTAAACAAATAGCTGTCAACAATGGTTACCAACCTAGCCTCATAGATCACTTGTTAAACAAAAAATTGTATTCACAAGCTTTAAAACTAGTTTACCCTCCCTCAACACAGATTAAAAGATATCACACTCTCACTTACATAGGTTCTGCTTCTGATAATATTGGTAAATATTTCACGCAAAGGAATGTAAATATAGCTTTTAAGACGCAGTCTTCTTTGGGAAAATATATTAAAAATAATAAGAGTAAAACAGATAAACTGCAAAAGTCTGGTGTATACAAATTATCCTGTGGGTCTTGTAATAAAGTGTATATCGGACAGACAGGTAGATCTTTCGAAAAAAGAATGTATGGTCACAATTATAGTTTTAGATATAATGATGGCAAATCAAATTATGCAAATCACTTGTTAGAAAAAGACCATAGTTATAATGACAATTTTGAAATTTTACATTTATCTGATAAAGGTCCAAAGCTTGATTTATTAGAAACCCTTGAAATTAATAAACACAAATATTTAAATGTATTATTAAATGATCAGTTAGATCTAAATAGCTCGCCTCTGCTTAATTTGTATAAATAGACTTGGTATATGTTATGTTATATATTTGTGTAATGTGTATAAATCTTATTGACACGAGATTACTATCGCTCTCTATACAACAGCACTTGTATTATATTTTATATTCTGTATTGTTTGTACGAAAATTAGTCAGCTTATACCATCTGATGAAGGCACTGTGTTGCCGAAACAGCTGTCATGGTTTTATAATTTTAATAAATTGACGAGTGGAAATCACAAAAACTATTTTATGGTTTTATTTTTTACTATAATTTAAATTACAATAGAGTGTGTGGATGGGAGGTGGCTCAGATGAGCCACGAATTTAAATTTTATAACATGAAAATTGCTAACTCTAATTTTGCTCTAAAAAAAATGCTTGTGTTCCGCTTAAATAAATAGGTGCGCATACATTCACTATAAGGTGTTCATTCTATAATTTTAAATGTAGTATTTTATTGTAGTAGGGTAGATATAAGAATTGATAAAAGGTATATGTTTTATAGAATTTGTGTGTTTTTGAAACTAAGTAAATAACTAAACCGACTGGCAGGCAGTTAACATAAATTACCAGAGTCAGAAAAAGGGGAAACAAGGATGTTAGATGTAAGGATTGATAACCATATGTATTTCCTGTAATGTGTGTAATTTTGAAATGTGTTTAGAATGAGCTAGGAATGTCAGCTGATCGATAGTAAAATGTCACTGGTAAATTGTTTATAAATGTTCAGGGTAATTAATGTTAAATGTAATGTTTCAATGTATTACAGATGCTGTTTAAAATAATGAGAAGAGTAATTTGATAAATTGAGAAATAAAGTAATAATTTGTGAAAGTTAATAAAAGATAGTTTTTGGGTGATGAATATTTTGTTGGGACATGTAGATCAGTCCAAGTCAAAGTTAAAGGGGTAGTAGAGAGAAAAATATTGTTTTGCGTTAATGTAATGTTGCTGTGAGTTAATGTAATAGAATTTGAGAAGTGTTGATGTTGACACAGGAGATATGGGGAATATATGTAGAGTAATGAGTGATATATTAATATTATAAATGCTGATGTTATTTTGTTGTAGTTGAAGTGAGGTAATTAGATTGAGATTTTGGGGTTGGCAATTTTGTAATAAGGGGTAGTGTAATGTGAGAGTCCGCAACAAAAGGATTGGGACGGGAAGGGACCGATTTGGTGGGAAGGGGTTGCCTTAGGTAGAATCCAGGGACCAGATTAAGGAAATGAGCTTTTTGGGGGGGGGGGGAAACACTTATCCTAGGTACAAAGGGTTAGAGAGTATTTTTTTTTATATTGAGAGAAGGTGGCGATTTGAGTTTAATGATAAGTTGGGTTTAGATATTGTTTGATAGATAGTTTGATAGAGATGGGTGTCCTGATAGTTATTGTGAGAGTTAGAGTCAGAGGAGTAGAGATTATAAAGGTATGCCTACCAAGTGGTAAATTAAATTGTGGTAAATAATTAGATCACCCAAAGTAAAGGAAATTGAGTATGGTAAAGAAAACAGATTTATAGTAAGAACATGAAATTTTTAATTGAAATCAGTGACAAATTTTGATATAATTTGGAAATGTAAAGCTAGAAAGTGTTTATTTGAATAATTTAAATGTCAATGTAATTATTAATTATAATAATATTTTGTTAATTTTAAATATTGTATTTTCTTATGTTTTGTGTTGGAAGACAGAATTTTACAGATGTTTAGTGTGTTCACAGATGTAACTTGTACATAACGTATGTAGGTCAAGGTTCTGGGCTTGACCCAGTTTTGGTCAGCTGATGGGTGAGGTCATATAATAGGCATGTTTAGCATGGAAGTTAATCCAGTTTTTGTTTAATTAATTTCAACAATATTTAAATGATTTCAATATGAAAAAAAGGAAATATTTTAAGAAATTTAAATTTTGGAATTTACAATTTTTTCTTTGGAAATTTTTTTTTGATTTTGCACCTGCCAGATAATGGATATTTTTAAACTTTGATTATTTTATTGTTTGTATTCTAATCGTGTTTATTATTATTGACTTATTTTATTGAATTGTATTGTTAGACTCTAGGTGATCACATGTTAGGCTAAGGATGTTCTTATTTTTAAGAAATGTTCAATTGATTTATTTTAAATAACAGAAAAATTAATGGAGAGAATTATTCAATTTAGGTAACGGATTTGTAGTTTGATTTTAAAAGAGGCAATTGTTGATTTTAACTTAGAGAAATTTTGCATAAATGTTTCAATGTTCATAACATGTAGTATAAGTGTGTGTGTGAGCCCAGTATCTGCTAAAGGCAGCCCAGTTTGCAGAAATAAGGGGAAACATATCGGTGGAGGATCTGGCATGATCTAAGCCAGGGATTGAGGATTTATGGGGTAGCATGATAGAAGGTGAGGTGCGCTGTGGTGCGTGTCTGTTCGATTTTTTGGTGTTGGGATCTCTTACAGAGAAGTCCAGTGATCTCATTCAGATGCGTCCATGGTCGCCGAGCTAGGGGGGTCGTTTACCCATGCAGTGTAAGAACAAAAGGGGGTTGTTGGCACCAGTTCCTCACCGGTCCCCAGAGGGGTTTTATCAATGAGATTTCTTCTGTTTTGACAGAAGACCACTCATTGAGGGGGTATTGTAACGGTCCAAATTTGTTGGTATTTTTATTTTATTTCATTTCGGGGATTTATAAAAAATATTTGTAAATTCATTTCTCAACGGTGACCAGAATACGTGGTGAATGGAACAGTTTATAACAAAGGAGAAATACGCCGTATGCATTGTGCAATCAGTACAGAGGTATGCAGCAAGCCTCATTTCCAAGAACTTTGTTTGTGTGTGACCTGGCGCTCGTATGCATGATATAGGCATATGCGCGGGTGACGCTACCGTCCAAAACCAAGATGGTCAGGAAACGATTTTTATTCAACTTAGTCTCACTTGCTGGCGGATGCAAAACTTCTTAAGGTCCGCCCATCTCGTGACGTTAGCCAGTGCCACACCAATTTCCTAGACGATCTGCACACTAAAACTTGCATGAATTAAATGGGACGAAATTACGACGAACAACTACAAGGCCGTGGTTTCCACCAAAAGTATGAGATCACGTTAGCGGCACCTGCTACGTTCGTTCTCCCAGTTCGTCACTGATTGTGTCTGCGCAGACACAGAGCCAAGTGCGCTCTGCTAAATTTTATCAGTTTTTAATTTCAAAAGTGAATTCAAAGTAACCAAAACGTGTCAGTGGTAGTATTGAGCATGGGAGAGTAACCAAATCAGTTATATTCGACAGCGACGCAATTATCAACATAAATGAAACGAGCTCGAATGGTCACTGCGTGCCGGCCGGAATGGGTATTCTTTTAAAATGTTAAGGGCTGGGTAATTTTCTGTGTGGTTGTGAGTGTAAAAAATTGCAGGCTGGGCTGTGTGTGTTTATAATGAAGTGTGATCAGTAAGGTAAGATTTTAGAATAAGTTAACCTGTAACAGATGACCGAGTGAAGAAATTGAAAAAATGTAACTTAATCTGCATAAACAGGCATAACAATTTTGGATGAAATTTTAAATGATTTTAACAAATTAAAATATCATTTCTCTTCATTAAAAAAAAAAAAATGAGTCAAGTTACTTATTTCACTAACCTATGAAACACGTTTGTATCTTACGTTCGTATGAAAAGAATCCTGGACCCAGATAAACGAAACTTTGCAGGTAGGTGGAACCAAGTTTATATATTCATATATTTAATGAGTTAAATAATATCTCAGCATGACTATTCCAAGTTCATTAAGGAGTACCAACTGCTGGGGCACATGTCACCACTCAGTCCCAGCAACAATTTGGTTCATCGCTCCAAGGTGTACTACTTACCCCATCACGCGGTTTTCAAAAACTCAAGTCTGACTACAAAGCTCCGCGTGGTATTTGATGCTTCCACAAAATCCGCTAATGGCCATTCGCTTAATGATACGCTACTGGTAGGGCCGACAATACAGCAGGATATTTTTTCTATTATACTCAGATTTAGGACCCACGTCTATGGCTTAATGTCCGACATCGAGAAGATGTATAGACAAATTTTGGTTGATTCAAGCGATTGTAACCTCTAAAGAATACTTTGGCGGGATTCCCCCAACTTGGAGTTGAAACACTTCGTGCTCAAGACTATGACTTATGGCACAGCCAGCGCTTCATTTCTTGCTACCAAGTGTCTATTCCAGGTTGCTAATGACAATCTCAATCAGTTTCCCTTGGCATGCCGAGTTATTGCTAACGACTTCTACGTTGATGATTTAATTACCAGCTGCGATGATATAGACGAGCTCAAACGGTTGAAATCGGATGTAAGTGAATTACTTCAACAGTATGGGTTTCGCCTGCACAAATGGTCTTCCAACAGCCAAGAAATCATAAACCAATGCGGCACTGCCATACCCCTAAACAAGGGTGAAAATGTGACCACTTTAGGGCTACTATGGAACAGCGGTTCCGATATGTTTGTTTATAAGACAGCGCTCAAACCTTGCCATGAGGCATTTACCAAAAGAACTGTTCTATCAGTAATCGCGCGTATTTATGACCCGTTGGGTCTACTTGGTCCCGTAGTTTTTCTATATAAACGTTTCATGCAGCAGCTTTGGAAATCAAAAACGAATTGGGATGAGGGGTCTTATCAGATTCTCTTCTCCCTACGTGAAGGGAATTGTATAGTAAACTAAACCTAGTCAATAGGATTAATGTGAATCGTTGCATAAAGTCCAACCCATACATGAGATCGTTTCAAATTCACGGGTTCGCGGATGCTTCCTGTGAGGGTTATGGTTGTTGCATATTGTTACAAATCAAATGAGTATGTAACTAGTGCAACACCGTTACGGGTTTATCGTTATTTCAGCCCCACGTTATGAGTGTCAATTTGTAACAAATAACTATGATGTTACTTATTGAATTAGATGAAGTTCAAAAGCTCCACTGTGGAATGCGTCAATTTGTAATATTTTACTGTAGATGAGATCTCCTGCAAATCAATGTTAATTTATTTATAAAGAAAATTATTTATTATGTGGTTGATATTATTCGGTTCTTGATAATAGATCTGTATTAAATAGTTATCAAGTGTTTTACAAGAGAAAAACGCTATATTCCAGTTATTATATTGAATAATTCAATATTCTTCTCCAACCCTAGTCGGTATATACTATCGAAATTGTAAAGAGAAGAGAGCGGAGAAATAAAGTTAGTTCTCTATTCTCCCGTATTCACCAGCTGTCAGCAAACGAGCGCTGTGGTTGGCGATCGGCCAGTTATTATAGGTTAAGTCGTTCCGCTTGAGGCGTTTCTCACGTTCCTTTCTCTGTAAATTATACCCTATTCGAAATACACTAATTATTCTACAAATAACAAGAAATCGTCAAATTCAAGAAGGATTCTTTATTTTATATATGTTTTAATTCCAACAGCTGCTTCCTCTTGCTACTAATACATCATATCGATTACACAATACATAATCGATTTGTTATTGAATTCAGGTTTTAGATGTGTTAAGATTTAATTATAATTTTTAGTTTGTTTTTAATCTCAGGTACATGTAGTTCTTTTAACTATTAGTAAGGTCAGGTGATGCAATTTTAAGGTTACTAAGTATTACAATATTGTTATAAAATCTTATTATATAAAATTAAATATAAGCAGGTTTTTTACCAACTTCGATCGGATACTTAATGTGGCAGTGTTTTGCTACGCCGAGACGAGAACAGAATGGCGATTCAGCTCTTGAACGATAACAGCTTCCAGTTTCTAAATAAAAGTTTGGTATTGATGTCCCGGATATAGTAGAAGTTTCAGTTCTGGTCTTCGTTAATCTTAACGGCTCTGGTAGTTGCAGGTCCCAATGGAATTTGTGTAGTATTAAGATTTCGTTCAGTGGAATTAAGTGAGGTTTAGTACGTTATTTCAAATTTCTTCGTTTGTTTTTTAATATATTTTTTAATTAATTTGGCATCCCTCAGCTATGGATCATCTTTATTTAATTATAGTTCATTTTCATCATTACTCTTTTGCTGTTAGTAGGTTGAATAATTTATTTTTTTGAATTCATTTAACTTTAATGGTATGTAGAATTATATTTGCTGAGAGATAGATTCAGAAGTTACTACTCAGTCCTTTTTAATGGATTTCTTTTTATGAAATTTGATTTATTTAATTTTATTCATTTAGTTTTGGTTTTCTTTCTGTTTTTAAATTTGTATTAACTCAACTCTACTCATTCACATATAACAATTGAGTGTTGAAATCAACAAGATATCTTGCATTCAGTCGTCCCTAACAACCATCTTCTTCTTCTGTTATTGGATAATATTTGTTATCCTAGAGCCGTAATTAGGAAATATTCTTACCCTTATTTAATAAAATACTCCCTTATTGGAATTACATTAAATCACATAAAACTTTCACCTAATATGCATTATTAAACCATATACATTTTCTTCTTGATCAACTTATTTTAAAAGGTACAGTAGAACCTCGTTAACCCGGATCAACTGGGGCCGGGGCCGATCCGAGTTAACGAAAATCCGGGTTATCCAGAGAATGAGGGAAAAACGATAAAAAAGAATATGTACTTACCAAAAATATTTTTAATGGAGTTTAAAAATTATTATCGGCACACTTTCACCTAAAAACACATAATATGTATTTACACTGTACACAATATAGGTACAAACTAGTCGGTAGTAAAAAAGGCAGTGAGCTTTTGCTGCCTCAGTTTTGTGTATCGCTTACGAGCAGCGCGATCTCGCATCCGCTTTAGCATTAGAAGCTCGTTTGGCGATGTTTCGGCTTGACTCTCGAAATAAACCATCAATTTATCTATGTTTGCTACTGCTTCTGCATGGGTCATAACCACAGCTGGTTCATCAACACTGTCTGAATCCTCTTCATTTTCATTTTCTGTAACACTGCATGATGCAATAATTTCTTCCTCTGTGATCGCTTTATAACATCCGTCATTGTCAATTTGCAACCAATTGTCAATGTCTTCTTCATCAACATCGGAACAGCCATCGATATTTTTAAAAATGTCTATAAAATCTTCTTCCACACTTATTTTTTCTTCTTCTTCAATTGTATTGTTTTCTGGCAAGTCACACACACCAGGCCACAACTTTTTCCATGACTTTATCAAAGTTTCTCTTCCAACCTGGTCCCAAGCTTCCGCAATCATATAAATAACAGTCCTTACGTTAAAAGATTTCAGCACCTCTACCACACCATGCTCTCCTTCGTCCTCTACCAGTTGACTTAGCATTTGCCTTTTGTACACTTTTTTTATTTTTTCTAGAACTCCTTGGTCCATCGGTTGAACGAGAGAAGTTACATTAGGTGGTAAAAACTTCACTGAAATGTCATCTTTGACTAGTACATTGACAGACGGATGCGAAGGTGCATTGTCAATCAGCAAAACCGCCTTGTTGGGAAGGCTACAGTTCTTCAAATATTTTTTTACTGACGGCACAAAATTCTCGAAAAACCATTGTTTGAAAATGTCACTAACCATCCAAGCACTTTTTTGTGAGCTGTAAACGACAGGCAATGAGCCTCGTTTCACATTTTTCAATGCACGGGGGTTTTTAGACTTCCCTATTATAAGGAGAGGAATTTTGTGCTTTCCTGACGCATTACTGCAAGCCATTATGGTGAGGCGGTCTTTCCCTTTTTTATACCCTTTCGCTGAATCTCCTAATTTTGAGGCTAGCGTTTTACTCTGCAACATCCGGTAAAATAAACCGGATTCATCGGCATTGTAAACTTGATCTGCAGTCAGTTCTTCCTTTTTAATAAAGTCTTCAAACTCTTTTTTAAATTTTTCTGCCTCTTCAACATCACCTGACAAGCTTTCTCCAGTGATTGTAAGTTGACACACTCCATGCCGTTTTTTCCATCTGTCCAACCACCCCTGGCTAGCTGTAAAACTCGGGTCTCCATGGGGCAACTGTTTGTTCAAACTCAATGCTTTCTGTTGGATGATGGGTCCAGAAATCGGCAAACCACGTTCTCTTTCAGCACAAAACCAGACAAACAATGCTTCATCTGGAGTTTCTAGTTTAGCAGTTTTTGCTTTACACCGATTATCCAAACTGTCCTTAGAAATCATTTTGAAACAAAAGTCTTCAATGCGTTTTCTGTTCTTTTTCCAATCAGATACGGTCGATGTTCCTACTCCAAACTCAGCAGCAATGTTCTTTAACGATTCTCCCTTATCAATTGTTGTCAATGCTTCCATCCTTTTTTTTATAGTCACAACAATGTTTTTACGTTTCGTCGCCATCGCGAACAACACGCTAACGAAACAGCACAACGATACTGTACCTCGACAGTGACTCTAGGACAACACGCGAACACTACCGAGATTGCAGCGCAACTGAGGAATGTTGTTTCTAGGTCAATGTCAAGTGCGAGGCGCGGGGAGGGGAAGGAGAGGGTTGAGTCACCAGTTTGCTGCGTAGCAACAGCAGGTGGGGTGAGTGCAATGAACTCGCCCGCTGGCAAGTGAATTCGAGTAATGTACCTACTGAGAATACCGATTTATTGTCTGTAAAACAAGTCTTCATTTACTACGCTGAACAACATACATGTAATTTTTTTTTCCAAAACTGGTCCGGGTTATCCGGACGTCCAGGTTAAAGAGGTCCGGGTTAACGAGGTTCTACTGTATTATTTTCCTTTTACAAAATACTAATTTTAGGCCTATTTGTTTTATTACATGTGTTATAATTTTTTGTTTTTAATTTAACTTTTCTGACCTGACCTACTGTATAATGAGTCACTGGCTTATGGCCAATTATTCTAATTTTATTTTATCCTGATTTCAATTTATTATTATTATTTATTTTATCATTGAACCCTTCATCTGTTTATAACATAATTACAATGACCCCTTGACAATTTTTTAACAATTATTGTCTTCCTGGCCAAGTTTACAAATATTATCTTACGATATCTTCATTAATTATTCAAAGTAAATACACTTAACACGATACAATACATAATAAATACACTTGTATTTAATTACTTAAATTCAAGTTTAACATGAATGAAATTAGTATCCATTACTTAATACTTTCTTAAAGCAATGGCTTCACACCTGCTACATACAAAACACAGAATAAATATCATGTAAACAAAATATCATGATAAAGCACAACAACATGTACATCATTATAAAACATTAAATATCAATTAAACAGTCTACTCTTTTCAAACTTGTCCATAGTAAATTCATCTCATTAGACACTGTGTTTATAGTTTACATCTTCCACTGATCACTCCATATTTTATATTTATAGACTTTTTTAATTATTTTATTACCTAGTAACCTTACTAGGTATTATTAATATATTTATTAGGTGAGGTTTACCTTCCTGACCTTAATTACGGCATACATTGGGTATTGTTTTAATTTATATTGACAAAGTTTTTATGTAACGTCTGGGACCTTAACTTTGTTACGTTACAATATACGCAAGAATTGTATATGATAATGGGCGTGTCTCATCCAATTTACTGTGTTCGAAGTCCAGGGTAGCCCCCCTAAAACAAATTACACTGCCCAGACTTGAGCTGTGCGGTTGTCTTCTGCTTGTCCGTTTGCTTCAAAAGGTTACTTGCGCATTGAACATACATGCTCATGAGATCCATCTCTACTCCGACTCCATGGTCGCCCTCTACTGGATACACAGTGAGTCCTCCAGGTGGAAGACCTTCGTCGCCAATCGTGTGGCTGAAATCCAGCAGAGTCCTAATAACGCTGACTGGCATCATGTAAAGTCCCAGGATAACCCCTCCGATGTTCTATCTTGTGGTTGTCATCCAGACAAATTGCGGAACTTCCAATTGTGTTGGCATGGGCCGTCATGGCTCTTGTAAGATCCAATTCGCCACCCCAAATTCAACACAAATGATTTGGCCACCATACGGGAGTGCCGACCTGAACAACAACAATCGGCAATTCTTGAATGTATGATTAGCGTCGTCGCTACCGATATAAGTGAAGACTTTTCCACTCTTCGGAGGTTGATACGCGTTATCAGCTATTGCTTCAGATTTATCAATAATCTGATATCAAATTCCCCTGGTTCGGGACATGACCTGCGACTATCCAGAGAGGAATTGGACAGCACTTTAAATTTCTTTATACGCCAATCTCAATTGACATACTTTCACAAAGAAATCATTGAGATAAAGGATGGCAATCTATCCAAATCCAGCAAACTCTCTTGATCCATTCATCGAAAATTTGGGGTTACTTCGGGTTGGAGGTCGTTCCCAACATTCCGATTTCGCTTACGACACTAAGCATCAGATTATTCTGCACCCAAAGGCCCACCTCACTAGATTAATAATAGAGGCTGAGCATTTGAGGCTGCTTCACGCTGGCGTTCAGTTAACGCATAGTTCAGTTCATCAAAGGTATTGGATCGTAAACGGCAAGATTGTAGTCAGTTCTGTCATCCGTAAGTGCATCAAATGGTTTCCCTTCAGAACTCACAAGCAGACCCAGCAACTTGCCCAGTTGCCTTCGTCTAGAATGGTATTAGCCAAGGCTTTTTCTTCGTCTGCTGTAGATTACAGCGGTCTTATCGTGATCCGTCATGGCGGGCAGCGTTCCAAGACTACCTCAAAGGCATACATATGCTTGTTTGTCTGTCTCGCTACGAAGGCGATTTATTTGGAATTGGTGTCTGACCTGACTGCTGAGGCATTTATTGCCGCTTTTAGACGTTTCATAGCCCACCGCGGCATTCCCGGGGAGATGATGTCTGACAACGGCACCAATTTTAAGGCCGCGAGTTCCACTCTGCACGGTTATACAAATTATTTAACTCTGAGGAATTTAAAGTGAGTATTCACTCATTCTCACTTGCCCAAGGTTTCAAGTGGTCGTTCATTCCACCCTCCTCACCGCACTTCGGCGGCCTTTGGGAGAGTGGTGTAAAAAGTGTCAAGCATCATCTGCGCCGCACCATTGGCACCAACATTCTTAACTTTGAGGAACTATATGCGATCCTTATTCAAATTGAGGCATGTTTGAACTCACATCCTCTTTCTGCCATCTCATCTGATGCCAGAGATCTGCAGCCCCTTACACCCGGACACTTTTTAATTGGCTCAGCCTTGACAGCCCTCCCCGACACTGACCTTGTAGCCATTCCATGCAACCAATTGTGACACTGGCAATTGTTGCAGAAATTTCTACAATCTATCTGGAGAAGGTGGTACAAGGACTACCTGCACCAGCGTCAACAGCGTAATAAATGGCAGACACCCAAGGGGAACCTCGCGGAGGGTGATGTGGTCATAATTATAGAGGATAACGTCCCTCCCTTACACTGGAGTTTGGGTGTAGTCACTAAGGTTTTCATGGGCAACAACCAGTTGGTGCGTGTCGTTGATGTCCGCACTTCCCATGGAATATTGCGTCGTCCTATTCATAAGCTGTGCACTTTACCTGTGTCCAAAGAATAAGGGTTGTCATCGCTAGTCTGGGTTTCACTCTATGCAAAAGGGTGTTACTGTTCTGTTCCTCAGCAATGTTGCCTTGTGCAGAGGATTTTATTCAATTTATGTGATTTATACGATTCTTGTATTTTATTCAATTCATGTATTCTATTCAATTATGTATTGTATTCAACTCGTAATTTATGCGATTCATGTACTCTATTCAATTATGTATTGTATTCAACTTATGTGGTTTATGTGATTTATGAATTCTATTCAATTATGTATTGTATTTAATTATGTGTTATAACCAATTTATGTAGCCGCTGTTGGCGTCATGGGTGAGTAAACTGCTCACTGTATCAAGCTCGGGTAAATCGATATCTTTGATTTTGACGGGCAGTATGTTCAGATTTAAAATGTATTTAAAACAATTCGCCTGTGATGTCGGCTGCATGTTGTTTATCGCCGGATGGGCTAAGGTCATTCTGCCCCCCCCCCCCACTTTCCCAATCAAGCAGTCGACTCAAGGAGCTTCAGGTGAAAACAGCCTGCTCCGCACGTGTGTTACATAAAACTCAATTTACGGCTGTTAACATGTGAATAATTCACTTAATTCAATTTAAAGTATTCCAAATTATCAGACATGCAGTCTTACATGCACACGCGAATTTACTAAATCACATAACGATGATTTAATCTGCTTTTTGCACTACATGTTTTATACAGTCCATTTATACCGTTTTTTTTTTTTACATTTGTCTAAACCCAACCTATGGATTAAGTATGAACAGCCGTTACCCACAAGCCATGATGCAAGGGGACAGCATGTTCACCGCAACACCCTCCTTTGCTTGCTTTTGTTCATTGTGAGCTCCTTTGGAACCACTTTGGTGCATGCCAAGGTCTTCAGTTAAAAATTTCTACACAGTTTCCCTATTAATGTTGTAAGGGTACATATCTTCACCATACATTTATGAAGCAACATGATAAGAATAAAATACTAAATGATTAACACTATAAATTAAAAGGGATGAGTCAGAGATAAAGGAATGGGTAGTTAACATAATTATGCGATCAAACAGATAAAGGTAATAATAAAAGTAACCTCTGATAAGAGAAATGTAGCAAGCAACGTAGCAAACTTTGAAAACAATAGTGCAATGCAATTTAACCAAAATAACCCAATAGATATGGTAAGTGAGTAGGTAGAACAAGCCCCAACACCAGTGATAAGACAAATAAAATAATCAAAGGTAGACAAACAATACCAGAACACAAATAATAAAGCAAAAAATAGTAACAAGTATTATATAGAGTATGTAAACAAAAGGTACACTACCAATAGTAATTAAGGGAAAACATTTGTTAATACAATGTATGTATTATTAATAACCCTATAGCGACAGAAAAAGTAGAACATAAAATAAAAAAAATGACTATAAAACCGTGTTTTAAAACCCGATACAAGAGTGAGAGGTAGGTAGGAAGTGGTAACAATAAACAGTGAAGTGGTGGTAATATTAAAATAAACAATTTATAATTTTAAGGAAAAGAATAGTGACCCAGTGGAACTAACCAAAACCATAACCAAATGGTGAATAAGAAAATAAGTGAATTGTGATAAACTGTAAGAAACAGCATAGGTGTGAGGGAGTGTAAACCCAGAAGGCAGAAGTTTACAATAATATGTTTGTATTTACATATAAGTAAGGAAGGTATAAGGAGATGAATAGTATGAACATTTTAATTAATGACATACAAGATAATAATTGTATTTTTTAATAAGAAGGAGTTATTTCTATGTTATGAATAGTATGAACATTTTAATTAATGACATACAAGATAATAATTGTATTTTTTTAATAAGAAGGAGTTATTTCTATGTTATGAAGAGTATGAACATTTTGAGTAATGACATACAATATAATAATTGTATGTAATAAGAAAGAGTATGGCTGAACAATATACAGACCATCAAGTTATACATATGTTATTTATGTTTTGTTAATAGATTTAAGTTAAATAGATATGTGAGAAATGAGAGTAGGAGTAAAACTAATACTGACATAAAAAGTAACAAACAACAAATTAATAAATATAATATAAATAGAAAGTAAAATATCAGATAGGAAATAATTTGGTAAAAGTATAATAACATGAATAAATTGTAAAACAGTTCAAAGTAATTCAAAAGCCAATAAGCACGAATGCAAATAAGCAAACCATATGTGCTTAGTAAATAATGTTTAAATAGAGCAAATTACGAAATTCTAAGATGTTACAGTTTAGGCCTATCAATGACATAGCTGTATAAGTTCAGAAAACCAATAATAAACAACTGAATACTATACTTGAATGATATGACCAAATAAATTATGTAATTACAATTAAATAACCAGAATAACATGTCAGAATTGTGACAAATGGTATAAATAAGTAAAATATGTAGTAAAATAGAATTATCAATTTTGTACAAAAACATTAGTACAGGGCCTAGACCAGCCTTGAGACGTCAAATTGATCATTGAAAGAAAATAGGGACATCCATATTAATTTTTCAAGCATTGGAAATATCCCCAAGGAAAAATAACATTTATAAAATATTTATTTATTTTGAACAGAAAACCAGGATTTATAACAATAGTTTCAAATGTACTTAACCAATCAGAGTCAAGCCAGTTACCATAGAAACAGAACGTTATTATAATTTTGACCGTTATGTAATGGGATTCCATTATTAACAATTCAGAGGTATAGACGTTATACTGATGCGGACCTTTTAAAAAGCAAATAAGTAAGAAGATCAAAAAGAAATGAAACCAAATTGAATACCCGAAGTAAACAAGAGTTCCAGCAACACCGGAGGAAGAATAAATGAAGTTACAAAATTAATAAATAACTAAAAATTGTAATAAAAGAAACAGACGCCAACGAAGAAGACAACCCTATCTTTGAGATTAGATGAATGCATTAACAACAGCGAAGAAACCATTGAGGATCGATAACACTAACACCGTGATTGTGTTAAGTATAAATTAAATTATAATTAATTTAAAAAAAACTAAAACTGATCCACTTTTCTCACAATAGAAAACTCTCACTATGAACTTGGAACACCTATTTCTTTCAAAGATTAATAAAAAATATTTATGAACACCTGAAGTAACTATAAGATAACCTATGTATAAAACGATAACACTGACACACACACTTTTAACACCACAGAGTTGAATTTAATGTAAACCTCTTTCATATCTAAGTACCACAATTGTAAGGTGGTGTGCTTTATTTAAACATCTTGTTCTAAACTTTTTCGTACTCAAAAGAATTCATTGGCAATTTAATTTGTATAAATAAGAAGATACGGCGACCATCATGTCGTCAAACTAACTTTGTGCTGCCACCCTGCTCTCTGCTGAGTAAAAAATTAATTTATTGCAGAGGCTAAAAAGTTATTATAATGATCTCAATTGTACAATAATTATTGAAAATTAATGAGCTATCAAGCCAAATAAATAAGTATGAATCTTTACTAGCTGTCCTATAATTATTTCAAATGTATTATGTACGTTGTGTTCTGTAGCAGTGAATAGAATTATTTGACCAAATTTTATGTTGGCAACACGTCCCCTCAGACAAGCGAAATTCGAGTTCCCGCCAGTCTGCGAGTAATTCGAATTATTCATCACAGTACCATAAACAAACTGATATTGAAACTTTTAATTGTTTTTCTGGAAAACAATTTGGCGCCTATCGGGAAGAAAAAAATCAGTGAGTAAGGTCAGATAAGGACTAACAGACAACAACAAGATTCGGGACGGTTTATTAGCGCGTTCGCGATCATCATCACCAGCGACAGCTTTATTACAAATTGACACCTACAATAGTGTGGCTGTTAAACCATACTACAAGAAGAATAATAACAAATTGATGCATTCAACGTGTGACTTAATACACGCACAGATCTATTTTATATAACAAAGTGACGCATTCAACGTGTGACTTAATACACGCACAGATCTAATTTTAATTATATAACAATGTTCACTTCGTCTGCTATGGATCTCGTGGCCGGCTGCCAGTTTGCACACACAATTTGACGAATTTTGGCAATGTTTTCATCCGTTCGGCTCGTTGCTTGTCTCCCTACCTTTCTTCATCAGTTACTTGTTCCCTCGCCTCAGAAAACCGTTTAATCCACTTGTACACCTCTGTTTTCTTCTGGCATTCTCACTGTACACCTGCACTAACATTTTCCGTATTTCACTCTCACTCTTGCCCAGTTTCACCAGAAATTTGTTGTTTGTTCGTTCCTCTAATTCCAGCTCAGACATTTTCATGACAGCACATACACACACAATCACAAACAACAATGCACACTACTCAGCACCACGTGTCAACATGAATACTACTGTGAGACACTGAAATACCATGGTTATGAAATCCTACAGAGCTGCTTGTATAAGACTGCCCTCAGCGCTAAACAGTGGTGAGTTCGCAAATGTAATTGTCAGACCTCGTACAGTAGAACTGTCATGGTGTGGCTAATTTCCATCGCTCATTTCTATGTTTAATGTATTTTAGTATTTAACAGTTTTATTTTATTCCCAGTTTTGTTTGTTCTGTGGTTTTTATATGTTATGACTTTATCTTATTATAAAAAATGTCCAGAAAAACGAAAATCAGGAAAAAGGGCTTAATTTTTCACAGTCAGGCTACGGAGATTATAGACAGATTTACAAAGTATTTTGAACATGAAGCTAAAGAAGGGATTAAAATTCCATTAAATAAAGTGAAAGAATGTGTTTTAGAAGCAACCAGCATTTCAAAGAGCACATATTACAAAATATGAAAAGAATAGAATGCAGTTTTAGAAAGTGGCAATTCAATCAAATATATTGGAACTTACCATCTGCGGCTTTCCAGAAACAGCGTCTTTATAAATTTACATGTTTCGGGACCCTTGTCCCATCATCAGAATTTAAAAGTAATTGTGTATCATTTAAATATGATACATTTGTCAAACACTTAAAATATTAAAATCCAATATAAAATACTTAATATAACATAATAATATAATATTTACAGCGAGTACGAAGGTTACCGATGTACATCGTATGAAAACCGAACGCGCACTAATTTATGTCTCGCTCCCACCACGACAGTAGCGCAAGGCAGTGTTGTACAATACATTTGATTTGAAGACCAATTTATCATTTAAAACATGCGGCTTGGTACCAATATGATTGTGCGCTTTATAAATTTCGTATTCTTCAAGAGCGTTCAAATATCGCCCTTTCTTACATATGTGAAGGGGTTTCAAATTAGTTTTAAAATTAGTGTAGCTATGATTTTCGGAAATGAGGTGTTCTGCAAATTTTGACTTGACACTGTCCAAACTGTGAAAATGTGTAGGCGGCCTATGTTCTATAAATCTTTTTAAAAAACCACGTCCTGTCTGGCCCACATAAAAAGCGTCGCAATCGTCACATATCAATTTGTAAACACCAGTTTTGTGTTCAAGGCTGGTGGTTCTGCGGACACGAAGATTATTCATAATACTATTAGTGGTCTTATAAGTGACCTTGATATTACTGGTTTTACCAAAAATTGACCCAAAGATCTGTGGCATAAGGTATGTGTACGGTGTTGCAATATATTTGCGTGTTGTATTTTCGCGTGTTTTACGTCCGATAATGTTGCTATGTCCTTTCTTATGTTTTCGAAGGATGTTATTCACCATATTGACATCATAACCATTAGCGACAGCAATGTGTTTAATGGTGTCTAACTCCTCACGGTATTCTTTATCACCGAGGGGCAAAGATAAAAGTCTATAAATCATACTGTGGAAGGCAGCTAATTTTTGTGATAAAGGATGAAACGACTTAGCATGTATTACAATGTCAGTCGTTGTGGGTTTTCTATATATGTCAAATTGCAACTTTTTATTATTATTGTCCTTAGCAACAGTCAAATCTAGAAAATTCAGTTTACCATTTTCTTCACTTTCAAGCGTGAACCGCATTTTGTTATTGATATTATTCAAATGATTATGTAAATTATCAATTTGTCTTTGTGTACCTTTGTATATTAAAAAGGTATCATCAACATACCTGCCGTAAAATATTATATTACTCCTGTGTTTGTTATTAGTAAGAATGAATGAATTTTCAAAATTATTTAGGTATATATCTGCAAGAAGACCTGAAAATGGAGAACCCATTGCTAACCCATTTTGTTGTCTGAAAAATTGATTATTGTGGGTAAAGTAATTTTGATCAAGAACTAACTCCAAAATGTGCATCAATTCATTTATATTATTAATATCCAATTTATTAGTATTAATAAGGTTAGTCCTAAGTATATGCAAGGTCTCCGCTACTGGTATATTCGTATACAAATCCACAATATCAAAGGAAATAAGTTTGTGGGTCGGTTCAACTATTAAATTTTTAACTTTATTCACAAAGTCAAAGCCATTAATCAGACTATGATCATTAATTATATGTATATTGTGTTTTATTATGGTGACTAACTTTTTAGCTGTTTTATACCCCGGAGCAGTGGTGAAATTTACTAACGGTCTCAAGGGGATAGCATCCTTGTGGAGTTTGGGTAATCCTGTTAAAACGGGTGCTTTTGAATTTATTGGTTTTAAAGATCTTCTTGTTTGTTCATCAAACAAATGGGTCCATCTGTTTATACATTGATTTAATTGTTTTACATAATTTTCTGTTGGGTCCGAATTTAGTAAATCAATGCTGTTGTCAATAATGAAATTTTGTATTTTATTGTTATAATCTTCACTGTCCATAATAACCACAGTATTGCCTTTGTCAGCTTTAGTGACAAGAGCTTTATTGTCAGATAATTTTTGTTTTAATCCTATTAAAATTTTCCGTTCTTTATTATAATTATTATTTGTTAAAGGAATAGAGGAATGAAAATTATTATACCGATTTTTAATGATTTTATTAAATTTTTCGTTTATTAAGAAACGTGTCTGGTCTTGATCCTTCTGATCAACCATTGCCTTAACAACAGTCTCTGCATTGATAATTTCTGCAATAATTTGCTTGCGATCAAGACTCGATTTGTGTACAGGAAGATTATAATTCAAACCCCTACTCAATAAATCAGTTTCATCAGTATTTAAAACAAGGGACGTTAAATTCTGTAAGCGTGTATGAAATTTGTGTTTACATTTGATATTGTTGGATGTCGGTAACTGATCATTCAACAACCTTTGTAGTTTAGCTGATTGTTTTATACGCATTTGATAAACTATTCGCCTGACGTCATTGTTTATAAAATCCAGATAATGATTCAGTACGGCTGGATGCGTGTTATCTAATAATTGTAAATGTAACTTGTATAATGTATAATTTAAGTTTGACTTTTTAATGCATAGAGATTTAATTTCTTCTTTAACTCTATAAATTTCGGCGTATTTTTTGGTGTTTGCTTCAGCAATAGATGAACCTTTAAGTCTAATAATAGCATACTTTGGTATAACCTTGTTCTCCAAACACGATTTGTTGAACTTAATGTGTAAAATAGTTTTGTGTAATTGGACTTTAATATTTTGAAATTTTCGTAATAAGTTTGCACGACTTGCAGTATTCATGTTTAAAAGGAATACATCCCAAATGTTTAGTACAAAGCCACGTGTTGTTCAATCAAATATATTGGAACTTACCGTCTGCGGCTTTCCAGAAACAGCGTCTTTATAAATTTACATGTTTCGGGACCCTTGTCCCATCATCAGAATTTAAAAGTAATTGTTATCATTTAAATATGATACACTTGTCAAACACTTAAAATATTAAAATCCAATATAAAATACTTAATATAACATAATAATATAATATTTACAGCGAGTACGAAGGTTACCGATGTACATCGTATGAAAACCGACCGCGCACTAATTTATGTCTCGCTCCCACCACGACAGTAGCGCAAGGCAGTGTTGTACAATACATTTGATTTGAAGACCAATTTATCATTTAAAACATGCGGCTTGGTACCAATATGATTGTGTGCTTTATAAATTTCGTATTCTTCAAGAGCGTTCAAATATCACCCTTTCTTACATATGTGAAGGGGTTTCAAATTAGTTTTAAAATTAGTGTAGCTATGATTTTCGGAAATGAGGTGTTCCGCAAATTTTGACTTGACACTGTCCAAACTGTGAAAATGTGTAGGCGGCCTATGTTCTATAAATCTTTTTAAAAAACCACGTCCTGTCTGGCCCACATAAAAAGCGTCGCAATCGTCACATATCAATTTGTAAACACCAGTTTTGTGTTCAAGGCTGGTGGTTCTGCGGACACGAAGATTATTCATAATACTATTAGTGGTCTTATAAGTGACCTTGATATTACTGGTTTTACAAAAATTGACCCAAAGATCTGTGGCATAAGGTATGTGTACGGTGTTGCAATATATTTGCGTGTTGTATTTTCGCGTGTTTTACGTCCGATAATGTTGCTATGTCCTTTCTTATGTTTTCTAAGGATGTTATTCACCATATTGACATCATAACCATTAGCGACAGCAATGTGTTTAATGGTGTCTAACTCCTCACGGTATTCTTTATCACCGAGGGGCAAAGATAAAAGTCTATAAATCATACTGTGGAAGGCAGCTAATTTTTGTGATAAAGGATGAAACGACTTAGCATGTATTACAATGTCTGTCGTTGTGGGTTTTCTATATATGTCAAATTGCAACTTTTTATTATTATTGTCCTTAGCAACAGTCAAATCTAGAAAATTCAGTTAACCATTTTCTTCACTTTCAAGCGTGAACCGTATTTTGTTATTGCACAAAATTTGTTATTGCACATTTATTAATTAATAACAAAATGCGGTTCACGCTTGAAAGTGAAGAAAATGGTAAACTGAATTTTCTAGATTTGACTGTTGCTAAGGACAATAATAATAAAAAGTTGCAATTTGACATATATAGAAAACCCACAACGACTGACATTGTAATACATGCTAAGTCGTTTCATCCTTTATCACAAAAATTAGCTGCCTTCCACAGTATGATTTATAGACTTTTATCTTTGCCCCTCGGTGATAAAGAATACCGTGAGGAGTTAGACACCATTAAACACATTGCTGTCGCTAATGGTTATGATGTCAATATGGTGAATAACATCCTTCGAAAACATAAGAAAGGACATAGCAACATTATCGGACGTAAAACACGCGAAAATACAACACGCAAATATATTGCAACACCGTACACATACCTTATGCCACAGATCTTTGGGTCAATTTTTGGTAAAACCAGTAATATCAAGGTCACTTATAAGACCACTAATAGTATTATGAATAATCTTCGTGTCCGCAGAACCACCAGCCTTGAACACAAAACTGGTGTTTACAAATTGATATGTGACGATTGCGACGCTTTTTATGTGGGCCAGACAGGACGTGGTTTTTTAAAAAGATTTATAGAACATAGGCCGCCTACACATTTTCTCAGTTTGGATAGTGTCAAGTCAAAATTTGCAGAACACCTCATTTCCGAAAATCATAGCTACACTAATTTTAAAACTAATTTGAAACCCCTTCACATATGTAAGAAAGGGCGATATATGAACGCTCTTGAAGAATACGAAATTTATAAAGCACACAATCATATTGGTACCAAGCCGCATGTTTTAAATGATAAATTGGTCTTCAAATCAAATGTATTGTACAACACTGCCTTGCGCTACTGTCGTGGTGGGAGCGAGACATAAATTAGTGCGCGGTCGGTTTTCATACGATGTACATCGTTAACCTTCGTACTCGCTGTAAATATTATATTATTATGTTATATTAAGTATTTTATATTGGATTTTAATATTTTAAGTGTTTGACAAGTGTATCATATTTAAATGATACACAATTACTTTTAAATTCTGATGATGTGACAAGGGTCCCGAAACATGTAAATTTATAAAGCCGCTGTTTCTGGAAAGCCGCAGACGGTTAGTTCCAATATATTTGATTGAACAACACGTGGCTTGGTACTAAACATTTGGGATTTATTCCTTTTAAACATGAATACTGCAAGTCGTGCAAACTTAGTACGAAAATTTCTAAATATTAAAGTCCAATTACACAAAACTATTTTACACATTAAGTTCAACAAATCGTGTTTGGAGAACAAGGTTATACCGAAGTATGCTATTATTAGACTTAAAGGTTCATCTATTGCTGAAGCAAACACCAAAAAATACGCAGAAATTTATAGAGTTAAAGAAGAAATTAAATCTCTATACATTAAAAAGTCAAACTTAAATTATACATTATACAAGTTACATTTACAA